>JAHWFO010031028.1:2744189-2799402 GCA_023313115.1 Rhysida immarginata | reverse complement strand
CCCGACCTCCGCCCAAAAAAAAAATTTTTTTTTTTAATCATATCTTCATTGCGTTTATTATTAGAATATTAAATAATATTTACATTTTATAATATGTAGTAGTGATTTTTTTTAAGTTTTATTTTTTTCCCTGTGTATGTTTTTCCTACCAAAAATTACTGTACTGACAGTGTCAATTGACTCTATAATTGTCATTGATTCTTGAATAAGTCTAAGGAAACGAGATAAAGAGAAATGATGCTACAAACATTTCAAGAACTGTGTAAAGCATTTGATTTGTTATTGTGAGAAAAAAAATCATATGTAGCCTTTTTTGAGAAATTGTATTCCATGTCAGATAATAAATAGACAGAAAAGAGTTACAGCAGAAATATTAATACTATATGTTTATTTAAAATTACATTTTTGTTTGACTTATTTACATTTATAGCACTATATATGATTATGAAAGTCATATTAATTTCAGTTCCATTGCTTATGTATTATTTTTTTATCTTACAGATTGTCATGATTTAGTTGATCCAGAGACTTATTATGATGACTGCATGTATGACATGTGTCTCTGTCAATCAGAAGTCAAGAATTGCTTATGCAGTAGTATTGCTAATTTTGCTTCTATTTGTAGTAAAAAAGGTGCCATTGTGGAATGGAGATCACATGTTAGCCAGTGCTGTAAGTATATATGTACATTATAATAATACTAATTAGATTAGTAAAAACTTGATTAAGAGTAAAAACTTGATCCTTATATAATTTTTAAAGGGCAACTGATACCAAAATTGAAGTATCAAAAAGTTGTAATTTTAGTTGGCAAATTGTCAACTCCTTATATTCAAAATCTGTATTTGGTTTTATAATTTTTTTTTTATTTTTTTATTAAAATTATAACTTTACTACAACTGAAGTCGTTTGTACCAGGTGACAAAAAATTTCTGTGACACTGCCTGTGCTGTGACGTCTTATTTGCCAAACACGCTGATAGGCTCATAGGCTTTCGTCATAACTTTCATCGTTTCAACTAGCGATTTCATTGAAGCTCAGTCAAAAAACTAACTAATTTCAATGGTTTATTGTTGTGCATACTGTTGTCAAAGTTCTTCAGTTGGCAGAGATAAGTTTGTTTTTGTTTCCAAAAGATGTTGTTTGTAGCATCAATCAGAAAAATTTCACCCCGTCGGTTCACAGTAGGCTCTGTCATAAGCATTTCACAGATGACTGCTTTAACATAAAGCCATCAATAGCAGAATCAATTGGTTTTACACCAGGTAGATTACTATTGAATCCGAATGCAGTCCTGACTTTGTTTTCTCATAAAACTTCTGAAACGGGAAGGACGTAGTTAAGTACAAAATAGAATATTATTTTTTTTTTAATATTTTGTACTTCAGCATCAGCAGAATCTAGATCAGAACCGGTTTCATGATCACTACTATCGTTATCGATAGACGATACTTCGCTATCGTAAAAGCATGCTTCTTTCTATATCGCCTCTTTCTGCTATTTGCTTCTGGTTTTGTTGAAAGAGGATCACATTCATATGGATTTATATTAAATGTTGCAAAGTTATTAATTATTTCCAAAAGATCATCCATTTTATTATTGATGAAAAATAGGAAAGAAAATTCCATGGCCTGGATTTGAACCAGGAACCTTTGGCTCAGACTGCCAATGCACTAACCAGTTACCCCACTGGGGACATGAAAGTTTGACATAATAATCATTTTATTATTGTGAGATGCCCTTGCCATGAGATCTAATGGATGTTTGACGCTAACAACCTCATAAACTTGCCCCTGGTGTTAAAAGAGCGAAGATCGTGTTTTCATGGTTGCACAAAACACGCCATTTTAGCTTTTATTTATTAAAAAAACAAACCAATCCAAACTAAAAGGACCAGTTATCATTAAACTTCTTACCCGGAATTATTACTATACTTAAAATAGAACGTTTTTAGTGTTAGTGATATTTTTGATGTCAGTTGTTCTTTAAACAAACAGCATCTATATATAGAATAAGGGTTAAATCAAATGTAAAATTCATAATATACAGTGGAACCCCGTTAATACATGATCGCTTAATATGTGATCCTGCTTAATACGAGATTTTCCTTTGGTCCCTCCCCTTGAAAGCTATTTCTGTGTAAATTCAGCCTGTTAATACGTATTTTTTTTCACTGATCCCAGATAATACATAATTTTTTGAGCCAATTCATTCTAGGTATCTTAAATTATTTGCAACATGTTTGCAGAATTTTTTTTTAATCAACCGATATTCGATGATGTTCCATGAATTTTGATTGGTTCTATTGGACATCAACAGTGACTCACTTTTCTTCCATAGCCGCAGATTTTGATTTGTTCTCAGTGTGTATATAAACATGCTCCTTGATAAACGATATTCAGAATTTCAGTTCTTCACAATCTTATTCACAGCATTTCTATATCACTCGTTAGCATTTAGCATTTTTATTTTGTTAAATTTTATTTTTATTATTGACCTGTCTGCATCTCAGACGAGGAAATGCAACGATCTTATGCTGGACCAGAAATTAAACACTTTGGATACAAATAACAGAGTTCATGCCAAAAATAAATAAATAAAATGTATAAAAAGATGCATGTGTCTCAAGCTTACTTTGTAATACAACATTTTTGAGTGTTTCATCAGTGAATGGATAAATAATTTTTCAATCCCAAATATTTCATGATCCTGGATATTACATAGTTTTTGCTCGGTCCCTTGAAACGCGTATTAATGGGGTTCTACTGTACAAACATGTCGAATCTCCCAAAATGGCTACAACTCACAAAATAGGACCATAACAACATGCCATGAGTTACTTTCACATAGTTCAGAAACAGAGCTTCAAAGCCTAGCTGCTGAAAAGAAAAGAAACATGAATTTAACAATTACAGTTTGCGGGTGGAAAATGGGCAGATACGGAGCCCGCAACGCAAGACGAAGATTTTCCGCACAGACTGCCATTTTACAATGAAAGGAATTCGCTCGCATTGCCTCCGCAACTGGATACCATTTTCTGAAGCTCTGATGTTGTTCTCGTTTGGGAATGAACCAATCCAAAGACAGTTAATGCGGCCGCGGTTTTAATTGTGAAATGGAAACGGAAAATTGTTAAATTGCCTGCTTCGCGAGCAGTAGCATTAGTATGTGCTTCTTTGGCAGATCCACTTGGATTATTTCAGGAGATTAAATTGTGAAAGAGGCTTTAGAGCACATTCAGGATTTTTTTTCTTGAGGAGGAGGGACTGATACTTTTGAGGGAGATGAGCCTTATCATTTCTTATAGCTTATTTGGTACAAAAGTAAAGTTTTAGAGTGAAAATTAAGACTCGGGGGGGGGGGGGGGGCAACCTCGGCGTGAAGAAAGAGCCTCCTACCTCTTTAATGGGATATACACTATCTGGCTACATTAATAGGTGTGCCCATCTAATAGATCATTGTTGCCTTCTTGTGCCTTCAATACAGCCTAATCTAACCTAACCTAATCTGAATTCATTGAGGCATGGATTCAACAAGGTACTGAAAGCATTCCTGAGGTATTGTGTGTCATGTAGTTCTCGAATATTTGACAGGGGTGAAGATGTGGAGTGAATATTCATTTCCAGCTCATCCCACAAATGTTCAATCTGATTGAAATCTGGCAACTGGGTAGGCCACTGTAGCAAAGAAAAATCATAGCATTCCATTGGTTATGTAGGGTTTAGTTACCTGTGCATTATCCTGGTAGCATGGCATTCAATAGCATATCTTTCTGCCATTAAATATTAAAGTACAGTGAAACCTGTAAAGTTGGACACCTGTATATCATGGACAACTGCACATGTTGGACAAAAATTTTGCTCCAGAGATTTCTAACTAATTTGATACTAAATAACCTTTGTAAGTTGGACAACCTGTCTCACTTGCAACTTGGACATCTTCCAGGAGCTAAGTTGGACAGGGTAGCTAATGCAAAACACTTCTGTTAGAATTTTCTTTTCTCAGAATTTTCAAATTTCAATTTTCCAACAGTTCCCCTTGAATGAGTCAGCTGTAGTATAAGGCAGGATGTTGTTAATTGTTGCACATACTTGCACACTTGAGAAACATGAGAGATTTCCAAAAAATGTAGAGCAGATAGCATGACTATGCAATGACACTGGTTCATTCACTGACACAGCTTGTTTCACTTGGCTCCTTGCGCAATTCAGTGTACCCAGCATTTTGTAATTTTACAAAACAATGAGCAGTGGAAATTGAACGAGTTGAATTTAGACAAAAAGAGGGAGATTTTGGAGTGTATTCAAGGTGGTGATACTTCCAGGAACATCTATGTGTAATCTCAAATGGTAGTCAATAAATACATGTAAAAAATATCTATTACATACTATATAAATATAAAATACCATGTACTGTGAAAAGTTCTCATTATCCAACAGCAAATACAGCCTCATTATCCAAGTTCTCAAATATACCTTAGTATTTCTGACAGCAATAGTGTATTCTTAAAATGGAATTACTGTATCCAAAATTAAGCCACCCTCCTCCCGTCCCTTGCTAACTTGGACACTTGTATATGTTGGACATAAAATTTTAAACCATGTGTGTCCATCTTAGGCAGGTTTTACTCTATAAGGGTTATTGAGAAAAAAGTGGCATCATGAGTGCTTTTTGAGTAATCTCAATGATGAATGGAGGCATAGCATTCAGTATCGTATCATTCCACCATTAAATATTGAAGTATAAGGGTTGTCATCTTGCTTTTCAAGTAATCTTGATGATGGATATTCTCAACATAGACGCCCCCCCCCCTCGTTTTGGTTTAAAAAAAATTTCATCAGATTATTTTTCTATTCTCAGATTTTATATATTTCACAAATTACAATTTCAGCAAGACTTTCAAAGCTTGTTAAGAATGCTTCTTTTTTTTCAGATGAATTACAACCACTTTACTCATGATGTCAATTTTTTTTCTCCCAGTGAGACAGCCTATAGTTGTGTTATCCTTTGCCATGCTACCTTTGATGGACCAACCTGGTTAAGACACCTTGGTCTCTGTCGAACAGACTGTGTGCTTTACGATTGCTATAACTTCATGTTTCCACTTCGGTTGCATTTCATTTTCGGATAACATTACCCTCTGTTGATTTGGCAGGTTGGACTTAGGAACATGAGCTTAATGCTCGGTTCACATTGAGCCGGCAAAGCGGCAACCGTTGACGCATGCGCACTACGTCCAAGGCCAACTAGAAATAGGTCAAGTCAAGTGCCATGGCCGGCAAATAAGCCAGGCGGCAAAGTTGAAATTTGTTCAACTTTTGCCGGTTGCAGGCTCATCCAATCACGTTCGACTACTGGAGCACATGATCAAAAGACTGATGGCGGATCACAATTTTATAGTGAAATAGAATAAAGAGAATGCACTTTATTTTGTAAATGTGAAATTATAAATTGCTATTGTCCTTCAGCTTTTTACATCGTTAAATAGATACGTTTGGTTAAATTTTAATTAGATAATTCAGTTGGAAATTAGCAAGTTTTAGAACAGAAACGTGATCACGAATTTGGTTTCGATCGCTTCGATTGAAAATATTGCCGATCGATGTTGGCGACAATCAAATTTAAAAATAATCTTGAAGACTTTTTATAAATACGAGAAAATATGCACACTGAACAAATATAAATAAAACTAGAGTTTATTTGTATATTCTGTTTTGTTATGTTTTAATTATGCTTTCTCAGCGACATATAACACAGTTGAACTTCTTTATAATGAACTCTGATATAAAAAAAAAATAAACGAAACAATTCGGAATTCTCAACTGTGCCAATTGGCCTTTCAACAGTAAAATAACAAATTCCGAATTGTTTCAGATATAGCAAATTTCGGATACTACAAATTTCTGTGAACCGTGAACTTCGTCCAGTTTTACTGCAATAACTTAAGATCGAAACGACGCTGTCATTATATAATTTCTCTTCCCTTGCCACTTCTCTCGTGCCGGTCCAGTGGGAACAACTCACGCGGGCGGCGGAGGAGGCAGGAGGGGGGAGGCAGAAAAAGACGCTTCGCCGCTTTGCCACCTTGCCGGTCCAATGTGTACGGGGCATTAGGCCATTGGAACATATGCTTTAGGTTAGTGATATGACATCCTGATCTTGTGATTATACCACTTTGGAAGTCGCTGATCTGCTTGGATGTTGGCATGTTCACTTGTTACGACAAGCAGCAGATTCCATAATAAGTGTATATCTGTTATTAGTGCTCTTTGCATGTGATTTTTATTTAAAGCATGGAACGGCACACTTTTAGGGATCTCCAACTGTATTTATGGATATTTATTTATTTTAATATACATACATTTATAATACACCTGGGATGAGTTTGAAGTTTATTGGGCAAGAGGGCTATATTAAAATTTTATTAAGTTGGTTTATCTCTTAAGTTCCCTTCAGAATTGTTCAAGTTTTATAGTAAATAATATTCTTCAAAACATTATAACTTTCTCTGATATAACTGCTTTTCTCATATTTCTAGTTGTCAGTTGTTCTGGAGGCCAAATGTATAGTCCATGTGGTTCATCATGCCAACACAGTTGTTTAGACATAGCAAATAATCCTAAATGTCCTGAAAAATGTGTGGAGGGATGCAATTGCCCTTCTGGTTTGACTTTGAGTGCAAAAGGCGAATGTATACCAATTAGTATGTGCCCATGTCTTCACAATGATCATGAATACCCTGCAGGATATGTGCATGTTGAAGAAAGACAAGCTTGGTAAGTGTCCATACCTTACAAAAACAGTTTTAAATCTTACAAATGAAGCAAGAAAGAAAAATTCCATGACCTGAGATTGACTCAGGATCCATGAGCATCCATCTCATTGCTGTTGCCACTGAGCTACTGTGGACATAGTGTTCCTATAGATTCCCAAAGTCACTTTTGACAGCTTTCATGGCAGAGCAAGTAGCTGGTTCATAAGTTGGCACCTTCCTTTCTTAAATCATTAATAAGGTAATAAAGTAACAATTGGTAAATTTAAAGAAAAAATATGAAGGAAAAAATTTACCAATTGTTGCAGTATTCCTCCAATATTTTTAGTTATTACTTTAGCTGTGTTCTCCCCAGAAAATTTTATTAGGTGCGTGAAAGGAAAAAACAGCCAGGTGGACAAAAATTAAGAACAAACAAAATATTATGCAAGGTTATAAAATCTTTTGTTTATTAAACTAGGTGATCATCAGGAGGTCCACCTTCAAAAGGGCCTGGGGAAACCATTGTTTAGTTGTAAACTTATTAATTTGATTTAATTTTATAATAATTTCTCGTTTTATTTTTATAACCATAGTGAATGCATGAATGCAAGATGGCAATGCCGTGAAGCAACTGAAGAGGAAATTAGAGCAGTTTCTGTTCCTGAACCTGTGATTCTGCCGTTATGCTCTGAATCTGATAATATGGAAAGTACAGATTGTGTAAGCGAGTGTCCTCACACTTGTTCCAACATAAAGGATGTACCTGACTGCAAACAAGTTGCTTGCAAACCAGGTTGTAGGTAATAGAGAATATTAATATATTACAGTAACCAAAGCGATATTTTGGTTATTAAACATATTGTAGATGAATAAATAAAATTAATATTATTTTTATGTTATTTCAGATGCAAAAATGGCTACATTTTAGATACAAAATCTAATCGTTGTGTTAGACCAGAACATTGCCCTTGTCATCATGGTGATAAAACCTATGCTGAGGGTGAAGCCATGAAAGAAAACTGCAATTTATGGTAATGTTCTTTTAATTAGTATCCTCTTTCTTGATTTTGTTTTTAAGAAATACCGTAAATGTGTTTTGTAATACACTGTGTGATAAAAGTTTTTAAGAATAGGATTAGTTTTAAAAGGGAATTTTAAAGAGATCAGATCTTTTGGAAAAGGAGAAGGGAGAATGTGCTTTACTGAATCAGAATGACAATGTAGAAAGTGACTTTGAACATGAAAGTAAATATGAGATTCCAGATCTCATTGATTGATGAATTAAGGCAAGAACAATACAGTAAAACCTGTGACACTGAACACCTTTCAATCTCGAACACTTGTCTACATTGAACACTTTATTGCGGTCCAAGAAAAGCCCCATAGAAATTACATTATGTTGACCCTGCAAATAGTGAACACCTGCGTACCTTGAACATCAAACACCTTTTTTAGGTCCCATTTTTAGAGCTCACCTGCTTACTTTAATACACTTTCACTAAGAGTTGGACTTCAAAATTGTTTCCCCTCCCTATGAATGAATGGGAGTGATCCACCTCATAGAAAGTGAAAGTCAAACTATAGGAATCTTTCACTGCATGTGTTGTGAACTTTACAAGTGGATGATTCTCAACTGTATCAACTTGCTGTACTTGACAAAAATGTCAACAGCACGTAAATATGTTGAATTAACCATTGATCAAAAGAAAAAAAGTTATTGATAAGCTAGATAGAACTGCAACAATTAAAAAAATTACAAGAAAAAAGAAAACAAATGTCAATGACTGACTATTTTTAAATGTATTAAATCCTATTGCCCTATTACTTGTATCAAATCTTATTGTCTAGTAAATTTAGTTTCAATAACAATTTGTGTGATCTTTCAAATTGCTTGTAAATCATTTGTTATTATTCACTGTAAAGTGCATTAAATGTACAGTATTGCACTGTACAGTTATTTTACTGTGCATAAAATAGATTATTACAGGATTTTCAGTATTTGTCTGGGTCAGCCTGCGAAACATGAACACCTCTCTACATTGAACACTTTTTTCGGTCCCTTAGGTGTTCACTTTAGACAGGTTTTACTGTAAAAGGTGACGGCATATTGTGACAAGGGAATCAGAGAATCCGTCACACTTGAGGAACAACAGTACATGCATTAATATTAATAGCAAGAAGTATTTTTTATTCCTTGCACAACAGATGATATGATGGCTTATTTAGAAATTACAGTGGCTTGGTTCATGCGTGAATGTAATGCAATAAAGTGACAAATAGTGGACATAGTGAAGTTATGCAACTCTTGTCAGCCTTTGTAAATCATAGATGAGATCATTGGCATTCAATAAAAAGAAAAGTTAAATGACTTAGTATAACGTTTTTGGTGATTTATTTGTAGACAAGAAAGAAATGCTCTCTAATATAAACAATATTAACATATACAATATACCATATTCATCTGATTATAAAACGAGGGTTTTTTTTTTTTTCAAATTCAGAGAGCAAAAAAAGGTAGTCACCTTAGAATCTGATCTTTAGCCCAAAAAGTGATTTGGGTAGCTTCACTGCATAAGCCCATTACTGGTGTAGGAAGGGTGGCTTCACTACATAAGTCAAGCCAATGACTGACTGGATTAAAAATATTTGGTGTAAATGGTCAAGATCTTTATTAAAAAGAAGAGGAATGCTTGTTTTGGATGCCATGAGGGGGCATTTAATTGAAAAAGTAAAACAAGATGTTAAGAACTTTTAATTATAGGTGCATTCGTTTATTTGTATAAGGTGCATGATGATGACATCAAATTTTTAAGGTCTTTTCCACTTTCGAATTTTTTTTTGAATCTGTATGAACTCTCCTCATCCACTTGAAAGCAAAATTTCGACCATCATCGAAAGCTGGAGCTTCGCTGAATTGGAGGCTGCCATTTGCAATTGTAAAATGCAGAAAATGACCCTGCTTCTACCTTCATGCACTTAGTTCAAGCATGGACTGCACAAAGCACACGAGAACAAAGTGCATGGAAATTTCCAAACACCTGTCACTGCCCACATGATAGCTACTTCGAACAACTAGTGTGTGCACTCTGCAAAAAAATTACATTGTACGAATAAACGAATGTGCCTTATACCAGAAAGTAGGACATGTCAACTGTACGTTTTAGATGTTGTGGTAAGCCATCTGAGGAAAGAATATACAGACTGGTTGATATCAGGAATATACACTCTGTTATCCCAACAGGAAAATCAAAAATGCTGTAACTCTGTTGGGAAATGGATTAAATCTGCATGGGAATGTTGTTATTTAGCTTGGACGGAAGCATGATAGAGTCCACATATATGCAGCATCATTTAAGGCTGGCCAAAAAGGGGGGGTGCTCTAATCCACAGAGAGAACTGAAATTCTGGTTGCCATTTCTAAAGAGAGCATCATTAAGGGATTTAAAAAATGATGCATTTCAAATGCATTAGATGCCACTGAAGATGGATGACATCTTGTGAGAAGAAAATCTTAATGATGATGAGATATAAAATTATTTTATATTATCAGAAGAAAATTATAATATAAAATGAATACATCCAGGAATGGCTAGTCACTGGATGGGCAACCATCAGTAAGACACGATCTCCCCCCCCCCCCCCTCCCCTGGCTGCTGCAGCCATCATACAGCAGTCGTTAATCCAGGTCCATCCAGGGACCCAACGTCGGCCTCTGCCATGCAGGCCCTGGATGAACGTATTGGATTACAATAAATAAAGAAATAAAATAAAAAAAATAAAAATAAAATGGTATTAATAGTATTAAATCAAGTTTTATTACTTTGAACTGTTTTAAATACCACTAAAATTAATGGTAAAATTAAAACATTGTTCATTTTTAAAAACTCCAAAGTTCAATTGGTTTATTAATTTACATGTAAGAGTTAAATGTGTTTATTAATAAACTTGTTGGTAGAATTTCAATGGTGTTGAAAGGCATATAGCTCATTTTCTGATATAATTTTCTTTTTTTATTGAAATGCTTGCAACTTTTGGGGGATCGTCTATATTCGAGGTCGTCTTATAATCTGGACACCCATAGGAATAGAATTACCTTGAACTAGTATAGAGTCGGTGCAATGTTCGCCTGCCATTCACAGCAATCACAGCCTCTACCCTTCGAGGAATACTTATCATTAAGTTTATGTCTGCAGGTATTTTGTTCCTTTCTTCCTGCAACATGGTGAACAACTCTGTAGTAGCTTTCTGGGGGATTTGGTCTTGCTCACAAACAGAACTCTGACTCATCCCACAGAGGTTCAGTTGGGTTGAGATCAGGGCTTTGGACTGGTCACTCAGTTATAACTTTTGCTGTATGAATGGATGCGTTGTCAATAATGAAATGGGTCAGGTCCCTGATAACGCTCTCACATTTCCATTTGACCACTATGTTACCCACATTATAAGTGGTATCTGGTATTTGCTAGAATTCTCACAGATGGAATTACAGCCTCACTCAGCTCATACCTTACATCCATTTTGATAGTTGATAGGCATATCCACTGAGTGCCCAAAGACCTTTTAAAGGACCACAATGTTTATTGGTGATTACTTATGGTCCACATTGTGTCTGGATAATATTGGCAAAGTAGTGTTTAAGACATATGGGAGAATCTGTTATTTGTGCAGCAGTATCCATTTCCCAGTGCACATCTTGCAACACTTAAGAGGAAAATATACTAATTTATTGCTTTTTGCTGGCACTCTCTTGTAAAATTCTGAGTTACTGAGAGTGGATTTATTAAAGATTAAAGAACTGGACTGCCTTACTCTCAAGTTCATGACTTACAGGGTAGTTCAAATTAAAGCATTCTTTTCAGAGCAATTGGTAAAATTCCCCCAAAACTTTGATGGATGTACTAAACCATATTCAGTGGCAGCCTTGTTATGAAATAAGAAAAAATTTGAAGTTTTCCAGTATAAAGCCCTCATTTGGAGAGTCTTGCTTTCTTTCAAAATTGATTTTCTAAAAAGAAATTTAAAGAATATTCTAATGAGGATCAGTATTGAAATTTGCTTTTAAGTATGCTTTTTTATTATTTTTTGATACAAATTTCATAACTTTCTTTTCTTTTCTTTGTCTCTCTCTCTCTCTCTCTCTCTAACTTTCATTTTGATGTTTATTGTTTTTGTTTTAGCATTTGCAAATCTGGTCACTGGTCATGTGATAAGAAAGATTGTCCAGGAATATGTTCAGTTTGGGGCGATACCCACATTTCAACATTTGATGGCAGGATGTATGATTTTAATGGCAACTGTGAATATACTGTTCTCCGAGCAGCTCAGGCACCTGAAAATGTACTAACAGTCAATGTTCAAAATATGCCGTGTGGAACAAGTAATACTGCTTGTTATAAAGCAGTGAAAATATCTCTAGGTAAGCTATTAGAATAATAAATGTTTATAGTACTTCTGGCCACTGGACGAAACTCTCAGTGCACATAACTCGCTTGAAGTGACAGTTCTTATTTGTGATATATGGTAGTTGTTACCATCTCTGCTTATCACTTTTGCTGCATAAAGCAGATATACCGCAATTTTTGGAATATAATATGCCCCCCCCCAAAAAAAACAATTTTTTTTTTTTGAAAAATAGTATTTTCATTGCTTTATTATAAGAATATTAACCTCTTCACGACCAGCCTAAATTTTGAAGGATACCTCTCAGGACCAAATTTTAGGTACTATCTCACAAACCAGTGACGAACGTGCGTTCGTCATGTGCAATTTCTGTAAGAAAATTTTGATGTACAATTTTCTTGTACAATTTCATGTGCAATCTTCATGTACAATTTCATGTACAATTTTGTAAGAAAATAGATATTCCCTGTGTTGGAAATTACAGGTCTCTTATCGCACTAAATATTTATGGAAAAATGAGCATGCAATTTGGAACAGAAAGAATAATAAATTCATTACACACATTCATTTTTTACGAATGATCTTCTACATCCCTACTTGCATCGACATAATCATCATTATCCATTTTTTACAAAAAAAGGAGCAAAAACAATGTAAAAACAATGCAAATACGGTGTTGAAATAAGCAATTAGGAAATAAACGCAATGGTTCCATCTATCGACAGTAAAATGGACCCATAAAAGAATAAACTGTCCCAGATGAGTTTATTGTTTCATTCCTTAAATACCACGTTTTCATTTAGTTAATACAATTAATAACTGAAGATGATGAACGCATGTTCGTCATGGTATTGGACGGAGGGTCTAGCTTGACAAACGCATGTTCGTCACTGGTCGTGAAGAGGTTAAATAAAGTTTATATTTTATAATAAGTAATAATGATTTTTTTAACTTTTCTGCATATTCCAAAAATTATGGTATGCACTCAAAATTTATTACCTCTACCTGTGGAAATGAGATTTACTCCACAGGCTTTAAAAAGTTTCTTGTTATGCTGCGAAGAGTGGATAATTTTATCTTATCAGGAGTGAGTATGAAATTTAATAACTCGGTGAAAGGATCAAGCAGAGATGGTAGCAACTAACATACATTAAAAGTTCCTCTTTCATTTCATTGAAAGCAACTTTCTATTTTTTGTATGCACCATTTTTAACTAACAAGGGAACCCCACATAGCCTAACCGCTTTAACAATGGAGTCCTTGTATGGCTATGTATGCTGAAATTTTTTTGTTTTCGCGGTTTATTTTGAAAGAAACACAATTTCACACTCTCTTATTTTGCAAGCATCTATAGTAGCTTCAGATGTGTAACATATTTCAATTTGATGGAAATCTGTGACATGCATGTTCGAGGGATTCCCTTGTAAGTAATGAAAGAACTAGAGATAGCACTCCAATAATTAAGATGAAAATAAAGAAATAAATGATAGGAAAAAATTCCGTGACCTGGGATCAAACCTTGGACCATGACTTGAAATTTCACTGCTGTAGTCAACTGAGCAATTGATACGTCTCTGCTGTACTGTGAAGACATGTCCATGGACTTCCAAGAAGTCATATGATAGCCATATGACAGAGCTGGCTTGACTTGCAAGTTGGGAATTGGTTAGGGCAGCAACATGTTAAGTTGTAATACCTGGTTTGATCCCAGATTGTAAGAATTTTTATTACATTTATTACTTTATTTTTATCTCAATTATTGGAGTAGTAGCTCTGGTTTCTTTAATATTCAATTTCCAAGTTGAATTAGAATTATCAATTTGGCTGGAATGAGTCTGCCGATGACCACATAAACACCAATTTTCAAACTTTTTGTCAGATATGGTGAAATTTCATCATCACTCTCACTTTCACTAAGCTTGATACAATCAGAACAAACTATCAGAGTCATCTTCAGACTCCACAAATTTTGCAAATATTTTCTTTTGTCGTCAGCAAGAAAGTGCTTTTTTTAAATTGATTGGGATTAGGACCAAATGAATTGGACTGACCTCAGCAGGCCCTAGGGTTTTCAGTTCTCAGATCTGTCGAGTCATGGATTCATATCCCACTGTGAGCATGGATGTTTGTGTTTGTCACAGGCTGGGACTCCCAGCAATGCATATAAATTATTGTCATATGGAATTGTCTCAGAATTATGGTATGATATTAGTCATGTGAAAGGGCAGCAAATGACCTAGATGTTAAAGTGCACAAAAAAATTAGCAAACCAACAAACCAACCAACTGAATTGTATATAAACTTTGTAGCTTCTTCCATGAATTTAATGTTCTCTATGTTTGAACAGAGAATTCATTCCCTTTCCCATTTTCTTGCCCTTTGATCCATTGACATGATTTTCAATTGCAAGTTCTCATCAAGAGTTACCATTAGAACTTCAAGCCTTCTCGTTAATACCCTTAGCACTTTTGCTACTTAATCTTTTAGAACCCATGTTTCACACACAAACAAAGAGCACAATTAGCATATGCTAAAACCAATTCATGTAACGAGTGCATCTGCACCACTTATTGCTTATAGATAAAACTGCTTTGCTTAATACACAACTTCAGATTGTGTATTGGAGTTAATTTAAAGCTTTTCTGACTTATTTTCTTTTTTTTTTTTTAATATTTTTGAACTGTGTATACCGTATTTTCGCGAATATACCCCCGCCCCCCCTGTATACCCTGCACCCCTGTATACCCCGCACCCCTAGATACGCTCCGAAATTCCACGTTCATGTAAAAATACTTAGGAAACCCCGCACCCCTGTATACCCCGCAGGGTATACAGGGGTGCAAAGCTCAAAGAACTTCGAGGTAATATTATGGTTAAATCAGAAAATTAAGAAGTATAATTAATTATTTTAACCATTAAATTCAATTTAAATTCATAAAAATTGTATTGGCAGTATAAAATGTTCCAAGACAAAAAATGAGGAGTGGAAGAAGAGTTTATTTTGCAGGAAAAGAAAAATCGAGCAGGAAATTCAACACAAAAGTTAGCAGATGGATCCAACAGATTGAAATAAGCAACTGATAAATGAAAGCAAACTAGCATCTCTTTATATATGTAAACTATGAGCGCCAGAAGGGCTGTGATTGGTTGTTATTAGAAGGCAGGAAATATTAACCAATAGAAATGCAGTCATGATAGTTAAAGATACCTTCATGATTTATGATTTTTCTAGTAACTGGATATTTTATTTACAAAAAAATGTAAAGATACAACTTCATAAAGTAAATACCGTATAAATTAAAGGTATTTAAGGATCAAAGATATTTTAATATTTATTTAAAATAAAAAAACAAATTGTATACTGCATTCAGAAATAAAATTATTTTTAACATTAAAAATACTGTATTTTATAAATACAAAAGTTCGACATTTTCGACAAAGTTTTTTGTATCAAATATATAATTCTGTAGTAAAAAATTGTTGGCAAAAACAATATAAAGAAAAGCAAACGTCTTCAAGTAAATAATAAAAAGGATTTAAAAGCTTTAACATTAAGCTTTAAACAAAAGTTTCATAAGTTTCATAAGAATGGTCTATGAGGATTTTTACATGCCAAACCACAGATGTTTAAATTATTGATGAAATAGGAAAGAAATCCAGGCTTAAAATTAAAACCTTAAAATTCCGATTCTTTATGGCATGATTCTTCAAAACGCTTCTTAGTACAGTACAGATGGTGGTTTATTAAAAAAATAATAAAAGGTAATTTCATTTCATAATTTTCCGTTGCCATAACCTAACTTGGGAGGGGAGGGGGGGTTATTTCAAACAAACTTCGATCTGAAGAATTTCAAATGAAACTAGCATATAATACTTAATATACTGGCATATTACAGTTCAATATATACTAGATACAATATACAGTCCATTAATTCCCTTTTTTTCTCATTTCTTCGTCTCCAAAAGCTAATGCAAAAGTGAATTCTCAAAAACAAGATGGCGACGCCATATCTCCTAAAATTGTCCAAGAACGTTTTTTAAACAGCATACAGCATATACAATGTACATTCACTATACAGCACATTATATACTGTGATGTATGCATGTAATTTCTCAAAAATGCATTTACATTAAAGTTGAATTTTCGAAATTATTATAGTAGGCTACATGGGGTTCGGTCGTTTGCCCCAACATTTTTGACTAGGAAAGTTTTTAACAAGCCGTATTTGTAATAAGTACCACATTCCATATTTCCATAATTACCGTTACGACTACAGGATGACTAGCGACTGGGAAGAGTCAGTGCTTTTTTTTTTTGTAACCGGGAAAAAGTCAGGGAATTTTAGAAAATCAGCAAAAAAATAAAAAATAAAAAAATGCGAAATAGGAACAAAAAATTTGAAAAATGTCTATGATATTCTTTCCAGATGTTTTTTTTTGGCTGCTGATGATCACACTTCTAGTTCAACTTCTTGCTTTCGATCTCGTCTCCTGGTAATTTTCCTTACTGTATAATTGTATCGTTTATTTTTTATTCATTTTTCTTTTTTCTATTACCTGATAGAAATTTTCGTATTATGGGGAACAGGAAGTCATACACTGCTTCTTTCAAGTTGAAAGTAGTTGATTATGCCAAGCAACACGGAAATCGAGCTGCAGGGCGAGAATTTGGACTGGATGAAAAGTCAGTCAGAGAGTGGCGGAAGAGCAAAAGTTCCTTAAAGGTAATGAAACCTCTGAAAAGGGCACTTCGTGGAAGGCGGGGACAGTGGCCTCACTTGGAAGCGAGGTTGAAGGCATGGATACTTGCGCAAAGAGATGATCGTCGTGTAGTATCAACGGTCAGTATTAGGCCACAAGCAGCAGCGTTTGCTAAACAGATGGAGATACCGGATTTCTCTGGGTACTTTTTTTCTTCATGTTTTTAAATATTTAAATATCTTGCTTTTTTTTTTTTTTTAGAAGTTTTAAATATCTTCTCATTAATACAATATTTCTTTGCAATTTTACAGTGGAGTAAATTGGGTCCACAAATTCATGCGAAGAAATAGACTTAGTGTTCGCGCCAGGACAACAACGGGACAGAATCTTCCAGATGGATGGGAGGAGAAGGTGGAAAATTTTAAAGAATTTGTTAGGAATGAAGGCCTATCTCAGGAAGCGACCTGGAACATGGGCGAGGTTCCGGTGTCGTTGGACATCCCCCCAACTCGTACGGTTGCAGAGACAGGTTCGAAGACCGTACCGATAACGACTACTGGGCACGAGCATTCCCACTTTACAGTGGTTTTGGCATGTTCAGCCACTGGGAAGAAGGTGAAGCCGATGGTGATTTTAAAGAGAACAACGATGCCAAGAGAGGATTTTGGAAAGGATATTGTGGTCACGTGTAATAAGAAAGGGTGGATGAACGAGGGCATTATGAACGAGTGGATTCACAAATGCTATCGGGCTTGTCCTGGAGGGTTTATCAACAGAAATCCCTCCTTGTCATAGATGCCATGACAACGCATAAATTGCCAGTGGTGAAGAAGACCTTGAACCAGGCAGGTACGCATGTTGCCCTTATTCCCGGGGGGTTGACACGTATCTTGCAACCCCTAGACATCAGCGTCAACCACCCGTTCAAAGTTTTTTTGAGGAGGGAATGGGAAACTTGGATGCAGACAAGAGTACATACATACACGCCAGCAGGCCGCCAATGACGAGCAGCATATGCGGAGTATGCCGATGGGTTTCGGTGGCGTGGAAGATAATTAAGCCAGAAACGATAATTAATGCAGAGATTGGAAGACCTGCAGAGTCAGAGGTTATTCAGGATTTGGATAGCTCCTCATCTTCAGAGGATGAGGACGATGAAGACCTGAGAAGATGCTATGAAGACCTTTTTTGCAACTCAGACCAGGATTCTGACTTTGACGGGTTAAGTTCTTCTGATGATGATGATGATGATGATGATGATGATGATGATGATGATGATGATGGTCCTTAATCTTAATGTAATAATTATGAAATAAATAAATTTTTCAATACTACAATTATTGTCACTTTTTGATTTGCTTCACTGCAAAATAATTTGGAAATGCTGAATCGCTTTTCATTCGTGTAAAAAATATTTTGGAAATCCTGCACCCTTAGATACCCCGTAGCCCCCTCCCTCGGATGTAAAAAAGTGTATAACCCGCGGGGTATATTCGCGAAAATATGGTATTCAAAATTGCACTATGTAAAACTATATAAGATGTAGGACTGCTATCTATCAAATCTGATATTGACTGCAGTTTGGGGAAGAAATTGGGTTTCTGAGAGTGTAAATTTTTGGATCATAATGTGTTGATGTCACTTTATTAAAATTTGATTTAGTGAAATTGGCTAACTAAAAAATTAACTTTAATATTATTTTCTTGGAATTTTTAGGTGATGATCAACTTACGCTTACAAGGGATAAATCTTTGAAGTATCCTTTAATTACACCTCAGTTGACTGTAAGAGAAGTCGGCCTGTTTATTGTGATTCATACAACCATTGGAGTCACTATTTATTGGGATCATGGAACTCAGTTGTATATAAAAATCAATACTATATGGGAAGGGAATGTAAGTATTTTGTATTTGAATTTTATTTCTTTCTGATAGTGATAATTTATTTCTGCTTGCTGTACATTTTCTTTTCTTTTTTTTTATTTTTCAATGGCAAGCTTTTGTATATTAGCAGTTATTAAAAATAATGAGCAGTTACCACATTTTTTTAATCCTGTAAATCTTTTGCTTTGTATCTAACATTTCCCTCTTTTGAACTTTTTTAAAATTATCATCAATTCATTTTTGGTTAATCATAGCCAACATGATAATTTGTTTAGTTTCTGTTAGCTTCATTTAATTTCTTTATGTTATCTCTAAATGTTGGCCATATTAAGATCACCACAAGACAAAGCTGTCTGAACTTGTTAGATACTGCAATAATAAATGAAAAGTAAAATATCAGGTTCCAAATTTGATCGTAATAAAAGACAACAAGTTAGAATATTGTAAAATTAAAGAGAAAAAAAAATTATAACTATTGAATTTACATATTAAGAATGTCAAATATTTCTTTTGCCCCATTCTCTATAACAATTTGTAATGTTCATCAGTTTGTTATAGTGACTATAACCCTAACCTGCACCATATGTTGCTACTGCAGAAATTGTACATTACATTCTTTATAACAGTTTCTCTTCCATAGTAACGAGTCACACTATTACCAAATTTTCTTTGAATGCCATTTAAATTTAAATAGTCCCTGTTTAAATTTAAATATTCAACCATATAAAGTTGTGATGCTTTTCCCACTGCCACAATTTGTAACCATGTGCAATGATTGAGCAGGAACTTCGCTGCTAAGTAACTTAAGTCATTAGGTACTTGCATGCCAAATTTGATTGAAATTGTTTAAAGATATCATGCAGACAGACTGATGGGTAACAGATAAGTAAATATTAGTCAAAATATAATTAATGGAAGAAAAGAACAAAAACGTAAGTTGTTACTTAAAACATGCTGCTCTCTATTTTTTCACTACAGGGTGTTTTTCGCATCATTCTATGAATGAAATTGATATGATGATGTTATTATTTGATAATTGCTATATTTTCTATCCAGGTTCAAGGTTTGTGTGGTGATTACAATGGAAATGAAATGGATGATTTTAGATCTCCTTTGGGTGGCCCTACACTTGTTAACCCCCATTTGTTTGCTGACAGTTGGAAAGCTCATGACACTTGCACTGATTCAAGGCCGTCAAAAGATAGCTGTATCGAATTTCCTCATCGCCAGAACTGGGCTTCCGATCGCTGCCAAATTCTTAAATCGGATATCTTTAAACCATGCCACTTTTTGGTCCCTGTTGAACCTTACTTAGAAAGGTAATATGATTAAAAATGAATTAGGATTTTTTTTTTTTTTTTTTTTTTTGTCCTTAGTTTCTAAGTATATTTTTTTGTGTTTATTTACTTCTGTTGCTATTCCCAGTGTGTTATATTGTTACAGTGCTGTTTTGTATCTATAACTAAATGTTCATGATTTGTTTTGATGAAATGTTTGTATACATAACTCATTCATCCTAAAGATTGCTTACTGCATATGAACATTTCATAATTTCTTAAAGAGTTTACAAGAGATGCTGCAATATTCATTTATTTTCACAGTACACAATACAAGTCAGTTTTATAATATTGTATAAACTGAGGAATGTCATTCAAACTTTTCAAGTAACATTGGATATTAACCACAATAGTTTTTGATATTATTGGGTCTGGAAAGAAAGTGATGTTTAATACTGAGGCAAGCAAAGTTGAAGGCCTGTCAATGGTGCGCACGGCCACAGAGGTTGCACACAACATCTGCATGACATCATCACATTCATGGCTCAAGCCACTGCCAGGTAGCCATCAAAGAAAGAAAGTGCCAGCGAACAGGGAAGTGCACCAAAAGCATAACCACCATTGCATGCTGAATGAGTTTTGTTGGGATAACACTTCCACAAGTGTTGCAAGGAATATAACCAGTATTAATTATTGTTGGCTTGAATGGTTTCAAGGGGGAAATTTTGACTTGTCAGACTGTCCAAAAACTGGAATATAATAACAGTGAATGTAGATTTGCTGACGACTTTAATGGCGACACACATATATAACCATGTGGGAATTAGTTACACATAAGCCAAACTATATAAAAGCATTATCACACACTTGCATCAACTTGATAAGGTGAACAAGAATGGAGTTTGGATACCCCATGAAGTTACAGTTCAGCAGAATATAAATTGAATTCAGGTGTTTTAACATCCATCTACAGGGTGTCCCGAGTTCACAACGTATGTGGGATTATACATTTAAACAAAATAACTGTGGTCATTTGTGTGGGCCTGGTTGTACACATATGTAAAGAAGGACAAACTGATCTTTTGCTGTGTTTGTGCAAGCCTCTCTTCAATCATAGTGTAAATGTCATTGTTCCACATAATATGCTTAATTTTAATTTTTTTTCCAGATGCATTAATGATGCCTGTGGCTGTAATACAGGTGGTGATTGTGAATGTCTCTGTACTGCTGTAGCTGCCTATGCCCAAGAGTGCAACATACATAAACAACCAATTCATTGGAGATCACAAGAATTATGTCGTAAGTAGAACTCTGTGACCTAACGTAACCTTTTGTGAATTTTCTACACTCTGTTTATCGCCAACTGACCCCATAGGCAATTACCTGAGGCAATAACCCATTTTCTTTTGTTAAGGCTCACAGATAAGAGTGAAAGAATAGTGTGAGCCTTTACAAAAGAAAGGCTCAATCTTATCTGTGAGCCTTAACAAAAGAAAGTAGGTTACTGCCTCAGGTAAACTGTGGGATCGGTTGGTGATAAACAGAGTGTACCTTTAAGTAATGTTTTGTAGTCTGTATCCTTGGACCATCTTTGAGAAAGATTCAGTTATTTTCTGGTAAAACAAGTTTTCTAGTTTATGATATTTTCAAGCTAATCTTTCATAACCAAGAGAATGTTGATGATAAAAGAAGGGCTATTTTTCAAGAAGGGATACAGGAAACCTTTTCTTTAAGGTCCTTGAGTTATTTTTTCAGTACCTCTTTCCTAACTGCTAAGTAAATAAGAATGTAAACTTTTGAGATGATTTTTTCCTAGAAAATAGCATAGATAAAAGTATTAATTTATGAAACGAAAATATTGTGAATCTTCTGTGAATAGAAATTTCTATAAATTTTAGTATTTTATTTTTCAGACTATATGTTGCACCTTAATATAAATCACCTTAAAAGAAATATAGGATAATTCTCAAAATGGTAATTAAAATATCACATTGCTCTTATTCTGGCAGTATCAAAAAGAGTCATGAAATGCATTCTTTTTTTACCTCACCTGATATTGCTTCAGAATCATACTCTGAAATGAAATGTGTAGAAATGAAGTCCTCTTTTTAATGTGACAACATTGTGTAATGTTTTTGACATTTACTTCTCTTTGACAAAAGAAAAAAAATCACAGATAAATAAGAAAAAACATACCCGGATAAGTTACAAGTCTAACTATTATTAAAATTTCAGGGTGTCCAGCGATCCGGGAATTCCGGGAAGTACGGGAATTATACGGGAATTCTTCGGTACCGGGAAATATTCGGGAATTATACGGGAAAAATTCAAAAAATCCGGGAAATTAAAAAAAAATTTGTGCTGGCCTCCCATTGGTGCTTTATTTGTATGTCTGGGATATATATAACGTGTTGACTTGGCAACACTGCATCCAGACAACATCCAAACATCCAACAGACAACAGCTCTTCAGGTAAGAACTCATATTCAATTATATTTCAAGTTTAATTAACGGGTTTCGTATACTATAGAGTGGGCCCTGTCTCGCCCACCTTCGATGAGGTTTAGGCGGCGTGGTAAAGATTGAATTACGGTGAACGGCAAACATGGAAGTCGGTCATGTCTCGAGACGACTAAATGTTTTAATTATGATTTATTTAGGTATGGGTTATTGGGTTTTAATAACAGTTTTATTTTCTTTCTTTTATGTAGTCGTCAGAAACCAATAAATTGCTTATAAAACAATGCCACCTAAAAGGGGAAAGTGCAAGTTTCAGTTAGATTGGGTAAAGAGCTTTCCATGGTGCTGTGAAATTCCAGGTAACACACACGCTGCATACTGTAATATTTGCAAGTCTAATCTTAACATAGACAGTATGGGACGCCAAGCACTAATAAGTCACCAAAAGGGAAAGAAACATCAGAACAATGTAAATGCAATTAAGTGCAGCCAGACTGTGGTTTCATTTTTTGACAATGAAAAGGAGTTTCCATCATGTTCCACATCATCACAGTTTCAAACTAATCCTACCACTAGTTTATTTTCGTCGTCAACTGTTTCAACAAACTGTACAACTGCAATTGTCAATCCTGTTAATTTTGAAACTTGTGCAACCACCACCCTAAAGCAAACCCAACTGACTCATGTTAAAGACAGTGTGACTAAGGCTGAAATATTGTGGTGTTTTGATTTAGTGTTAAATCACTCATCGTTACGAGGAGCAGCAAACAGTTTGCAAACTCTAAAACTGATGGCTCCACAATGTGAAATCATTCAAAAGATGCAGTTGCAGAAGTCAAAAATTGGTTATGTTTTAGCATATGGCTTAGCACCATTTCTTCAGAAATCTTTAACGAAAAAACTCGACGAAACTGACAGAATTGTAATTAGCTTTGATGAGAGCCTGAATAAAGTTGCACAAAAGCAACAGATGGATATACATATCAGGTACTGGGACAACGAAAAGATGGAAGTCTCATCGAGATATCTGACATCAGTTTTTTTAAATCACAGCACTGCTGAGGACCTCCTTAAAGGGCTAAAATTAGGCCTTGGTGATGTTAATTTAAAGAAAATCTTGCAAGTTTCAATGGATGGTCCTAATGTGAACAAAAAACTTCTGAGAAGGCTACAGGAAGATCTTAAGCAAGATGCAGATGATGCACCATCTCTTCTCATAATTGGAACATGTGGACTCCACACAGTTCATAATGCGTTTAAGAGTGGAATGAATGAAACTGGTTGGTTCATAGTGCCATTTCTACGAGCGTTGTACAACCTTTTCAAAAATGTTCCAACTAGACGTGGCCAATATGTCGATATAACTGGGTCAGAAGAATTCCCTAAAAAGTTTGGAGCAACTAGATGGATAGAAAATCAAGCGGTAGCAGCACAAGCTATAAAGATTCTTCCACATGTACGGACTTATATTGAAACTCTCGAATCTTCAGGGAAACAACTTCAGAAACCTGCTAGCAATAGCTATGCTTTAGTCGTGAAAAGTGTTAAGGACATATTTCTGGAAGCCAAACTTACTTTCTTCTTTACAGTGGCTTCAGAACTAGAGCCTTTCTTAAAGAAGTTTCAGTCCGATGCCCCTCTTGCACCATGTCTTTATGAAGAACTCTCATTGATGTTGAAAAACAACATGGACCGAATTATAAAGAAAGAGATCATCCTTAACAACACAGATCTTCGTAAAATTGATGTCACCAAAAAAGAAAACCAAGTGACTGTGAGAGAGGTTAATGTTGGGTTTGCAACCCGAAAAGCCATTGGCAAGGCTTTGAAGCAAAAGGGAGCAAAAGAAAGCGATGTGTTAATATTTCAAGATAGTTGCAAAAAGTATTTTTTAAAGTTTATAACCAAAATTCTTGAAAGATCACCTTTAAGTTACCCATTAACGAAAGCTCTAGAATGCTTGAATCCAGAAAGACTAGGATCAATTGGCAGTTACAACCATCTATCCTCAGTGCTCACAATTCTGGTTGATAACAACCAAATACCTGGGTGGAAGGCAGACTCTGTTGAACGTGAATACAAGGAATTATGTTCTAGTAGTGAATTTCAGAATGCAGTGAAACAATATTCTCAAGAACAAAGAATCGATCATTTTTGGCTGAGCGTTCTCACTGATAAACCTAACTTTAAAGAGCTGAAGGAGTTTGTTCAAATGCTGTTAATTATATCTCATGGAAATGCCAGTGTGGAGAGAGGTTTTTCAGTCAACAAAGGATGTTTGTTGGAGAATCAAAAGGAGAGTTCTTTAATAGCACAAAGAATCATCTACGATCATACCAAATCTGTTGGAGGAATTGGAAAAGTAATTGTAGACAAACCCATGATACATGCAGTTAGGAATGCTCACGCAATATACAAGGAAGCACTCGAAGAAGAAAAACGGGCGAATGCTGAAAAGCAAAAACAAGTGAAAAGGAAGAGAGAGAACGAAGCAAAGGTAAAACAGTTACAGGCAAAGAAACGCAAACTCATTGACGAAACGGCGAGAGAAGTTACAGCAATTGATGAAGCGATGAAAGAACTTCGTCAAAATTAATATATGACTAAAAGTTTTAATTTGTATAGATAAAGACCCTTAATAAAGTTTGTTATTTACATAATTGTGTGAAGAATATTTAATAAATAATCACATTAAGTTTATTTTAAGTTATTTAAAATATACGTGAAATTTTTGAGAAAGTACGGGAAATATACGGGAATTATACGGGAATTTTTTTTGAATAACTCGCTGGACACCCTGTAAAAGTTCACACGTTGGCAACATATGTTTGAGAAATGAGATTACGCGTTTTTGAAAAGAGAACTGAAAGGGGAATGTTAAACATAGGATTGTATAAAGGTCTTGGTGATATTTTTTATTAAAAAAAACTTAATAAAAAGTACCTGTTTCAAATCAAGGAGTTATTGATTAATTCATTGTTACTTTTTTATTTTAATCTTTTGTGAAAATTAAAATATAACACAATAATGTCAAAACTTTAGTGATAGTATTACAGTACCTTTTTTAAATGCTGTGCAAAATAATTTCCATTAAATTAATTAACTATACAGGAATTTACTGCAGTTCATATTTTTTTATTGTAGCAATCCAGTGTGAAACTTGTGATAGATATGAGCCATGCATGTCAATCTGTCCCAAAAAAACATGTGAAACTGAATTTTTATATGGTGAATTAGAAAATATCTGTGCTCAGGAAATGTGCGTTGAAGGTTGTCAACACCCACCATGTGCATCTGATGAAATTTTCAATAACGAACAAGAAATGAAGTGTATTCCTCTTTGGGAATGTTCACGGCAACCATGTAAAGTTATTAACGGGGTGATGTATCACGAAGGAGAACGAATAACTGATACCTCTATAGCAGAACCATATCAGTCATGGTAAGTAGAAACATTTGATAAAAATTACCTTTAAATAATGTACATGATTATTCAAAAAGATGGAGCGGATTTCAAATATTTACTTCAAACAAGTTGTAAAAGACAGACACATTCTGCACATTGCTGGTTAGAAGTTTTAAAACTTGCCTAGAAGTTCCATTCAATGCTATACAGCTGCACTGTTTCTTATTTATAGGAAAACTGCAATGCCACAGGAGAGTGATCTGCATAAAGCAGTTTGCATATGCATCTATCATTTACAAATTTTTTATGCCACTTGTACATTTGTTTATGATGAGGTGGCTGTTTATTGTACCAACGGTGGAATTAACATTGAATAATGGACTCACATTTTGCAAACTGCAGCACACAAAAGGGATCATTCACCAAATAAATTTCACTTGATGGAGGAGAGGGGATTTCAAAACTGCAACAAAAGTGAATGGAAAAATAGGGGTGGTTATCAAAGTACGAACGTTTGTCGTATACAGAGTGTTTCAATAAAATGTATACACACTTTACTAGATGTTACCTATAGCTTTTTCCGTAACAGCAAAATTGAAAACTTACGTCCCAAGATTATTACATGCATTGACTGAAGACAACCCTGATCGAAGAAGACCACACTGCTTCCTAGACATAATAGATTACTTGATAGGAAAATGGATTGGAGTAACTGTTCACTGGATTCAAAAGTATCTCGACATTTGTGATAATCACTTTGAACATCTGTTGTAATTGTAGAAGCCCAAGAGGAGTTACATTCATCTCTGGATATATGTATGAATTTAGTGTTACAACTTTTATATAGTTTTTCCATCTCCTGACGTGTGTATACTTTTTTTGAAACGCTCTGTATTCCTAAAAAAAAATCACCTCTGCTTAGGTACGTGGTTGGTTATGGCCCTTTTTTTATATGAAAAGATTTCCTTCCTCCTTTAAGGAGGTGGTATTCGAATATACGAATACATTAATCACATTCATTTAGGGTATGGGAGTGAGTAATGTTATACCCAGACATTAATTCTTCCATCAAGGTGTAAATTTTCCCTTCCCTGCATTTGATGAGCTCCTTAGGCTTGGCCCACTCTTTGATCTACTTGCAGATCGGCATCTGGACTTGTATTTTCCAATACAACATCAACAACCAAATAATAATAACAGATCAGATGAAAAATTGCCCATGATTTCTGTTACCAAAAGTTACCAATAAGGGGAAATGGTGGTAATTAGCATAAAAGGCAGATAAAAATTTCTAGTGCAAATCATTGGTGTGTTGGCTACAACAGCACCAATGATTCAAGCTTTAAACTCAGTTAGGTCAGAAAGGGCTGCTTTCAGTTATGCATTTAAATCCTTGATCCAATAGAATGCAGAAACTGCACCACATTTCCCCCTATTGGTGACATTTGCGACTACAAATATTCTTGCTGAATTCTTCATCCCCTCTACCAAACTTGGTGCCATTCCACTTGGTAGATTGTGCTACAGATGGCTCCAAATTGGTCAGCTGTAGAGAAATTTTTTTTATCATATTTAAATGTATTTTAAAGAAGCATAGTAAGAAATTTCTTTAAAAAAAATTGTAGTTTTGGAGATTTTACTTTGTTGAATGAGACTAAAAATTACAATTAAAAATGATTATGTTCACAAATATAATAATTTTATTTTTGTAGCCATTGTATAAAAGGAAATGTAAATTGCACAGGACCTATTATGTCATCTCCTATACCATCAACAATCAAACCTGTTTGCACTCAGAGTGGTTTTTCTGAATGGATCAATAGTTTATCACCATCATCAGAAAGTGGTGGTGATTATGAACTGCTGCAGAATTTGGTGTTTCAAGTAAGTTTTTCTTTTTCTTTCACCCTTTATGGAAAAAAGTGTCTGGACACACCCATCTGGCAGACAATATGGAAGTTCTGTTAAAGTGATTGCTGTGAGTGGGTGTGAGTGAGTTGAAAAGGGATATGGCACAGAGCACACTGTTTAGAGCCTGTTACAATCAAACATGATACATATGGTTAACAAGACTTCCAAAAAGGGGTCATTGTAGCATGTATTTGAGCAGGTGTTTCTCGGTGTTTTAGCAATCAGGAGGGCATCCTCGATCAGCTATGCAAGATATAATTATAAAATGAATATGTAAAAATGTCATCAAATTTTTATACAATGAAATGAATATAGTCGAGTAATTGTCTGGAAGATCCAAATCTGATGGAAAGTGACTGAAGAGTTCGGAAGTGTCTTCTCATCATCCTTCTGCCAGAAACTCCAGGAGCCTATAGACATTAAAGTTTACTGTAAGATGATTCTTAAGGAGTTCCACAAGTTGAATTTCCATGGTCAAGCAGCTACATACAAACCAATGATAACTGCCAAAAAATGTAAAACAATATCTAGCTTGGTCCAGAGCTCATTGCGATGTTCTGTTTCCCTCTGAGTTATATACCTTGTTTAAAGAAGCATAGCACAGCATATGAGGCTTGTGTTACCAAAAATTGATTGAGGGTATAACAAACAAATCCAGAATGTGATAGTGGCCAAAGGCTGGCTAAAATCATACTGAAGTGCATATAATGTAAACATACTTACCTCTAATAAATGGGGACATGTAGAGAGCACTAATCTACAAAATATTAATTCTTATTGCATATATGTACATTTCGGCTTCTTCAGCATGCACATTCAAACAATTAAAACAGCAAATACTTTTACACGATAAACATGGAAGTACAGGAATGGACCAATCAGGAAACAAGACGTTCCATCAATCTTAACCAATCACTGACTGGCATGGAATCTATGCCACTGTTTAGTAAAAAGTTGGGGGAATTCTTCTTGTTACAAATTTCTAAAGATTCCAAGAAATTTAACATTTTACTGTTGGTGGTTGGTAAAGCTGGATACGCCTGTTTTCATGTTTGTAATAGAGGAAAAATGTTCTTTTGTTTTTTAATGATCTCCGAGTCTGACCTTAATAATAGGAACCACATGAGGCACAAGAAATTTTATATACCCCTGATTTATCTTCCAGTACTGGTATGTTGTTTTTTTGCACTACCTAGAAATTTTTTCAGACTTTTGGCTTTTGTAGGCTTATTAAAACTGAATATTGCATGGCAGCCAAAATGTATATGCATGCAATAATAGCTAAGAGTGTGTCTAAAAAGTCTGACCGGCCATGACCGGTCGAAGCCTGTCCATAAAGTAACGACTGGTCGCGATGAGCGTTTTCATAATGCGACCGGAGTTCAATGCCGGTCGTCTGCCTCGGTGAGTAGAATCAAAATAGCAGACGAAAGTAGACAATTCAAGTGTTCGAATGCCTGATACATAATAAATATATTTTGGAGAAAGGAGATGGCATCAAGAAACAAGGAATGAATACAAAAAAGCAAAGATGGGTGAAGAAATTTTTTGTATGTACACAATTTTAAATCGTACTAACTTAAATAATGAGGAAACTTGCTGCGACGCCATTTTGAAGCAGAACGCTTACGACTGCGCTGTCCATGAACGAACAAACGGAAGCAAATGGCCGCCAACCGATCGCCGATCGTACCACTGACCTGTTGGCGACCGGTCGGACTTTTTAGACACCCCAATGTTTCATGGATTAGTGGTCTCTATATGCCCCCATTTATTCTAGGATTATCCACAGTTTTGTTGGTTTTCATCAGTTTCCTCATACATACCTCTTGTTTCTAGACACTTTTTCTCACATAAGGCATTCCAATATTGTATGTGATAGAAATGTGTTATTCCCACATTCATAGAAATTTTTAACAAGGGAGGCTCACAATGTGTTGTTCCCAGAATCTGATTAAGACTATGCTTGTGCATTAAGAATATCAAAAATGAATGTTTGCAAAGGTATATGTGCCATTGATTTGTCTGAGGTCAATACTGAGACAGATAATCAGCATACAGGTAACTTCTTGATAGTTACAAACAAGAGCCATGATATGCGAAAATGTGACCTTTTCTATCATAAAAATCCTGGCAATTTGCATAAGCATTCATGCATTCAATAAAGAGGGAAAAAATTTATGTAACTTTAAAGTTTTAATGTTGTAAGTGGATTTGATTGAATGTTTAAGAAACATTGGAAAAAATGAGTGCAATATCATCTTTCCATTAATATCAGTGGCTGTTGTTATCTAAAAATATTCATTTGCACATGTAACTCTGCAAAATACAGTGCTTTCTCTTCAAGCTGGCTATACCAATTCCAAGACTATATCCTGTTATATTTTTACTATTTATTATATGCATTTATAAGCATTCCTGCAAGTTATGTATGGAATGTCCTTCAGGAGATAATAATTTTTTGGGCGATAGAAACCTTCTTTAATCCCTTGCGTTCCCATGTTTTTATTTTTAAGAAACCATTTTTTATCTTCCTATAACTTCTGGTATTAAAAGAAAGACGGCTATGTACGTTTTAAAAATTTTCTGAAAAATATGAATACAATTATAACAATGTATGAAAAAAATCAACATCGTAATTGAATGGTTTTACTACAAAGTGACAAAGTGACACTATAATGTAATGAAATGAAAAATAGGTAACTGTGATGTATATCAGCATTCTCCCCAGGCCCTTTTGAACGGGTGAGCCGCCCGGCTGATTTTGGTGACCACCCGGCTGAACACATGAAAAACTGCATAACACTGCATAATATTTTATTTATTTTTCATTTTTGTCCACCCGGCTTTTTATCTTTCTACCCAGTTGATAAAATTTTCTGGGAAGAACAATGTATATTTTTTTCGACAAGGTGACGTATAGGGTTAAAGTGACATGGAAACATTGTTTCTCAATTTACTTCTTTGTATCTCCTGCTTCTTTAGGGTACTGCAATTCCATTGTCAAATTGTAATTTGTTTAGGTTTTAGTTTTATTTATGTTGGTATTTATTATCTTCATTCATTATTTTATTTATTATTTTTTCATAGTATGGACTTTGTCCCATAGAAAATATTGTATCTATCACATGTCGTACTACTCATACTCATCTTGATTCAAGAGCATCTGGACAAATTGTTCATTGTGAGCTACCAACAGGACTTATTTGTGAAAATAGTGATCAACTTTCAAATGAAATTTGCTATGATTATGAAATACAAGTGTATTGTGATTGTGGTAAGTTGAATTTTAACTCCTATTATTTATAATTATTGACAATTCTGCATTGTATATACATGTGTTTGTGTTGTTTGTTTGTATACTGTTGTTATTCATTGCTTGCATCTTCAAGGATTCTTATTTTATCATATGAAATTTATGCTGGAAGAAATATTTTTTGCATTTCAGAAATGATAAGAGTCTTCAGACAGTTTACATGTAATTTTTAAGAGTGACTGTTGTTTAGGCATTTGTTAGGCATTTGGTTGAATGTTCAGTTTCATGTATGATAATGAAAATTGGTTATGTGGAGTGTGTAAAAATACAAGCAGAAAACAGCAGTAAATTAACAAAGAAATTTATTATAAAAGACTGCATATGCACTTCACTCACTCTGATTTGATATTTATCTCTGAGATTCTAAGACTGAGTAGTAATTACTGAATGTTGTGAATACTCTGATTAAATTAAAATTTAATTATAAAATTTAGGTATTATCTTTTAGAACTTTTAAATACAGAGCAATCAGAAAGACTCTGCCTGATAAAGGTATTTAATAAAATAAAAAGTATGTTAGATAGATACGTACAGTTTCTTTGTATTCTTCATCTCGGAAAGTTTTTTCACATCCTTAATAATTCTCAGCATAGACTCTTTCGTTGCTAGGAGACCATTCAGATGATATTCAATTTCTTGCCAAGTACTCACCATCATGTCTCTTGTTAATGACATTTGTCACTTTCGCCTGCAATGTATACATATCAGGGTTGGTTAGAAAACACTTTATCTTTAACATATCCACACAGGAAAAAGTCTTAAAAGAGTTATGTCTGGAGAATATTGAGGACCATCCCTTCCAAGCCATTAGTTGGGAAACCTTGAATTCAGGAAGCACATACAGATAATGCCAATATGGCAGCACACCAACCTGTTGGAAAATTATCCATGACTGGCACTCTTCTAATCGAGGTGCTACATAGTTCTCCAGCATTTTGCTTTCTCTTTAATAGATGACATTTCGTTATGGTCGATGTTAGTGCCATCTACAGCTCTTTGGCTCCTAACGTATCATCCGTTAAAAGAACTTTCTGATATGAAAAACATAACACAAAAAACTATAGGCATCTATCTAACATAGTTTTTTGTTTTATTAAATTTCTTTATCAGGGAGAGATTTTCTGACCATTTGTAATGGTTACATAAGCATTTATTCGTATGTAAACAGTATGTTTGATGTTTAGCTTGTAACCTTGGACTATTCCTTGAATTACTCAAAATTGGCTCGCTGATCGCATAGTGGCTCTAATTACTTAAATCACTACTGGTAAGTTACCTGCTTTGCACATCAATGCTTCCGAAGAATCCCCCAATTTATATATGAATTCTCTTTTCTTAAGCCAAACACCCCCCATTACGAAATTCAGTTAACCCCCCCTCCCTTTCTATGCAGTTTAATATAAGACTCAATCCAAGAAGGAACAGTAAAATTAAAAATTCCAATACCAATTAATTTACGGGATCCACTCCCTCCCCTCTTTCTAAACAAACAACCTCAAAAAAGGTACACTCAATTACGAATAAAACAAATGAAGATTTATTAAAAGCAAAATTTAAGGTGTTAGTAGATACAGAATAATAAAATGAGCATTATGATAAAGAACGATTAAAAACAAATCAGAAAGTTGCAATGAGAGAATCTTGAAATCAACTCAGTCACTAAATTAAACGCGCGGGCCCAGAATAAGTTAACTCAGTTACTTATCACGTTTCACACTGTTCTTGTCCTGTCGAAATTGTCCTCTAGATGTTAACACTCTGTCATAAATACCTGCACAATTCTCCGCTATCATCCACTGGTGACAACTGCGGTGGAGATTCTCGGATGACCCGCCGCTCGTCTCAGTGTGTCTTCCGCTGACAGCCCAGCTCGCCAGCGTTCTCGACAACCTGCTTGGCCTCCTTCTCTCCGGTTGGGGCTTCCTCCAACAGCCGCACACTTGCCTCCCACTCAAGCATGCTGCGATGGATGCTATTCTTCCTCTCGCTCCAAACCAGGGATGGTTCCTCGTTGTTTGGGCCATGTCGCTTTTCAACGTCAATTAACGGATGCCTAACCAGGTCTCGTACGGCAGTATGATTCACTGCGGAGGGCCTGGCTACTCGTTACTGAGCACACCCTGGTGTTTTCGCTTCCGTCCCCGAAGACAACGTCCCGTGGCTGCGTCCCTCTCACCGCCACCTCGTTACTCGCCGCCTCACATCATCGCAAAGCACAAGAACAGAATAGCTTAAGAGCCCCAGAGTAAGGGCAAGAGATTAAGAGGGAGAATTCCGTTCGTTTCACTCTTAAATATCACAAACCTTAACAATCACGTTTTACTGCCAATGTTTGCCTTTTTCAAACCTCATTGGTTCTCTATAATTTTGAATTTGGTCATGTGTTGTCACAACGATATTGTTTCGAAAATCGTGAAGCCGCCACGTTTTCCTGTGGCCGGGAAAAAACCATGACTCACACCACCGTGTGGCTTCTTTTTCTCATGCCAACTAAAGGTCAAAGTTCATGATTAGCTTTTCAAAAGGAATTCTCAACAAAATGTATGCTTTTTTGGGAGTTTTTCACAAACAATATGCAAAATGCTCACAGAACAAAAGGGTTTCTAATAATAAAATGTAATTTAGCACCCCACTCTCTAAATCACTGTCCCACTAGTCGATCTTTGATTGAGATAATCGAATAACAAAGAATAAAGAGGACTCAAAATTTGAATATTAACTTACTAATATTCAGTGTGGTGACTTCAGTCGCCACAAGCTGATATTATTTGTAGATTCTAATGTAATAGCGGGATGTGTTAGAACATAACCCCTGTAAATACCAAAGCCTAACTGAATGTTTATTATGTTAGTGTGTTTTTGTGCAAGTGTCTACATATAGTCCCTTAGACTTATTGCAATGAAATGGCCTGTGAGTAAAACAAACTGCAATTGTTTTTAATCAGCTTTAAAAATTTTATACTCACAACACTAAACATGAGTAGCTCCAGTCTAATTGTAAAATACAGAGAAGATGCTGTGAAGTTCCCTCCTTCATTAATTTGCAAAGAGGAGTTCACATGGTTGGAATATGTTTTGAAGAGAAATCAAAGGGCTCAAAATGTGGTTGAAAATGTCCTTTATATCTTTTAGTCAAAATAATATTTATGCCAAGAGCAACAGAAGTTTGTATGCAGAGAATGGTATAATGCTTGAGAGGACAAATAGCCCAGCTAGCATGCATGTCCTGTGGTTGTCAATGCTTGTGGCAAACAAGTGATTAGTGGAAGTCAACTGATATGCAGCAGTAAATGAAATAACATACAGCATGAATAAAGGCGAAGTTATGTCATTTCTCAATGCACCATATGTTTGCCATACTCTGTTTATATGGTATTGATATATGTACCCATATACAGTATTATCAGTACTGTGTTGATATGTATACCCAAAAGGTAAAGGTATCTCCAGTGGACTCTAGATGATCAAAACAGAGTCCACTATTTTACAGTGGTAGGCTCAGAATTTGGAAGAAACTGATAAGCATTGATCCCTAAATAATAATGAGAAGAAACTAGAGAGCAACAGTAAAATATTTAATGAAATGGAAACTTGTTACGGTCATTGACCATTCTGAGTCATTACAAAGGAATACCGCACAACCTGCTACATTATATAAGGGTGCATATGCATCTACAACCTGATTGGTCGTGTGGGAACCAATCAAATCAAGATGCATAGCTTAACAGAAATAAGTATGTTGTGATAAGTAGGAAGCTAATCCCATTGGTGAACATTAAACAGGCACCAAACTCATTAAAATAAAATAAAAATAAATCAAGCTAAACAATAAGAAAGGAAGCATAAATGATATAGAACAAACGCAAATTATGCAAAATCAAAATAAAGCAATATGCATTACTGTTTATGCTTCGGTCATAACCCTCAAATCAACAATCTTAACCCTAATTTCCATAACTTGTGGACCATGAAGTAGAATACAGTATGGCACATGATCAGAGATAAATACGAGGGAGGATCAAAAAGTAACATATAAAATTTTTTTTATGGAATACTATTTTGGTCCAGATGTTCAAAGTTGGCAAATTGATAGTTTGAATCTTTTGCACAGACAGCAATGGCTACTGATCAGGTGTTGCCCTAGCAGAAGCTAATGACTACTGAGTAAAGATGGTGTGTTTGTTAGCATCGTCAACTTGTGAAGAACAGTGAGGTGTAATCTGTTTTTGGTGGGCCAAATGAAAAAATGCGAGTGAAATCCGCAGGGAAATGTTGGAGGTGCATGATGCTGAATAGACTGTAGCAACATCGCCAGGTCGTGCAGATTCTTCGAAGAGGGCCGAGAAAATCTTTCTGATGAAAAAAAATTGAAATTGGTTGGGAAGTGCTCAGACATCCACTCTACAGTCCAGATGTTGCACCATCTCACTATCACCTCTTTATACCAATGAAGAAATTTTTAGGAGGCCAACGCTTTGGTTCAGATGAAGAGGTAAAACCAGCAGTGTGGAATTGGCTATACAGCCAGAAAAAGAACTTCTATTGACGAGGTGTATTGAATCTGGTGCCATGATGGGAGAAATGTGTCGAAAGACTTATTACATATGTCAAAAAAAAATAGGTAAAACCTGTAGCTTTCTTGTACATTGTTTCATTTTTGTTTTTATTAAAAATGTTGCCACAGAAAAATTGTTGTGAATTATTTTTTGATCCTCTCTCGTATAATTATTTTCAATGCTCCCTCGTACAATAATCATAATACAGTTTTAAATTTGAGCCCCATGAAGGTTTTTCTATAACGAGACATTTTGCTGAAGGATAGTTTAGGCCATACATTTCACTTAAAGGGGTTTCGTTCACTAGATATTTACCATATGTGCGTTTTTTGCCAAGCAGTCAACCAGATGTAAATGTTTTTTTGAAAATTTTATTTAAATTATACAATACACTGTAGATTTTTGCATCGGCATAATATAAGGAAAATAAGAAAGCCTTCTGCAAAATGATATGCAACAAAGCATCTGATTGGCTAAATATCTGCTCAGCAAAATACTTGTTTGGTGAAATGTCTATTCTGGGCTTCGATAAATATTAACATGTCCCAGAAAACTGTGTCATTTACTTATAGTTTAGCCCAGCTAAATATTGTATTGTATCTTTTTTTTTTATTTTGCAGAAATACCAACAACACCAGGGATCCTTATATCATCACTTCCACCACCTACCTATCCACCCAATGTGGAGTGCACAGCCCCAGGTAAATTATTAAAAAAATATATAATGTATAACAACTTTAATTGCTTGTCAAGACCATAATGGTATATTGGGCATTTTATGATGTTATAATCATTGAAGAAAATTTGCTACTTGCCCTTATTTAATTGTTGTTCATCTTAAAAGTTAGTTCATCGTAAGGTTATGTTAGTGCTCAAATTAAACAGAAATGCTTTACAGCTACTTTTATTGCCACTTCAATCTTTATCCTTTTTATTTTTCCTTTCCTATCTCTAGAAATCGCATTTAAAACACAACACATTATGGTAACCATGGTTTTTAATGGCTGATTTGGGTACTCAAGGGTAGGAAGAAAATAGTTCAGTCATTGCCGAGCAATATATTAAGATCTCGATGGATGTTGCTATGGTTAACAGTATCTTTACAAGAAATAGACCCATAAAAAATATAACAACTTAAAAAAACGATTAAATGCAACAATCTTGACCTTCCATTATCATAAATAAAATCTTTCCTTTTTAAACAGATAAATTAATATTCTTAACTGAATTTATTCTCTGCAAAGGATGACTTGATCTAACCTAACTGAACCTTGGCAAAGCATTTTCTTATGCCTTTGGCCTTATATTAGTTGGGCTTGTGTGTTGAGCAACCCGTCCCCATTCCATTTGAGGAGGATTGATGAGACACAAGAACCCTGAATACAATAAATAATAGAAATTTAATAAAAAATAAAATAAAATAAATAAATCAAAAATAAAAAGTTGACGTTTCGGATAGAGGTAATTCTCAGAAATGTGACAAGATTAAGTGAAGACTTTTTTATGAGCAGTTCTGTTAATTTTAAGGGGTTCTAATGTAGCATATCCAGCACTTGTATAATAAAATGAAGACCTGTTGGGTTTTAGAGTAGTTGATACCAGGTGATACCATCACTGGTCAATAGGAAAGGAGTTCTTCTTCTTCAAGATAATGCTAGACCCCTTGGGTGATGAAAATGACGAAAGAGGAGATCAACATCCTGGGACGGGAAGTTCTCCCTCTCCACCATACACCCCTGACATCTCCCCATCAGATCATCACTTGTTCTTGGCTATGGACAACAAATTCCAGGATCAGCAGTTACGAAACCAAGAAGACATCATGCATGCGGGTCGCAAAGTTTTTTCTCTGCAGAGAAAAGAACTTTTACAAAAAAGGCATTAATAAGTTTGTAATCGTTGGGAAAATGTCATTAAAGCTGAGGGTGATTATTTTGTTGAATAAAATAAATGTACAATAATTTACTGGATCATTATTTATGAATGATGATAACGACAAGAACCGTTTTGATTACCTGATAGTATATCAGATGAATTATCTGAATGGATAATACTATTTATAATGAATTAGGTTCTTGAAATGTGTTGATTGATAACAGGTCCTAATGCATCAAATGTTCAATTTTTTTCCATACATTAACTTACAATTAAAGCTGTTTTAACTGAACATCTTCAAAAAATAGAATACTTGATGCATTTAAACCTTTTCTGTATTCTTTAATTTAGTCTTCTTTTCAATGGGGTTTTTGAACTGATTCTTGCGCCTGCCGCAGAGAACGTTAAATATTAACGTGTAAGGAAGTTAAGAAAAAAATTTTGTGTTGTGAAAGTGTAATAAAGACTTGTAGTCTTGTATAGAAATTCTGTTGGAAAATTTTGCTTAGCAAATACTTAATTTTAACAAAAGATTTATATATAAATTTTAATTTCATTACACATTTAAATGCTATTTAAATTTCCCATTTTATTTAAATTTATCGTTCTAAATTTTTTCATTTCTCTTCACACTGGTTTCAGTTCTTTGGTTAACCAGTTCAATTCTCAAAAATCCCTAATACATCACATTTTAATAAAAAAATATAGTTCTTGCTTTTTTTTATGTTTTAAAGGTTGGACTTCTTGGATGAATTCTGTGGCTCCAGATAGCAATGGTGAATTTGAAACACTGGTCTCATTGCGTGAAAATCATCTATTTTGTGGCAATTCAGAAATTGAATACATAGAATGCAGAGATACTTCCACACAAAATATTATCTATGGCAGTGAAATTCCAGGCATGACTTGCTCAAAGGAACAAGGGTTCATTTGTCGTGCTAGCAAAGATTTAGTTTGCACAGATGCAGAAGTTCGAGTCTATTGTCGTTGTGAACAATCAGGTGAGCATTTCATATTAAAAACACTATGCAGATGTTTACTGTTATTGCTGAATTGAAAAAATATATGATGTAACAAATATTTAAAATGTATAGGTCTTACATGTAGAAAATATTTAGAATATAATTTTTACATTTAAAGTGTGTATTTCTTCATTTATTATGTTAATGGTTACTCTTTGGAATACTTCAGCATTCATTAGATGTAATGATAACTTTAAAGAAGAATTACAAAAATTTTCTAAAAATGCCCAAAAGAAAGTTTTGATATAAGAATGTATGTAATTTTAAAAATACCGGTAATCAAAAAATTTATTATATACATGTATTCACAAATTTTGAATTTGTATTGATTTTAGAGTTTCAGTTCACATTGGCCTACTTACCACTCACTTCTTAGAATATGTGTGATGGCCTATGTGTTCGTTTCATAAACTAAATTTTTTTTTTTTTTTTTTTTGCTGAAATTGACTTAAAAACTCATGATTCGAAAAGATAAGTTGAAATTTTGAAAAAAAAAAATTCCGTCTCTACGTATGTGCAGCTAACTCCTCTGAAACGCCAAATAGCAGAACAAAAAAAAAAAAATATGCATACTTAGAGGGTACTTTAAATTGTGCCTTAGCGTATTTTTTAAGTGAATTGGGTAAGTCTTTTTAGAGGTACAGTAGAACCTCTTTAATTCGAACCTCTTTATTTCGAAGACCTCTGTAAATCGAATTTTTTTTGTCCTCTTGGAAAAAAAAATCCATTATTCGAAACCTCCTTAAATTAAAAATTGGCTGTAGTGTTCAAACCAGCGAACCAAACTCAATAAACATGACATGCACAGACTCCTCTGGAAAAGGCGAATTTTTTTTTTTACATTTATTCGTGCTTAGAGGGATCCTAATACTATGTGTTGACGTCTTTTTCATGGAAAAGGGCTAAGCCTTTTTATAGAAATTAATTTTTTTAAAAAAGATGAAGAAATGGCAGAAGCATTCATTTCAACGTGCCAAATACACTAAAAACTGCATGAACGGCCTCCAAGGGTGGAGCCGAAGGGCCCACCCTCGCCGAGAATTGACAGTTAATTTCGCACTCGCTGCGTGGGAGTGAAGAATGTTCCACTTATTAGTGGCGCCTGTAAACGGCCGTCCAAGAGTTCGAATCTGTGCCACCTGTCATGGCGTCGGAGAACGACAATAACATTGAATGGTTGTAATTCCTGAGTCTGTTGAATGTGCTGTGTAACAACGGGCCCCTTACTAGACGTGGAAGACTCAAAACATAGGGTGTTGGGCATTTGTTCATGCTAATTTTTATGTAGAGAGTGCAGGATTTCTTGAGTGGGACGGAGTATTGCTCTAGTTTTAAAGCAGTTTGGCCTATCATTAGTCTGTGGCCCATAGTCAGCACCTGAGGTACAGGTGTGCGATAGGGTGGAACCAAGGGGGTTCCAGTGGTCTTCCCCGTTTGTGCTCTAGAAAAGGACCACACGGCGCGTTCCAAGCGTCACCCGTTCTCTTGACCATTTTGCTGCTAGTATCATCTGCACGCCCGTCCCACGCCTGGTAAGTTTTGGGCAGGTTACGCAGCCATGGATGATGCGAGCCACATGCAGTCTCTTGTGTGCCAGAGATGTGGCCTATTTGAATCAGTCAAATAGTGAGTCAGTGCCTTGGAATTGAAAGGACGTGCTGAATTAAGGTATGTTTGTGTTTTCTTGTTTTTTTGCCCTAATTAAGGTCCAAGTTGTAAAAGAGTTTATAGTGACAGTATTGTTCCATGTAAATAGTCGTATTATTAGTGAAGCCTAATGGGCCCAGCGTGTAATTCATAATTATCCTGTAGATTTCCCTTTTTTTTTTTATTTTTGATGATTAAAGTTATTTGTTGTTTACCCTTAACTAGTGATCGACCGATGGCAATTTTTGGCCGATGGGCCGATGCCGATTGTTGGCCGATTGTTCAGTTCAAGATAATGGCCGATGCCGATTGTTTAGGCCGATGGTTACAAATATACATCGGCCCATGCTGATGTTTATTTTGCTTCTACCTTTATCCAGTCATTAGATCTAGACTATATTACTCAATGCCTTTGTACTGCTATTTGTTGTATTTTATCCAATCATATTACTCTATTGTCTCATATAAGGGTGAGAATCATCTGGTGTATATCCTTGATAAAGCCGGGAATAAATGGCGAAACTAGTCGGAAATTCTGTTTTCCCTTTATTGTATTGTAAAGTCTCTAGCAGTTTCATTGCTAGAATCAATATTAAGAATTCCCAATTTATTGATCAAAACTTACTTTAAAACACTTAACTGTAGAGTGTTAAAATGTTTTAAAATAACCCACACAGTATATCAATAATGGCTCAAGAAAGAAACACAAACATTGGAGAATCAACAAGCAAAGAAAAAAAAACAAAGATGATTACATGCCAATATTTTTCATTGTTGGAATCCATATCATACACACGAATTTGAAAACCTCAATTAGTGCAACTTCAATTAATAGAGATGTAATGTTATTACCAGTTGTCTGTTAAAGCAGATTATTTGGTATGTTGATTATTTGGTCAGTTGGAATCGAGTACGCTTACCAGAACTGATTACGAATGAAACCAATCTGAACTGCTTATGAAAACTCTCAATAGGGAAGAAATAAACTGACATCAATTTGGTTTATAGAAGTCTGGATTGAGATCCTCTGGTGGTCAAGATCGCTGGGGATAAAAAGATAATAGTCATGTTGAATTCTCTAGATTGTGTCAAGATATTAGTTATGTGAAAGGCTGCAAAATGACCTAGCTGTTGATGCATCCATAAACTCAATGAACCAACCAACCAACTGGATTGACAAAATCTAGTCCATAAAGATAACGCACCCTTGGCAGAGTCCAATGCCCACGGTCTTGACTTACAGTCATTTATCCGAACACGCATCTCCGAGCTTTCGTATAAAGACATGATAGCAACTACTAATTGCCCATCCACTCCGTACTCTTGCAACATCTCTGAGGAACCCGTTGTGGTAATGGTAGTAAGCCTGCTCTCTACTAAACTACAACCTGTGATTCAGCACTCAATATGCACACACAAAAAAGCCACTGTAAAAAAAAGTTTTTTAAACTATTAAATATAACAATTTTAATATTTTTTTTTCTTCAAACTAAAGTTATTTCCTATTTCTCTTTAAATTAGACTGTGATTTTCCCAGGGGCATGGAGAATGGTATCATTAAAGATGATCATCTTTCTGCATCATCTGTTCATTCATCATCTCATACAGAAAAAGCATCTCGCCTGAATTCTAATTCAGCTTGGAGTTCTGAATCTGTTAAAGAATCCCAGTGGCTGAAGGTAAAATATTAAAATATCTTAATCTGTTTTTGAATAATTAATGTACAGAGTGTTTAAAGGAGAACTCTACAACTTTAAATTAATATATGCATTTAAGCAGAGGACATACACTGAACGACCAATTTATTAGAGACACCTCTTACGGAAAATGGATCAGCCTCACAGTGACACCCAAACAATGGAACAGGGCCAAAGCGGTGTATAAAAGGGATGCATTGGATCACAAGTTGCAGTCAGCAGCAGAAGTGGACTGAATATGGCTAAATCCAAGGATTTGACCGACTTTGAACGAGGCATGATCGTCGGAGCTCGACGGGCACAGTTCAACATTTCGCAAACCGCAAACCTCGTTGGGATGAAATAGGGCCGTGGATGAACGAGGCCAACGGCGACTGGCACGAATCATCCACAGCAACAGGACTAGAACAGCCCAACAAATTGCAGTGCAGTTCAATGAGGAGCATCCCAACCCATTTCGGAGCACACGGTGCGGTGTACCTTGCACCGAGCTGGGTTTAACAACAGGCAACCAGTACAGGTATCATCGCTGTCACCGCAAAATAGGAAAGTGTGCCTGCTATGGGCACACAGGCATCGCCACTGGATACTGGATGAGTGGAAGAAGGTCGCCTTGTTTGATGAATCGTGGTTCCTACTTCATCATGCGGATGGCAGACTGCACATCTGGTGCACACAGCACCAGGCCATGGACCCATCCTGTCAGCAGACTACCGTACAGGTGGGTGGAGGAGGAGTGCTGGTCTGGGGTGTCTTCTCTTGGGACACACTGGGTCCTCTGATATCCATAGACACATCCCTGAATGCGACACACAATCTGAACATTTTTGCCGATCAGGTTGCACTCATTCATGATGACTGTGTTCCCTGGAAGTGACGGACAGTTTCAGCAGGACAATGCTCCCTGTCACCGTGCTCGAATGGTCTTGGACTAGTTCGAGGAACATGACGCGGACTTCCACCTGCTTCAGTGGCCAGTTCGGTCGCCCGATCTCAACCCGATCGAACATTTATGGGATGAAGTGGAGAGAATCATCCGACGCCTTCCCACACTACCATCCAACCTGCACCAATTATGGGACACTGTGATGTCAGCCTGGGCTGCTATTCCTCCGCAACGGTTTCAATATCTTGTTGAATCCATGCCAGCACGTATTGAGGCAGTTCTCTCCACTAAAGGAGGCGCAGCATTTCTAATAAATTGGTCGTTCAGTGTATAAAGTTTTTGAAATGTTATATAATGGTATTCTGATACGTGTACTCCTTAATGCCATCACATCGGCCTCGGTGGCTCAGCGGTTGCGTGCTCGCCTCTGATTCCCGAGTACGCGGGTTCGATCCCAGCCTAGTACGACGAGGATTTTTCAGGGGGAAATCCTGAGATCACGCACTTCCTTCGGAAGGGAAATAAAGCCGTTGGTCCCGTGTAGTCGTTTGCCAGCTGCATGTTAAAGAACCCTTGCGAGGCAAAATTTGCAGCCCCTATAACGCCGTCCTGAAATGACCATAGCAGTTGAAAATGCCATCACGAGCGCTTACAGATATTGTGATTAAGATGTACGAGGCCTGTCCGAAAAGTATCTGGATTGAGGCTACAAAAAAAAGTAGAACTCTCTGCACCTTTTTCCTATCCAGATCGTGCGACGACATTTCTGCTAATGATGTAATGAAATATGCAGCTCTTAAGAGTGCCGCGTGCAATTGTTGTAACATGCTAAAGCAGAATGTTTTTCTTTTCTCGTCGCATGGTGAAAATGACAGAAAACATTGAGCAATGACATTGCATCAATTTTTGTTTTAAAATCGGTAAAAACACAACAGAGTGTTATGAATTGGGCTTCTAGATATTGGATGCTGCACCACGACAACACTCCAGCACTACACAGCACACATCGTGCAGCAATTCTTGACAAAACATCACATCGCTCAGATCAGGCAGCCTCCCTACTCACCTGACCTAGCTTCGTGTGACTTGTTCACATTTCCGAAGATCAAGAAAGCACTCAAAGGATGGGGATTTGAGGATATGGACGTGACAACACAAAATTCGACGGCAGAGCTCTCGGCCATCCCAAAGGAGGCATTCCGTACTTGTTTCGACCAATGGCAGCAATGCTGGGCTAAATGCGTTGCTGCAGACGGTGCTTATTTTGAAGGTGACTAAACATTTATGTGAGGTTTGAACCATATTTTTTTTTTGTAGCCTCAATCTGAATATCTTCCAGACAGGCCTCGTATACATTCATGGGGTAAAATGTGCTCGTTGTGTGCTTTGTTTTGAAGAAACCAAATCTGTAACACAGATTCACACAGGAACTTTCACACTCATTATTGCAGGACCCATAATTTAATTATGGCATGAGAATTTTGCTGAGATTGGATATTCTATACATCATGTGACAAGTCATCCAGTTGCTCATCTGCTTCTGATGTTGCGTGGAGCAGATCTGGAAGATCTTCATTAGAAATCAACTTTTGTGTCTTTGAAATCTTATTCCATGTGTAACTGTGTGGGAAATGTTAACAAAATGCTTACAGTTAAAGGTGTACAATGTTTGCATGATTCACTAACGTTATGGTGGTTTGTAAGGAATTCTAGTGCTCTCCCCAGAAAATTTTATTAGGTGGGTGGAATGAATAAACAGCTAAATGGACAAGACTTAAAAAAACAACCATTATGCAAGGTTATAAATTTTTTGTTTATCTAGCCAGGTGTCACCAAAACCTTCAAAAGGGTCTGGGAAGAACACTAAATTCTGCATGCACATATTGCATTGGATAAAAGATGATGAGGGGTTTCTGGACTCATCATTTCTGGACTAATTACTGTTATTTTCACTGAGTAGACCATGGTTCATGACAGTGGGTCAACACATAACTACACAATACATGTTTGACATCGTTGAGGTTCTTTCACAAACTTGTCTATGTGGACCATTATGGACTTCCTGCGGCAGTTTTTGTCTTGTTTGAAAGCAGTTGCCATGATATTTGTTTTTGGTCCTGTTCAATCAGCACTGACTTCTGACCACAGTTTCAATGGTTGTTGCCACCCGACATGCCTGTGGACCATTTCTTGAACTCGTGGATGACTGTGCAGATTGATACTCCGGCTAAAGTAGCTACTTCTTGCATGGGATGTCCTTTTCCCCACCCAAATGCTATGACCCCTTTTTGCCACCGGGATATGTCTGGCTTACAATCCATTTTTCACAGCCGAGTTTGACACTGAATAACATAAACTTCTGTTAACAATGCTCATACGTTACTTAGCTACTACTATCTTGCAATGAAATGTGCTTATGTGCATTCATTTGTTTACTCAAACTACTTTACATAGAAATGTCATAGAAAACTCTCAAAGTGACTAATTTTTTGTTTGGTGTGCTTGTTTATAATATATACTGATATGATAACATTTTTATTTAAGTACATAATTTCTTTTGCAGGTGGACTTAGGAGAAATACAGAGTGTAACTGGAATTGTGACACAAGGACACCCAGACAAGAAAGAGTGGGTTACACATTACAAAATACTTGCTAGTATAGATGACAAACACTGGGAAACAGCCAAGGATATCAATAACAATGAAGTATTTTAATTTATGGTTTATATATATAAAATTAGCATTTAACAAAATTTTAATGAGCTTTTATTAATGGCCTTGTCCGTACAATTTACTTCATTTTAGCTGAGATAGTTAAGTGACTAATAAAAAACACTAGGAATTTGTCAAGAGGATTTTAAAATTTATTTAAATGTTGTATATCAGTTGAAGCATTTAATATATAAAATGTGGAAATACATAATATAGGGTGATTATAAATGATTATGGTAACTTTAAGGTACCATGATAAGATTAAGAAAAAATAAAATAAAGAAAACGTCTAACTGACCTTAGAAATCTGTGGATACTTGAACAGGAAAGAGAGGAAGGAAACTCCACTTGTCCACAAAACAACTTTTTATATGTCATATCTATATAAATTCATATGTAAAATTAGTGTGAATCTATATATAGCCAGAAACTTCATAATCTAGCCTTTCTAAATCATTTTTAGAGAGAATTAATTATTTCTGATTGTGTGTGTGGGGGGGGGGGGTGAAGTAAAGCTGAGCCCAAGGGGTTAAAGAGAAGGGAGGGGGAAAGTTATATGTCAATGGAAAAACTGATATCTGGATATAATAAATATAATGGTCCAAACATAAGGTAAAGATATAATGAAAAAACTGAAAAAAAATTCTGTGACCTGGATTTGAACCAGAGACCACGAGTATCATGCTCGTCATCTCTACCAATGACATCCGATTTACTGGTATTTCCTTACTATACTTGGATTCACATGATCACAATTTTTGGACACCCTTCCAAAACAATGCTGTGTATCCTGATTTACATTTCTGAGATATCTAAGATAATATAAATAGAAATATGCCTTACTAGACTCATTTGTGATTCATTTTAGTGCATTATGGATTATTCAACACAGCTCAGTGTGTTCCAACTTGGTACCATCATAGGATATTACCTATGCAACAAGTTTGTACACTAGATTACTGTCTTTCTGTAAATACCCTATTCCCTGTAAGTGACATCATTGTCAAATGAAAATCTCAAGGAGCATTGTCAGTGAAAGCACTAAGTGGTAGGCCAAAGAAAATGAAGAGATAGAGATGGTCTAGTGCTAGCATGTCTGATATGATGCAATAATCGGAAGTCTTCGTCTGAAACAACTGCTACAGAGTTTCAAAATGCCACTTAAAGTACAGCCAGTACAACCACTATTTGCTGGGAACTGAGGAACCTAGGACGTAAACAGATCTTCATATGAGTTACACTTTTTTATTTATTTATGATGAGCAATCCTAACACATGTCTTTGGGACAGAACCAAATAGTAATCTTAATATAGTAAAAAAAAATCCATGGCTATATAAAGTTTACTTTTTAACTTAGAATAAACTTGTTTCTTATAATCATTATAGTAGAAGATTGTAATTTACTTTTGTTAATTTACAGTAATTTAAGTGCCATACAAAACAAAAAAATGAATGAATAAAATCTACATTTTAAAAATGATATCATCCAAATGAGAACCATTCTTCCAAGCACACTCTCACAAGCTGTTATTGACCATTGGACCATATTCCGCACAGCACATTGGACCATATCTTGTGGAATTTCCACTACATCCCTACAAATAGCATCTTTCAATTCTTTTTAGTGCGTGCTTGTTCATGAAAAGTTTCCCATTGAGGTAACCCCATAGAAAATAATCACATGGTGATAGGTCCGGTGAGTGAGGTGGCCATGGGATGTTGCCTTGTTGGAAAATGAGGTGCCCAGTAAACATTTGTCTGATAACAACCATCAATGTCCTTGATGTAAGGGCAGTTGTTCCATGTTGTTGAAACCAAATTCTGTGGAGACAATTTGTCGTCTGCAAAGTTCTGACAAGAGAAAGTCTTATAAACTGGTTATGTAACGTTCAGAATTTACTTCACTGACATCTCATTTTCTATAAACCCATGTGTTCCAATTAAGCTGAAATTGGCTACTCCACATCATACATTAATATGGTCGAATGTAGGGGTCATTCATAGAATTCTCTTGGATTGTAAGCTTCCCAATATTAGAAATTCTGTTTGTTAACTAAACCAGAGAGGTGAATGTGTCCTTAGTCACTAAACACAACCACATAATCATTTAACAGTTTTCTGCAAAGATTTTAAGATTTTCTTAGTCATTTGGCTTCAACTGTTAAATGACCATCATTTTGTAGGGATGGAAATTCAAATCTGAACTTTTAATCCATTATGCCCAGAGCATAACTATAGAAGAGGTATGTTAACTATGGCCTCTTTAACAACCTTGACTTTCTCTGGCATGCAGACTGTTCTTCATCCTCCGGACGACATCCTTTTTAATGAAGAGTTTGTAGTCTTAAAGTTATGTATCCACACCAATATTGTGTTCCAAGTAGGAACTTTTCTGTGACACACGACATTGAACTACAGATTTAGCATTTTTTAAAATGTTTCCACAACAAATGGATGGTGTAAAGTATTCCAGTGCTCCATGCCGACTGAAATGGGTTCACGTTTCTAAGGAAACCCCTGCTCCTGCATGAAATGTGAAAGCAGTTTTGCCAAATTAATCCAGTCAGATTTCCTTGCCAGATCTGCTTAATTAGGATTAACATTTTTTCTGTATATGTGCATGTACATGTTTTTATAGGAGTTCAGGGTTGCGTTATTTGTTGGGTACCTAGACTAACTTTGCTCGACTTAAAACAAATTCAACTTGTCTATGCGCTTTTGAAAGAGAACTCGTTCATATGTTGGAAGGTTCCTATATTCTTGTGTTTTTTTGTTCTGCCTCTTCCTCCTCCAATTTGAAGATTTCACCAGTGGATTTATATTAATGGTGAGCAAGGAATAATTAATTCAGTGGTTTTCTGTTGCCTTCCATATGGTTGGTAAAGGACAAACACAAACATCTATCCACAGCAGGATTCGAACCTGCAGTTTGAGGATCTCAAGATCACTGCACCCCAGCACTTATAATTGTTATAATTACTACTTATTGTTTGATTATAATTAATTATAATTTTGTGATTTAATAATAACTTTAGGAGGAAAGAAAATTCTGTTTTATTTAAGTGATACCTTTTTCCTTTACATTTCACTATTAGAAATTAAGAATAAGACAGCCGTTATAAATTTAAACTATCTGAATTGATTTATTGTAAATTATTATTATACGTTAAAACCTGATATATGAACTGACAATACAATTTTCCCCCTCTTCCCCTTATTATAGGAATTTTTTGGCAATGTAGATGGAACTACTCCACATACTAATTCATTTAAAGAAATTGCTGCTCGTTACATAAAGATAGTTCCACTTGATTGGGTAAATTGGATAAGCTTAAGAATGGAAATTCTTGGATGCAATCGTTTTGGTGAGACATTATTATCGATATTTTCTTCTGACTTCATAAATTTCAGTTTGTGGCATCCAAATGCCAACAATTAAAAACTGTGACAATGATACTATAAAAACAGGTTTAAACAATTTTAACACATTTACAAAGATAAGAAAAAATTTGATTATCTTTAAACTCATATATTATGTATTTAATTTGGTTGAAGATTAGGCATGAATATGATTACCTATTGATGTCAATGATAATTAGTGCTGAGCTGTAAATATTAAACAATGGGCTCTCATTTGAGCTCATAACCAATCTAACCAATATGTCATAATTTGGAGGCAATGATCTAAACCATCTGGATGCAGTTCTGACATCCCAGTTTACTTTTTTTTTTTTTTTCACAAGAAGCTTCTTTCACACTCCTCACTATTAGATAACAAAGATTGCATATATGGTGAGACTGTCTTTATTTATCTTAACATGGAAGAAAATTTTAACACTGGGTTTTCAGATTTAAAGAAAATTCAAGTGTGCTTGCTCAAGACCATGCACACCCACTATAGCTCACCATTCAGATCTGTCACCAATGGTGATATTTTTTTGATAAAATTATTGACCATGAAGTTAGTAGCTTACCTTATTTCTTTTAAATTCCTTAAATCATTTAAATAAAGATTAAAAATGAAGTCGAACCCATTATTACGAAGCTGGTTAATACGATTTGTTTCGCTGGTCCCATCCCGTGAATGCTATTCTTTCATTCCTGGATAATGCGAACAAAATTGTGGCTCCCTGAAATTCATAATAAAGGGGTTCAACTGTAGATTATTTTAAAAACAAAATGATGACAAGGCTTTTGCTGCCAAGCCAATCAAATTTATGAATCACTAGAAAATGCTGTTTCCCCTAAGCTTGTTTATACCAAATGGGAATCCTTTAAAGTTATGAAATAACCACCTCATTTAAAGTAAAATATAAAAAGCATACTAAAAATAACATCTTTAAATTTTAAAAAAAGGATTAATCTTTATATTAGAATAAAAAATCATTTTCAAAGATTAGGATGGATGTAAACAATGAAGGGGTTATACATAAAATGTATAACATATATTTGGATTGTGAAACATTTTTTACAGTATTTCCACAGGCTATGAATAGGTGGAACTATATGAATAGGCTATGAATACTGGGTCATTGCCATCATAAATAACTTGCACTAGTGCATTTACATATGATCAGAAGTATCTAGACATCTTTGCAAATAGTGGATGTCATTGTGTGAACTCATGGAAGTATAAAAAGATACAGATGTAATTGCAAAGCCAGACTCAAGAGGTTGGTTAACATAGTTTATTGTCACAATAAATGCTCAAAAAGATTTGAGTCCCTTTGAACATATCATGGTCTCTTTGAACATGGTCATGGAAGCACTGAACCTCTCCATAGACCTAGTAGACCTAAGCAACTGACAGATAGAAGATGGTAAAGTCTGAAGCTTCACATCAAAAGAAATCATTGTCACAGTTAATAACTACTATAAACAATTTCAAGGTAAGCTCAGGAATGGAGGCTAGTGCAAGAACTTTCTGCCATAAGGATTTTATGGCTATGGAACTGTTCAGAGTTCAGTGATCATACTTGCCAGTATCCAGTGTTGTTAAGAATGGTATGACCAACACCATCACTGGAACATTGTAAAAAGGTCGTATGGAGCGATGAGTCATGCTACATGATCTGGCAATCCACAGGAAGTATCTGTACCTGGTAGAGCCCTTGTGAATGGCACTTGCCACAGTGATATTTGGAAGTGGTAGTAAGATGGCCTGGAACTGTTTTTCCTGATTTGGGTTTGGGCCTTGGTTTCTGTGAATGTAACTTTGCTTAAAGTCTACCAAAACATTTTGGACAATTCCATGTTATGCACATGTGGCAACTTTTAAGGGATAGTTCTTTCTTGATTCAGGATTACAATATACCTGCTCACAAAGCAAGATACTAATTTAATGGTTTGAAGACATGAAGGTAGAAGGGCTCACCTGACTGTGCCAAAGCTCTGATTTCAATCCTATTGTATAACTTGGGGATGAACTGGCATATTGGTTGAAGTCTCAAACAGTTTCACTCATGCACTGTTCTCCAATCTACAGGAAGACTGGACAAATATTCCAGCAGCAATGTACCAAAACTTAATAAAGAGCCTACCTCAGAAGATAGTGGTTGTACTTAAAATGAAAGGAAATCCAACCTCCTATTAACAACACACTGTTGTAGCCTCACAACATAACATAATTATATTCTGAATCAACAATTGTTAGATTTTTTTGTCTTTATTTTCATTATTCCTGAGGCGATGCTACCTATTTTAATTAATGCTATTACTACTACTACTACTACTACTACTACTACTACTAATAATAATAATAATAATAATATTGATGATTACAGTGACACAACCTACTCAACCTACTACGACTCCTGTCGTTACAATTCCAAGTAGAGCAAGACCTATGACAACAAAGCCTTCAGTCCCTACAACATTGCCTTCAATCCCTACAACAATTCCGTATATTCCTCGAAGAGTAACAGAAGTAATTGCTTTTCCCATTAAATGTGAAAAAACTGGTTGGACTGAATGGATGAACATGGATTCGCCTCTGAATGATCAACATTATGAATATTCTTCAGGAAACGACATTCGAGGTTAGCTTTTTAACACATTAAAATTATCCCATTGAAAAAATTTAATAAAATAATAAAAGAATGCTAATAAAATAATGTACTTTTTGCGAATTTGCGAATCTGGATCCAATACGTCCATCCAGGGCCTGTATGGCCTGAGGCCGACGAGTTGGGTCCCTGGATGGACCTGGATTCGCGACTGCTGTATGATGGTCGCAGCAGCCGGGGGGGTAAGGATGGTCACCCATCCGGTGACTAGCCGTGCCTGATGTAGCTTAACTTTACTGTTGTGGTCAGTGAAAGCCCACCAGGTCACGGCCTCCCCTGGTGGGCTTTAAATTTATTTATTTGGCATTAAAAATTTAAGTTTTCTTTATACAGTAGAACCTCGATAAATTGAATCTCAAGGGAAGAGCAAAGTGCTTCGATGTCTTCGATTTATCAAGGTTAAATAAAATAAAATTCGAATTATCGAGGTTTTGTGTGAGATTTGACTAATTGTATAGAAATGCAACAATGCAAATTATTCTATGAGATTAGAAATTTATTTATGTAATACATAATCAAATACTGTACCTTTGTTCAATTTATATTTCAAATTATTTGATAGGACAATTATTTGGCCAATTGGAAATACCAGTTAAGCTAATAAGAACTGCTTATGAATGAAAACCAATCATAGCTGGCAATAGGGAAGAGATTAACTGATATCAATTTAATTTATAGAGGTCCGGATTTACAAAACTTGATTTATGGGCGAATTTATTTGCATTAACTTCGATTTATAGAGGCTAGCTTTCCTGCAAAAAAAAAAAACAAAAACCAACAACCTCTATTTATGGATGTCTATTACTTCGAATTACTGAGGTTTTACTCCCCTGACTGGAAGGGAACAGATTGAAACTTCAAATTAGGGAGCTGTTTGATTTTGATTTAGCCCCTGTAACTTTATAGTATCATTTAGGAATTCACTCTATCCTGGATTGAATTTCTTAGATACAAATAAAGTGATAAATTCTCCAGTAATTGCTAAATCCTGGAGTAATTCTAATGAAATTTGTTTGCATATCATTTTTAAGTTGTAAAGTTGTAATTTCAAGAAACTTTTTTGATACATCATCTAGGTAAATTTATTAAACGATCCTTTCAAAATAATCTTACAACAAGGCATTTTCACTTTCAATTTGCCTTATTGGTTAATTATTTACATGCACTACAACAGTCAAAAGAAGCATTGCATTGCAACATAAGCATCAAGGCCCAAGTGCCATGTTTTACAACCAAAGGATACTTATGCATACAACTCTTCCTTCTGTTCCTAAAATAATTTCTTTACAGCCTGAGTTACTCTGTATCTGACCCAAACCTCTACCCCCTTCAAGGCTCTTTCAATGGTCCAAAAACTTAATAGTTTCAAGATGATGGTTCAGGACTATGGGGAGGATGTTCAGAACTTCCCATCAGATTGCTTTGAGTTCCTGAATTGTACAGGCCACATGCAGACAGTTATTATTGTGCAGCAGGAAATGAGCTTCCTTGGATGCTTGTTCTTAATCTTTTTCTGCAGATTTTGAAATGTTAATAGCATACAAGTGCATTGATTCAACATTCACCTGTTTAGATAACAGACTGAGTCATGTCTTATGTACATTGTAATCTACATTGTAATCTACCACAGAACACGTGACGTCGATTTGTTACGTTTATCTTAAACACCCACGCTACACCATAATCTGCTTTTATTTGTTTGTGGGTTTTTATTTTTCTGGTTTATAGGCCTTCCATTTCAAAAAACTCACTTAAACTGCTATCATTTGTTACTGTTATCTAAAATCACTGCTCTTTGGATGGATTTCCAGCATGCTATGTCATCTTTAGGATTTTAAAAAGGTTAGTAGGAAATATAGTTACTCCTGACTGTTATATACTGAATATACATGTAGTTTCAGTAGCCCTCTTGCTGTTGACAGAAGTGGTAAGAAGATTTTCGAGTAGCAAATCCATTCATCCATCAAGTAATTTCTGGAAGTACAGTGACATCTTGCAATTGCTCTCCTAGGGCAACGCAAGCATGCACTATGGGATTCAGGTCTGAAAAAATAGCTGCCACACTATCCTCTGAATATCCTCGCTTTGAGTTATTCCTTGGCTAGCCCAATCCTATGTGGATTGTTGTCATCATCCACAACAGGAAACTGGGAAGCTAATGCTCTTCTGACAGCCTTAGATGGGATTCTAGGATCTCGTCCTTGTATCTTAGAGTAGTCAGAGCTTCTTGGAAACACACAAAGCAGCATACCTTGTTGAGTATATTTAGGTTGAACAGGATTGTCAGGTACAGCCATGGACAAAAAAAACGCTCCCTCACTCTGTGCTGCTATATTTTTAAATGAGTGTTTACTACTTTGCCACTACGTGTCTGATATCGTTTAGTTCAGTCAGAAAATTATCTAAATTTTTAACCAATTAAATCATACCATCCTATTTTAAACGCTCATTTGAAAATATAGCAGCACAGAGTGAGGGAGCGTTTTTTTTTGTCCATACTAGACTGCCCCAGAACAAGGCTGAACTGGTGGTTTTGTTAAAGACTGAATGAAGGAACATGTCACCTGATATTAATAAAAAAGATGTTAAATAATACAGTAAAAAGTCTTTAATTAAGAAGAAAGGGTAACAGTTTAAGAATTAGAAAAAATATTGTGTAGGCCCTCAGCACCATGTGACGGAATGCAGCCAGCTTATGTTGTTGGCAGTGATTAGAATCACTCCTGATATAACTGGCCACGAAATTCATCTTCCGGTGTATGTTGAACTCTAATCTTACTGCCAGACCTATAACAACCAGCTTTCTTCAAGAAGACTGAATTATTTAAACGTGGAGACCTTACAATACTAAATAGAGAGTTAAAACTGACTAGTTTTGCCTTTTATTTTCGGCCTTGTTAAAGTGGCAAGAAAAAGGTATGGCAAAGTGATGGTGCAGAAGAAAAAATTTAAACCCTTAGCAAACAAAAATTTTGCCATTCCCTGAATTCCCCCTGCCCCTCTTCCAATTCTCACAATAGCTTTGATGCCAATTGCATATATCATCTTGATCATAAAGTTTATAACATTGATGTCACAAAAATTCAAAATTCAGAGAACATACATCATTGTATCTGAAAAAATGAAATTATGCCAATCATCTCCTAGATGAGAACCACCCACCCAGAACACTAGAAGAGTCTACGAAGATTTTGCAATTTTCTAATGACCCAATAAAAACTGCCATTGTGGAAAAAATTGAAATTTACAAGGCACAATCAATATCACCCAATAGAATCCTCAACATATAGCTGTTGTTTGATGTTTATCAAATCTTAGCCCTCATTCGTGGCCTTATTTGATGCAGTCATTTCATCCGATAGATTTCATTTGTTTCTTACATTTATTTATATACTTCTGCCCAGTCACGATTGTTTACTGTGTTCAAAAAAGTGTATATAAGCTGCTTTTTTTCCTTCTTCTTGTCACTTTGATAAGCCAGAAATAAAAGGCAAGACTAGTCAGTTTTTCTCTTCTTGTCACTTTGATAAAGCCAGGAATAAAAGGAAAAAATAGCCAGTTACAGTAAAACCCCGTTACAATGTACTTCAAGGGACCTGGAAATTTGTACGTTATTCTGAGGTGTACGTTATACCGAAACTGG
>JAHWFO010031028.1:2634119-2729189 GCA_023313115.1 Rhysida immarginata | reverse complement strand
ATATATATATATATATATATATATATATACACACAATGGGTGTGCTATCACTGAATACTTGAGACTCAAGAAATGTGAAAAGCTGTTGCTTGATTGCAGTGTTCTCTGACATTATTGTGGTACAAAAAGAATGTGTTCCTTTGTGTTTGTGGTCTTGAGTGCTTTTAAGTTTCACAGTATCTTTATCACTGATACTGCTTTATATGCAACTAAAAACAAGGCTTATAACAATTGTGTAGACTGTGAGATGGACTTTAACAATCATCGAGAGATAATTGGTCCATTTCTCCTATGATTTATCAGGAATGTTCTCTCTCTCCATAGCTTTAATGATGACACAGCTGAAACGATCATCAGCTTGTGAGTAAAAACTTATTATTGTCAAAAGTTTGTCTCTCTGTCTATTATTAAAAGACAATACATGACCCTCTACAATAAGAAATACAGTAGCATAACATAAAAAAACTGAAACCTCACACATTCACATTAGACATTCACTGCCAGGATATACATATCAACTTATTTATCTCAGATTCTCTGTGGCATTCTTGAAGACCTGACTTATCAATCACCTTTCATAGTTAAAATATCTAGGAGGAATGCCTCCAAATGTTAAATTAAACTTAATGCATGTAAATATAAAGAAAAATTTCCACTATGTGGGTTCAAACAAGGATTGTGACATTTGTCTTGTCACTCTTTCCGCTCTCTATCGTAGATCTAGGAACTGAGTCCCAGATACTCGTGGTACTTGATTCAGACTCAGATCATGGAAATTTTCCTTTATAAAATTGAATAATTTAAGGGCTCAGGAAACAACAACAACAACAACAATAATAATAATAATAATAATAATAATAAGGTAATATTAGGTGAGAAATAGAGTGAAAACCACAAAAGTGAAAAATAACAGATATCATCTGGAAAAAAAAGCAAATCATCTTTTGGACAGTGTTGTAAAAACTGGAAATAACTGACAGTTCGCATCAGAATGCAAAGGAGGAGAAAATTCAGATATGAACAGCTTGCCCAAGTTATGAAAAATGTGGCTTGTTTAATAAATAGAACAAAACTGTAGGTATATTGAATACAGTGAAGGAAAACACAATACCTCTTGTCCATATAAGATTTTATATAGTCCTTGGAGGTACATTTCGACCAAATTGTGAACATCATTCAGCAAGACTACTAAGAAGTACTCTTCCTGAATAAAGACCATACTATAATCGAAATGTACATCTAAGCACTATATTAAATCATATTGTGTTTTCGGTACTTTTCTCTTAACCAGTCGCCGCCATATAGAGGGTGAATTGCCATCATTTATGTGGTCATCAGAAATTCAAAATATCACAAATTACTTCCAGCTTTTTAGAATATTGCCCAAAATTCTCCACATGGACCATTTTTCACTAGGTTATACGATTGACTGTAGTTGTTATTATTATTTGCTTTAAACTCTGTTCTCATCTTTTAGATTTTCCTAATCTAACCTAACCACTCCTGTTATTTGGCTGGTTTTTCTATTCAGTGTATTTACGAGGAGGGTTGGGGCATAAGTCATGGCAATTATTTTTTTTTTCTCAGAGCTAATGGATGGCATCACAAAATGTCATATGTCTCAAGGAAGCCATGCATTTGCAGTATGTTTCGACAACAGCAGATGGCTCTGTGAATTCCTGTTGTTGCACAGAGAGCAATGTTAAATTAGTTCTTAGTCACCGCTATGCATAAAGTAGTGTGTGTAGGGGGCTGATGTGGCGCTGGGGATGGGAAGAATTGGAGCACCCACCATACACACTGGACTTTCTCTATGCGATATGAAAGGTAAAGGAACTGTTACCTGGTAGATAGTTTGGGACACAAATGGACATTGCAAATGCTGTGCAACAGATGACCAGATTCATATATGGTGAGGGAAATGGTGAAGCAGATGGTATTCGGCACCTCCCACATTGTTGGCAATGTATTGTGAACATCGCAGCGGACTACTTTGAAACCTTTTAGAACGGGTATGTGTGCTGTATTGTTTCTGGAACATGCAACCTGTAATGTTAACTACAGTTGCCTCCGAAATTATTCATACCCCTCCAAAAAATGTTGAAAAGATTGATTTTTAAAAATACGAAACGATATTATTGAAAACCTTTTAGTAATATTACAAACACTAATAAATGCCAATTAAATGAGCACAAGTTTATTCATTTATAACATACATAACAATAAAAAATTCAAGTATTTAAAAAACAGATGGTTCCAAAATTATTCATACCCGGAACATTAATTTGTAAAATTGTACAAAATAATTTGAATAGATTTGAATAGTTGACTGTGATTGGTTGTGGAAGTGGTGTGATACAAAGAAGAATTCTAGAAACAAATTAAAAAGGTATAAACAGCTAAAACAAAGCCAGGCAGACATCATTGACACAACCAAACATGGTTAAAACAAAAGAATTGTCAGAGAGTGTGAGGAAAAAAATAATTGATTTCCACAAAAATGGATTGGGTTATAAAAGAATTGCAGAACGACTTCAAATCCCTGTAACAACAGTTGCATCCATTGTGAAAAAATTTAAAGCCTTCAAAACTGTTGCCAATATTATTGCTAGAGGAAGAAAACCAAAATTGAGTGACAGAAACATCAGGAAACTTGTGAAGGAATGTAACAGTAATCCCAGAGCAACTGTATCAGAACACCAGCAATCATTACAGTCAATTGGGATCGATGTATCTAAAACCACAATTCATTGCATTCTCCATAAAAATGGTTTGACTGGGAGGGTTCCACGTAAAACCCCTTTACATGGAACAAAAAACCTCAAGCACAAAAACAACGATTGGAATATGCCCAACAGCATATTGATGATACAGAGAAGGATTGGAGACGCATTGTATGGTCAGATGAAACAAAGCTGGAATTATTTGGCTATAATGATAAGCGATATGTTTGGCGCAAAAGGAATGAAGCCCATGTGGAAAAGAACACCATCCCAACTGTCAAACATGGAGGTGGCTCAATAATATTTTGGGGCTGTTTTGCTGCATCTGGCACTGGAGCTTTGGTTAAAATTAACGGAATTATGAATTCTCAGGGTTATCAGGAAATATTGAATACACATTTGAAGACCTCAGCTCGAAAACTACACCTTGGACGACACTGGACGTTTCAACAAGACAACGACCCAAAACATACATCAAACTCAACAACAGCATGGCTTGAAAAAAATAAAATTAAAGTTTTGAAATGGCCGCAAAATCGACGGATCTTAATCCGATCGAGAATCTTTGGGTTGAATTGAAGAGAAACGTGTGCACTCGTCATCCTAAGAATCTTCAGGAATTAAAAACATTTGCAATGGAAGAATGGGCAAAAATCCCACTAGATACCTGTAATAAACTAATCAAAGGTTATAGACAACGCCTACTCGCAGTGATTTCAGCAAAAGGGGGAGCTACTAAATACTAACGTTCAGGGTATGAATAATTTTTGACACCCTCTGTTTTCTAAATACTTGTTTTTTTTGGTTTTTTTTGTTTTGTATGTTATAAATGAATAAACTTGTGCTCATTTAATTAGTATTTATTAGTGTTTGTAATGTTACTAAAAGATTTTCAATAATATTGTTTTGTATTTTTAAAAAGCAATCTTTTCAACATTTTTCGGAGGGGTATGAATAATTTCGGAGGCAACTGTATCTTAATAAACTTGAGGAGCAAAATGTTGGGGTTTTGTTAAATGTCTGTATAATTTGTCCATTCCTTCCCTTTTATTCTATATATTTTACATTTTTTCACCCATGCTCGAATTCTCACAAAGAAATAGTTACCATGACTTATGCCCCAACCCTCATATATACTTGTTGAGAAATCTAATTGTTTATGTAATTACCTCCATAGCAAGGCTGCCAATGATGACGCCTGTGATTCTGAAATCTTGAAACTATTTGATTGTTTTATAGATATTATTCAATACGAGGGTAGCCCAGAAAGTAATGCACCACAGTTTTTTTCTCCGTCCCCAACAATGGTACGAATGCGAAACTTGAGATATGCATTCTTTGAAGTTTTCGGAGTGTGCGCGCAAAGTTTCCGTTTCTTCTGACAGCGTACGTGCAGCAATGGAACAACATGGCATATGTAAGTGATGTATGTTACAAGCAGCATGTCGTCATTGAATTTCTCACTGCGGAGCAAGAAACGGTTGGAAACATTCACAAACGTTTATGTGCAGTTTATGGAGCATCAGCAGTCAACAGAAGCACGGTTAGTCACTGGGCATAGAGGGCGAGGCCATTAGAAAGCGTCTCAGCGGAGCCCCAAGATTTGCCGCGGTCGGGGCAGCCATCCTCGGCTGTCACACCTGACAAGATGCAGCGTGCTGATGTGCTCATTCGTCAGGACTGACGCAGAATGACTCGGCAGTTGGCGCTGGAGCTGTCAATCAACAAAGGAAGTGTTGGTGAAATCATCCGTGCTCTTGATTACACAAAAACGTGTTCACAATGGGTACCGCGCTGTCTTACGGGGGAACACAAAGCTCTGAGAAAAAACATTTCTTCTGATTTGCTGCAATGTTTTGAAGCTGAGGGGGAAGTCTTCTTGTCCCGGATTGTGACAGCTGATGAAACCTGGGTGCACCATTTTGATCCCGAAACAAAATGACAATCGATGGAATGGCATCATCCACACTCTCCACAGAAGAAAAAATTCAAAGCAACTGCTTCAGCTGGTGAGGTCATGATCACTGTGTTTTGGGACTGTAATGGTGTCATGTGATGCCGAGAGGCAGCACCATTAATTCTGAGGCATATGAGAACACATTAACCAAACTCAAGAAGAGCTTCCAGCGATTTGGATGCCATAACAACCCAGCTGATTGCTTGCTTCAACACGATAACCTCACCCTCACACGAGATTGAGGACGTCGGAAACATCACGAAACAGGGTTGGATAGTGTTACCCCATCCACCTTACAGCCCTGACCTAGCGCCCTCAGACTTTCATATGTTTGGGCCATTGAAGAATGCCATTTGTGGAAGACATTTTGAGGATGACGAAGAGGTGATTCGCACAGTGAAGACATGGCTGCGTGAACAGAACAAGGACTTGTACCAACAGGGCATACACGCCCTTGTGTCTCGCTGGAGGAAGGCCATAGAAAAGGACGGAGATTATGTGGGAGTGTAGAAGAAGCATCACTCTTTCGTGTGTATAAGTTTCATTGTGTTCAATAAATAATTGTTGAAGAAAAAAATTGTGGTGCATTACTTTCTGGGCTACCCTCATAGTTGCATCTTGGTGTATTTTGCTTGATACAAGAGTGAAAAAAGGTCTAAGAATAGCAAAATGGTAGTGTTTTTTTTTTTTTTTATCAAACCTACGTGTGTTTCGAAATGACATTTCATCATCAGGGTAGGGAACGACTACAACCAAGTCAGTTCCCACCACTGAATATATGGTATATGCCCACCAGTCAGATAAATAGAATCCTTGCTGACTGATGGGCTACAAAGAAGCTTACAGGATTGGATAAGTAATATAACAAAATTTACAAATGATATTAATAGTACAAATACAGGGTCAGGACACATTAATATGACCACCTGCTAGTATCCGGAATATCCACCTTTGGTGACAGCAGCTAGTCGACGTGGCAGAGAGTCAATAAGTTCTCGGAAGCTGGTTGCAGGTATCTGGGACCATTTAGCGATCAGTGCATCCCGTAATTCCATCACCATGTGTGATGGAGGGTCCAGCTTGCAGACATGGCGATCGAGATGGTCCCACAAATGTTCAATGGGGTTGAGGTCCGGGGAGTTTGGTGGCCATGGGAGTAGCTTGAATTCATCCTCATGCTCCTCGAACCAGTCGTGGACAATTTTGGCAGTATGGCAAGGAGCATTGTCCTGTTGAAAGGTGCCATCACCCTGAGGAAACACTGTCGACATGAAGGGGTGTACCTGGTCTGCGACGATCGTCAGGTAATGAACAGCATTCAGTGTACCCTCCAGTGGTATCAGTGGACTCATACCATACCAGGAAAACATCCCCCAAACAGTCACACCTCCCCCACCAGCCTGTCGTCTGCCAACGATGGTGTCGGGATGCCTGTTCTCAGATGCTTCCCGGCGAATTCTCCATCGTCCGTCCACTCTGTTCACCAGAAACCACGACTCGTCAGAGAAAGCAACCCTTTGCCACTCGGCCGAGGTCCAATGGCGATAGTCCATTGCGAATTGGAGGCGTTTTCGGCTATGCACAGGTGTCAACATGGGTGCTGTTACCATACGCCTGCTCCGGAGCCCCAACCTCAAGAGGGATCGTTGCACTGTCTTGGTGCTGACACGCCTAGTGGCCCCACTGTTCATTTGCTGTGTCAGTTGCTCAACAGTGGCACGCCAATTGGTCTTGGCCAGGCGTCGTAACCGACGCTCGCCTCTAGGATCTATGGCCCGTGGGGCCTTACAGTTACCTCTTCAGTTACTCGAAACTGTCTGGTTCGTCCAGTCACGGTACACCTTCACAACGGCAGCCCTAGAGCAGTTCACAAAGGTGGCCATTTCTGAAATTTTGCCCCCCCCCCCCCCCTGGCCCGATAGCCAATGATCATCCCCTTTTGGAGATCCGACAGGTCACTTGCTCTGCCCATGATGGCGACAATTGCTATGTTAACGGATGCTACTACACGTCTGCTGTTGTCAGCTTTTAATGATATGCAATGATTTTTCATCTGCATACCATGGGATGTTCCAACATGTTCGAGGAGAGGTGATCATAATAATGTGTCCCGACTCTGTATATACACAAGCTTTCTCCGTTTTATAACATTCGTGGTTCTCCGTTAAATTGGTTAACTGATTTTCTATCTGATCATTTTTATACTTTATCTATGTTTAACAAATCTTCTTTGCCTCTTATACGTAATCGTGGAGTTCCCCAGGGTTCCTTTTTATCTCCGCTTCTTTTCAATCTTTTTATTAACGATCTATCTTATGCCCTTTCTCCCTCCTTTGCAATATTTTATGCTGATGATGTTACTCTCTGTTTTGCTGATGTTTCTGTCTTGAATTTGCAAACTACTATTAACCATTCTCTCTCTATTTTAAGTAAATGGAATTCCGCTAATCACTTGTTGTTAAATCTTAATAAAACCAAGTACATGGTCTTTCATCAGCGTAACAAACATTATGTTCCTACTGAATTGCCTATTTTTTATAATTCTAAGCCTCTCTATCCTACTTGCTCCTTTCTAAGTACTTGGGTATTCATTTATCCCCTGACTTGTCTTGGAATACGCATACTAATGAGCTAGTTAAGTCTCTTTCTAGAAGATTGGGTTTAATCTTGCATCTTCACTACCTTCCTCCCACTATTCTATTATTATTGTACCATGCGTTGATTCCTTCAATGCTTTGTTATGGCATTCAGTTTTGGGGTTCAACCTCTAACTTCAATCTATCTCGGCTTTACCGAATCCAAAAATGGTTTCTTAGAGTTTTACTAAAACTACGTAAATTTACGCCTGTTTCACACTATTTTTCTTCTTTTGGGGCCTTGACCATTTATCAAATTTATATTATACAATTAGTAACGTTCATTTATAAGGTAATTAATGGTCACTTAAAGCTCTCGACGCCTTTTTCGATTCGGTATCATTTGGATTTTCATTCCTATGCTACACGGTCTGTGAACTCGATCCGCCTTCCATTGGTCCGAAGGAATTTTCAACGTTGTTGTATTTCTTATGCTGGCATCAGATGGTGGTCGTTTGTACCTGTCGCTCTTCGTGCTTCCCCGCCTCCTGCCTCTTTTAAAAGGAATGTTAAATCATTCCTGTTTGATACTTATTCTTCTACTAACCCTTGTTAATTTTTTTTCTTTCTTTTTTTTTTTTATTATTTTAACCTGTTTTATTTTTTGTAATCCTAATTTTGCTTTTTGGTTGTTTATGGATCTTTGCTTAGCATTTATTTTTTATTGGCTTGTTTATTATTATCATTATTTTGATTTTCTAATTTTTACTTTATTCTATGTAGTTCCGTGTTTTTGTACTTTACCTTCCGGAGACCTAACTCGTCGACCCTTGGCCATACTGGCTCCGGCTAGGTAATTTTTGTAATTTTTTTCTAAATAAATAAATAAAAGACAAAATTATAAAGTTTTTAACGGTTGGCTCTTATAAGCGAACCGTCTATATGCGATTTCTGGAGTTCGTTTTTTGCCTGTTTATGATGTCGTTCACGGCGTCCAGAACAGGGTTTTTTAGAAGTTCGTCTGATTATTCAGGAACCTTTTCACTGTCCGTAGATTTTTTTATATCACTTATCCAATCCTGTAAGCTTCTTTGTAGCCCAGCAAGGATTCTATTTCTCTGATTGGTGGGTATTCCATATATTCGGTGGTGGTGACTGACTCGGTTGTAGTTGTTCCCTACCCTGATGATGAAATGTTATTTCGAAATGCGTATGTTTAATAAAAAATACTACCATTTTGCTATTCTCAGATATTATTTACTGATTATGCTAGATTTATGATGAAATTATAAATGAATTATTTTATGATTTCTCTATATTTTTCTTGATTGTCCGTTTCTAAATCTACTTTCTAAGAATAGTTTAATGATGTCCTTTGTAAGAATATCTGAAAATGTAACTATTTTAATATTTCAAGTTATGTAATGAGTGGACAGATTACATTGACCTTGATGAAGAAGGAGGAGACGAAAATGAGTATTTTGGAGATAGCCTTAAGCGAATATGTGAAAAGCCAGTAATATATGAATGCACAGAAGTTGGTACTGGAAGACCATGGCATGAATTTGATGTCGAATATGAATATGACTGTGGCAGCAGAGGAATTAAATGTTATGCCAGTGACACGCAAGACTGTCCAAACCTTCAGATTAGAGCTTTTTGTGAATGTGAGTCTTATTTGAAATAATCTAAACTCAGCAATGTATGTTTTTTTTTTATTTCAATGATTGGTTTTCTTTTCTCTAGGTGTATCTAGTTCACCAGCAACTGTAATTATTACAGGTAAATAAAATAGAAATAGCTAAGAATTTAAATGTGGTGTAAGAATTTTAATTTATTAATTAAAAAGTTTATCACCAAACACAGCAAAGAATTTTCCAAAAGAATTTCAGATAAATTCTTATAGAGTATTCCTGAATGCAACTGCATTCACTCTTAACACAAGATCATTGCACTCTTAGCTGTGTTATGTAGACAGAAAATTAAAAGTGAAGAAATGAACTTTTTATGCAGTTCCATGAAATAAATACATTATTCTTTAGCTCATTCAATGTCTGAAGATAAATATAGTAGCATTCAAAAAGCTTTCTCTGTTGACAAATTTTTATTTTGGATTATTATTACATGTGGATTTCAGAATATTCATTGAGGATCATCTGAAATTTTTTAGTGTTTGGTGATGAAGTTTTCAATTAAGAAATGGAAATATATTATTTATGCACATATGTAATTTGAAAGTTTTGCATTGTTCAGATAAAAATATAGGCCTAATATTCTTGTATAAAACTTTTCACAATAGAGTTAAAAATAATCATTGCACACAACTGAAGAAAATTTACATTTACTCAAGAGGTTTATTCACTTGTATGTACAGTTAAACCTTGTTTTAACATACTCCAAGGGAACTGTAATTTTGAACGTTAATCTGAAACTGGGATCGGTGGGGGAGACAAGCCCCTGCAGGCTATCTATCATAATGTATATATTGATGTGTATATATATATATATACAGAAAAAAGTATAAAAACATTGAAAAACAGTACATATTGAAGAGTCTTGCCTAGTCTTAAACGTTTTGTTTCTGGACAGAGTTAGGACATTTCCGCTAGAGTTTAAATATTGTTATGGTCCACGATTATGGTGGATACTGTAGTCTTAGGAATTCCAAAATGTTTGGCAACGTCTATCTGTTTCTACCTTTGTCAACATCTTTTAAAATATCCAGTTTCTCCTTTAGAAACCGTTTTCTTCTCTTGTTTTCTGCTGTCTATAATTTTTCTGTGAATTGTTGAAATGGCTGAAGAATTTAATTGTCGATGCCCCTACTTAAATAATGCAGGTGATACAGTACAACTTATGAATTACACTAGTTTACTGTACTAACTATTGATTGGCTGCCGCTAAGCGATTTTGATGCTTTTTCATTGGTCACTTTCTCATTGACTGTTCAAGGTATTGACCAATCAGAACAAGGCTTTCAACTTATGAACATTGTCCTGAGGGGATAGCTTACCTAGGGAACTTAAAATTAGTACGTTAATCTGAAATGTATGTAACTTTAGTACCTTAAATAATTTGAGTTATGTTAAACTGAAACGTTTTAACATTAAAAGAATAGAATTTGTGCCTGGGATTTTAAATTTGAATGTTATTTTGAAATGTACGTTAAAGTGAGGTATGTTGTAACGAGATTTTACTGGAATGATTATTTAAAAGTGCTGTTATATTGTTCACTTTTGATATTTTATAACCACGCATTTATCTTTTTGCAATAGGTGAAACAGAAATCCCTACTATTGCACCAATTTGTGCTTCTGGATGGACAGAATGGTTTGATCATGACAACCCTGAGAGGTTGGTAATATTTAGGATTTAAGTATGTTTTAAAATCACTTAAAAGATTGTATAAAAAGATGATACTTTCTCAATAGATAATAGACTATCTTTTTGATGTTAGCAAGAATACCATACTTATTCATGTATAATGAGAACCTCACTTTCAGAATCAAGAAAACCGATAAAAATTTTATCCTTTTGTATAATGCAACCCCCACTTATTGGCTCGTTGTGATTTACTAGAAATAAGATATGCATGCATATACATAAAACCTGTTAATTTTTTACATTTTTAAAACTACATAACCTGGATGCTTTACTTAGAATTTAAAACTTTAAATAATTAATTATGTCTTAATTAAAAAAAAATTAAGACAAGAACAATACAAATACAGTATATTAATGTATTTTTATTTTTGAAATTATTATGGTATGTATTATATATTCATGCTTTAAGGTATTGTAATCAAAATTACGGTAATTTGAACTGTATTGACTTTTTTTTTTTTTTTTTCATAAAACATTCTTAGGCGATTTCAAGAGATGAATGCAAACCTTTACCATTCTGAAATATCATTTGAAATCATCAGAAAACGCATTTAAAAGTCACTTTGATATATAAATGCATAGGCACAGTAATGTAATTAATTTTGGGCAGAATGTATCATCACAAAGTTATTTTATACAGTTTTAATGGTTGAAATTTATTTCACTTTTTACCTTCAATGTTACAAATTTACTTAACATGGTGCCTATATTGTTCAATTATTATCAGTAAACGGTGGCAGGATAGGAGAATTTGTTAACATAGTATATGAAATGTGATCACAATGACTTTTTAGGTGAATGGTTGTTGCAATCTTGATTTCGAGAATTCACTTCTGAATTAAATTTTTGCACAGAAAAGTAGACTGGAAATTAAGAAAAAAGTGAATTAATGTACTGGATATTACATTGTAGCCTCATGTATATTAAATACATGTATTATACGCTAGTTTTGTCTGAAGTTCATCAGACCAAAGTTCATTTGAAGTCCCCCCCCCCTATCCGTCCATCATACTTATGGTGTAAAATATTCACCTCCTGTATAAAGCAACCCCCTCAAATTTAGATGATTTTTTATGTCAAAAATTTTTCATTAAACACAAATAAATACAGTATACAAGATGTGGCAAGTAAATACCCAGACAAATACAAATACTCACAAACAGGAAGTACAAATGAAAAATCTTTTTAATATGATTCAAAGTAACCTCCACCGGACATAATACACTTTTGAGCACATTTGTACATGTTTGTAAAACAGCTTTTAAAGTTCTCGGATGGAATCCTCTTGAATTTGGAAACGTCTTGAAATCAGGTACCTTTCATAGTGTTTTTTATCTGTGAGAACAGGAAAAAGTCTGGAGGGGCCAAATATGGAGAATAGGGTGGATGGTTGAGCTCTGTGATGCTGTGTTTGGCCAGAAAGGGCTTCACACTTAGGGCAGTAAACGGCCAGGCATTATTGTGAAGAAGAATCCAACTTATTGCAGCCCGATTCATCCACAAGCATACGAATTGTGATTTGGCACTCAGCATTGACGAGTTTCTTGACTTTCTCGGTGGTTCTAGCGTTCGGAAGGAAATTGGTCTTTCAGGACACGGGTCATCTGAAAGATCTTTACTGCCATCACAAAAGTGACCTAATCACTTAAGTGTAGGGCATATTTCCTGTATGCAGTCTTCAACATCTCGTGTGTTTCCATAGCCGATTTACCCAACTTTAGGCAGAATTTAATGCAATCCTGTTGTTCCATATTTTTTCCTCGACGATACTTTTCCACATGCGTTGTTAAAATGCAAAAAAAAATAGAGTACTTAAAAAAGAAATATATGCAGCTGCAGTGTGATAGGTGATTCACACAAACCATGTTTTGACACGTAGAATTTTTGTTTACATTTTATGCAGCAACTTCTGTCCGAGTATGTAGCCACACCTTGCATTTTGCCTGAAGTATCAGGTGAAAATCTCGACTTTAATTTACTGTGTGAAATATGGAAATATTGACATTAAAAAAACTTGATGATATTTGATGCAGTAATTAGTTTTCTGCATAAAACGAGTCTTCAGTTATTTGGAATTTGCTTGATGTGGAGATCTAAGTAATTTTTGTTCCATCATTCTCAAAAGTGAAGTCAGGTTGTCACCAGTTGTCAATCATAGAAAATGTTCTATATCCATGACGGATGATATCGATGTCTAACCTTTAGAAAGCTTTGTAATTAATTTTGTGACAAATCATGTTCAAAAGGTTGCATTCATCAGTCAAAAGCAATGAAGCAGCAATCAAAATGGTATCCCTTGATAAATCTGTTAATTTGCTTATACATTTAAATGCCCCAATGTATTGAAATTTGTAATTTTTTTTCACTTTAATTGGATGTCCTATTTTCTGGTATCAGTGGCATATCATTCCATCATATAATGATAATAAAAATTATAATGGTTCATGGAAGTTGATAAAAATCTGCTTTCATTGGTATTATTGTTCTTAATTATCTCATTAACTGAGGAAGGTTTCATTATAGCCTCTATATTTATCCTTGCAATTTCTATCTTGGGATCCTCCAAAGGAGAAGCCTTACCAGAAGAAATCTGCTTCTTCAGTACCAGTATGAGTCAATATACAATCAAAACATAAAATCAATATACAATATATATTCCAGATTATTTGTATTGAAAAATGATTTTCATTATTCCATGAGTTTGCAGAATACAACCAGACAGGATTGTGCCTTCAAGAGATTGACACAAAATAGACATTACATAGAACACATTCAATAAAAACGATTTTTCATGCCTTATTATTTTTCTGACATTGCTATATATATATCTCTTGCAAATTATATCATAAATTTTATAAATATTATATTGCATTGTGAATAATTCTATTGAAATATCGTGCATTTTCATCTAGATAATGGAGAAAGTAGAGCATTCATTCAAGCAGAATTTCATTTGAATTGTTTTTTTTTTCTTTTGATTCTTAGACTTTCATTAAATTATTTTCTGTTTTCCCCTTTTATTCTACTTACAGCAATGGTGGAGATTTTGAATTGATTGATGAAATTCAAACATATTACCATATTTGTCCAAAAGAAAATATAGTGGATATTGAGTGTGCTCTTGCAAGTACTTCAATAGGAACTATCATTGGGGAAGTCGGTAAGCAGGAAATGTAATGACTCCAAATATAATTTTCTCCTCTTCATATATGCCACTGATTAAGGCTTAAATCTTGTATGTTTTGCTTCGAGATGTTTAGACTTCTGAAAAATAAATGGGAATTAAAATAAGAAGAAGCTAAGTTAAAGTGATACCAGGGAAATTCCTGAAGGGAAAATGCCTTCATAAATTCCTGGTTATAATTTAATATATAATTTTTTCAGTTTACGCCATAATCAAGTCATATGAAGGTAAATTAAAGAATTAAAAGATGGAATTTTTGTGACAAGCTGAGAGTAATTTAAAAGAACAATGGAATAAACAGTAGGTGAAAAGAAGGTTTGACATTGCAATCTATACACTTTTTAGCACAATATAAAGATTATAACCGTTTACTATTAGTAGTTATAAAAACGAACTGATATACAGGGAGTTTTTGAATTGAGTACAGATTTTTTGGGAGATGATAGAAGAGGTCCTTAGAAGTATTTTTTGTCCTATGAACATGGGGTCCCCGCAGCTCCGTTTACTTACAATACTGCATTGAGCAATCAAATGACACCAGGACGCAGTGTGCGTTGGTAGGCCTAGATTATTTTATTTTTAACAATTAACACAAGCAATCTACTGTATGACTTTTACAGTAATTGTTCGAAATCACCGCCATTTGCTTCATAGCACAATTCGCAACGCCTTATGATGGATTGATGTATGCGTGGAAACAGTTGATTTGCACGGTCGCTGATGTCACCTGCTGCCGCGACAACACGAGCTGCCAATTCTTCTTCGGTATCTACGGGTTCGGAGTACACCATTGATTTTATGCTTCCCCATAAAAAAAAATCTATCGGTGTGAGATCTGGCGATCTCGGTGGCCAAGTAACTGCGTCCCGGTGTCATTTGATTGTTCAATGCAGTATTGTAAGTAAACGGAGCTGCGGGGATCCCATGTTCATATGACAAAAAATACGAGGCATGTTTTTTAAGTAAGTACCGTTTTGCAATTCCGCCGCCGCAGCGCTACGGTCGGCGTTCCGCGCATGCGCGCTGGTTAACTACATCTCTTGTCTACGCACTGACGCCATTACAGTCTGATTCTTCATTGTATACGTTGTTTACTGAGTGTTTAAGATGCCTCCGACAATCGTGAGTCCCGCCGATTGTGAAGTACGGGCTGTTATACGATTTCTTAGTGCTAAAGGCGTAAAACCGATCGATATTCATCGTGAGATCTGTGAAGTGTACGGACAAAACATTATGAGTGATGGAATGGTAAGGAAATGGGTGAGAGCATTTAAAGATGGCCGCACAAATGTGCATGATGAAGAACGGAGTGGGCGTCCTTCGTTCGTTAATGAAGATTTGGTGCAGAAAGTGGACGAAAAGGTGAGAGAAAACAGACGCTTTACAATTTCATCATTGTGCGACTGCTTTCCTCAATATTCTCGTAGTGTTTTGTATCGCATTGTGACCGAGAACTTGAATTACCGGAAATTGTGTTCACGTTGGGTTCCAAAAATGTTGACGGATTTGCACAAAACCCAACGTTTAGGCAGTGCATTGACTTTCCTTGAGCGGTACCACAATGAAGGTGAAGATGTTTTAGACCAAATTGTTACTGGTGACGAAACATGGGTGGCCTACGTCACACCAGAATCGAAACAACAATCCATGGAATGGCGACATTCATCATCACCCAAAAAAGTGAAGTTTAAGCAAACAATTTCTGCCCGGAAAATCATGTGCACAGTTTTTTGGGACAGAAAAGGAGTATTGCTAGTGGAGTTTCTGCCTCGTAATGAGACAATCAATGCAGCGTCTTATTGTGAGACATTGAACAATCTGCGTCGTGCAATCCAGAACAAAAGACGTGGCAAGTTGAGTAAGGGTATCGTTTTGCTGCATGACAATGCCCGTCCACATGTGGCTAATCGGACCAAAGATCTCATCAAATCTTTTAAATGGGAAACTCTAGATCATCCTCCATACAGCCCTGATCTGGCGCCCAGCGACTACCATTTGTTCCTGCACTTGAAGAAACACCTGGGTGGTCAGCGTCTTCAAGACGATAACGAAGTCAAAACATTTGTGATACAGTGGTTAACAAGTCAGGCGGCAGAATTTTATGAGGAGGGTATTCAAAAACTGGTGCCACGTTATGACAAGTGCCTCAATATTCACGTAAATTATGTAGAAAAGTAGATTAAGGTACAGGCTTTCATGTAAAAATAAAATTATTGCCATATCTTTGCACGTCTTTTTTTAATTCCAAAACGGTACTTACTTAAAAAACATCCCTCGTACTTCTAAGGACTTCTTCTATCATCTCCCAAAAAATCTGTACTCAATTCAAAAACACCCTGTATATTAAGAGAAGGACGAGACACAAGAACCCTGGAATACAATAAATAATAGTTATTAATTAAAAATACAAATTAAATAAAAAATAAGATATAATAAACAAAAATAATTAATCAAAATCAAAATAAAAAGCTGACGTTTCGGATAGAGACTATCCTTTATCAAAGCAAAAAAGGATAATTCTCTAAAAGTAAATAGAATATTAGAGAATTATCCTGAAGTTATGAAAGTTGTACTACCGGACGGGTTTATATATAGTTTGCATGGGGAATAGTAATACGGTATTGGCTGAAAAACAAGAAGAGAACAAATGAGATTAATTAGAAGAACTGTTGGGATATAAAAATTAGAATATTTAAATAAATGATGATAATTAAAAATTGTAGAGACCGAATAGTTATTTCAACTTTTTTTCCTGTTGCAGATGATATGGACACTGAAATAAATGAAGATAAGGGCGTCCGATGCAGTGCATCTGTTGGTCTAGAATGCTTCAATGAATTACAAGAATCTGGAAAAACATGTAATGATTATAAAATTCGCCTGAAATGTGATTGCGGTAAGAGTTTTAATCATTTATTCATTTAATCATTGTATTCAGATTTGCAAATTTCACATGTGGAATCCTGAATTTGAAGAAAAATATAAATGCTTATATAGCTTGATGCAATCATTATTTGTTTATTTGTGAAGTATTGAAAATTTCCCATTTCACCTTTGTTTACAACAAATGAACATGTTGATGTGTTATTATTTGGCATCATTTGTTTAGAGTGATTTAGTCCCAAGTATTTTTATTCAATGCTATACTAGTAGCTTCAAAAAGTTCCCGGAATTAATTTTTATTTCTGCACACAGAAAAAATACAAATATTTAAACAACAAACATTTCCTTCAAAATACTGCCCTTGGGCAGTAACACACTTCTGCCAGCGTCTGTATAATGCTTGGAAACACTCTGCGAAGCCAGTTTGCAGAAGCCAGCTTTTGTCTCTACACTTTGGCGTCTGTCTTCTCGCACGATGTTGCTCACAATATTAATTGTGGATGGATGGATTGATTGAAGTTGATGGATGGCCACTCTGATGGTTAATATTCGAACATTGTGCCATAACTTGACATTTTACGTAGCAAAATCAGAAGGCGATGCTTACTCTACGTACCAGCTAACAGACTGCCCGTGTACCGCAGCATTCCATTTAAATCGTGTCAAAACACATTCAAGCGTGATCTGCGAATGGTAAACTATGCGGGGAAGCCTCGCTCGCTCATACGCACACACTATCTCAATTTTACAGCATATCACGATTCCGGGAACTTTTTGAAGCTACTAGTATAATAAAAAGGTGGATTTTAAAATGATATTTATATTTTTGATTTACTAAAAAAAAAGGGTTTTTTTTTTAAATTTACAGGGTGTCTCAAATTAAAGTTAACATTTCGTAGCTTGCTACACAAAAACTGTTCACCAGAAAATCATCAAAAATTGACATGAGGAGAATTTTTTCCAGAGCAATAAAAATAGTTGGGTCCCAAAACCACCAATAGAGGGTGCATTTCAAGATGAAATGCTGGAAGATGCTAATTTTGGTTACGTAAAGCTGCTAAAGTAGAACCAAAGTCATAATTGTTTAGCATGTCAATGAATATGACTTTGACTCTTCCAGAATGTGCTTTGCTGGTGAAATTGTTTTACCAAAATGGTGAATCTGCTACTGAAACTTTGCAAAAATTTCGTTCTTTGAAGCAGTTACAAAATGGACTTAAGAAAGCACTGTATGGTTTGAAAAGTGCACCTAAATATTGGTATGAGAAATTCCATTGCTTTATGTCAGAACAAGGTTTTATTAAGACTGAGAGTGATCATTGCCTTTATTTTTATAATAATAGTAACTGTCAAGTGTTTATTCTAATTTATGTTGATGATTTGATATTGACAGGGTCAGATTCAGGGATGATTGATGGTTTTAAAAAGGAATTAAGGAAAACCTTTAAAATGAAAGATTTGGATCTTGCTAGCAACTACCTAGGCATTCAAATTAAGCAAGATTTGAATACGGGTAAAACATCACTGAGTCAAACCCAATATTTAAAATGTGTATTGCAAAGATTTAACATGTCAGATTGCCATGAAGTGTTGACACCTATGGATCCTAATTTTAACTGAATCTTTGAGAAAACATTGTTCAGAAAATGAAGATATTGAACATAGATGTCGACAGGTTATTGGATGTATTATGTATACTATGTTAGGCACAAGACCAAACTGACATTGTACCAGTATTACTTTGTTGTCACGCTTTCAAAACCGTGCTAGTAATGATTTATGGATATGCCTTAAACGATTATTACGCTATATAAAAGGCACAATTAATTCTGAATTACTATATTCAAAAAGTGACTTGGGTGGTGCTTGTAAGTTGCTGACAGGTTTTGCTGATGCAGACTGGGGAGGTAATAATGTTGACAGAAAGTCTACCAGTGGCTACTGTTTATTTGTGTTTAATAAACTGGTATTATGGAGTTCAAGAAAACAAACCAGTGTAGCCTTGTCCTCAACTGAGGCTGAATATGTGTCATTGAGTGTCTGTATCAGTGAAGCTTGTTGGTTAAAAAATTTGCTAACCGAAATATGTTTGTGGAAAGATGAACAAATCATTATTTTTGAGGACAACCAGTCAGTTATTCGCTCATGTAAATCTCATGAACAACTGAAAAGGATGAAGCACATGGATATCAAATACCATTTTATTAAAGAGAAAATTGATTCTAGTATCGTAGATGTTCAGTATATCCACACAAGCCAGCAAATAGCTGATATTCTTACTAAACCTTTGCTTAGACAAACCTTTGTGTTCTTGAGAGATAAGATGTTGTTTAACTGTTGTGCTTGTTCACAGATTTGGTAGTTAATTTGAAAATGTATTAGCTTAATTATGATAGTAGGTTTTTTTTTCGGTTATTGTATTTACAAAAGGTGTTGTTGCACGTTGTTTAAGTCGTTTCTGTATCACAAGAAAACTTTTATTGAGGGAGGGTGTCAAAAGTTACAATAAAAGTCGATGTTTACATTCTTGCAACGCCACCTGGTGCTGTTTCTTACTTGTGAGAGTCACTGACGTCAGCAGTCGCCATGACAGTCAGTAGTGCTCATATATATATATGCTCCTCCATGATGTACAGTAGCGAGCAACGATTGTAAAAGTTTATTCTGTACAATTATTAAACCTTATTGAAATCAAGTTTATATTCGACTGGGCTTTATTCATTGGTAAACCATATCGCACGCAAATATTATCGAATATTACAACAATTTCATCTATTTATGCAGAATTCATACTACTTTTCTGTTATGCAATTATTAATTCTTTGAAAGTTAAAATGCTCCCAAATTTGTGCACTTGTACACATACTTATATTCTTGTAATTTTCTATTTTTGAAGAAATCTCTCCCATTTCAACTTTGCATACTATGATGACAACAATTACTCCTCCTGTTCCTGAAATTACTTTCACAACTCCATCTGTGGTAAGTTTACTTGTCTAATTCTATATTTTTATTAATATATTTTGCATATTCTTGAAAATCCCAATAACAGCATCATCAATTTAGAAATATATCACTGAAAAGAGCAGGTACCTATCAGCGGAATTTTTCTCTGGAAATACCCAGAAGTTACACACAGCCATTTCTGGAAAGTAGAAAGCCTGTTGAACAAGCATAATGGCATTCTTTGTCAGGAAACTCTGAATCAATTGCAATGAATGAGATTGGGCATTATCATGATTCATCTACCAGTTTGCAAAGCCCATAAGTTTGCTGAACTGTATCACCAAAGTGACAGAAAACTTGCTGGTAGTCAGGGGCATCGAGAGGGCACTGATGAAGTAAAATTCCCGGGCCCAGGATTGAAAGGGGCCCAGAAACATCATTCCCCAGGAGCTTGGAATATCATTCTCAAGTACATTCCCCTCACCCCTCTTGTACTTGGTGACCCTCTGGATACGCATATGATGACTGTACTTTGGTTTCTGCCCCATACTCATACACCCAAGCTTCTTCTCAATTGATCAATGTGTTAAGGAAGTTGGAATTTTTGTCTCTTGCATGACATGTGCAACCTCGTGGCTGAGTTGTTTTCTTACCTGTGAAAGCAGCTTGGGCACAAATTTTGCTGCTAAATTGTGCATTTCCAAATCATACTTTAAAATTGCAAGTACAGAATCTTTGCCAATGCTATTAACACTGTCCTTTAACTGCTAAATAACTATAGTCGATCTAGGGAAAGATGGAGTAGGCGTAGCTTAGCGTTGATATCGATTAATCATGTCAGCCAATCGACATGCATGGAATTATGGGGTTTCTTCATTATCTATGCGGGCGTCAGTCCGATCACAACAGGACCTGTTCACAACGTGCAGTGACCAGCGATCATAATGGCTACTTTATCTACAACACCTAAAACTTTTGGAAATCGAGGACAAACTCTTCATAGCCAAGCTAGGGAGATTGTGTGGAATGTATTCTCTTGTTTTAAACTTAAGAATCCTGATAAAAACTTTTCAGCGTTAATAGAGGAAACATCTAAAGCAACACAAGTTTCAGCGACATCCGTTTGAAGAATTGTTCTAGGCTCTGCCCACTCCATCTTTCCTTGGATCGTCTATAGCTTCCATTATCATTATCTGTAGTTTCTTGATGAACTCAGCATTGCAGCTTGTTGATGGCCTCCTACAGTACTGACCACACTCCATTAATTATGCATATTTTTAAACTGGTTGTACAAATTAATCCCCATGGCATTGTTGCCAAAAGCCTGCTGTATCTCGCAAATTGTTTCAGTTTTCTTATATGCAAACTCTTGAAAAAACTTAATGCAACACTATTGCTCTACACATTTTGATATCTTGGCTAAATGAGAATACATTGAGTACATTCTGCATGGCTAGAAACCTCTGGCACCTGTGGAAAGACCATCAGAATTCAGGCATTCTTATGAAGGTTTTCTTTATCATTACACACATGATGCCATTCTTTGGCTGTAACTTTCTGCAGTAAATAAATAATTTTTTAGATTGATCTCCTCTGTTCTGTTTTGTTGTTGTGATTTTAATTGAATAAAATTATTCCCAAATGTCCTGTTCATTCCTGAGGTTGGGAATCACTGCTATAAAAGAAAGGCCATGTTCCTTTATGGTCTATTAGACAATAATATCTATTTTGATAATGCTTTACATTACTTTAAATACAGACTTGTAAAAATTTTTTAAGATGAAAAGTACATTGGCTGAGTGATTTGCCTATTTATATGTCATTGTTTCTACAGATTTGCAATGATTGGACTGATTGGTACAATGAATATGATCAGTACAATGCTGTAATGGAAGAAGAATTATTTTCTAATATTCCACACTTTGCCACCATATGCCCAATAATTACTAAAACTGAATGTGTGGAAGTATATTCTGAACAACCATATACAGATTTCCTACCACTTCCGCTAAAGGAGTCTTGTACTGCTAATGGCATTGTATGCATAAGTGAAAGTGGCAATGAATATTGTCCAGACTTCAAAATTAGGGCCTTCTGTGAATGTAAGTACTTTTTCAATTTGTCAAAATTTTTTAGTCCTGTTAATCAAACATGTATCTCTATTCATAATTGCATTCAAAGAACTCCTTTAATAAGGTGTATAAACATGATCTTGTATTTTTGAGAATATCAAAAGTAATGGAAATAAATAACAAACACATCATACCAGCATTTATTGGCTAATGCATTTCAAAATTACTTCATCAACAGGAATGAACTCATCACAATACATACAGATATATATGGAACTTTTAACTGAGATTTAAAGATTTTCAAGCATTTTTAATTTTTTGAGGTCTTTATTGGGATAGTGATGTCCTTGATGCTGTTGGTTAGGCCAAACCAGTCCATGTTACAAATTAATCTTTATTAATTTGTTGAATTGCCCATTCTTTGGTTGTCGAATACTTTTCTGCAGTTCTTGTTAGTTTTAAAGGTTATTCTGATATCTCTTTCTTTATTCTGATGCATCAAAATACATGTAACCTTAAAACTAAAAGAACTGCAGAAACTATTCAGACAACCAAAGAATGGACAATTCAACAAATTCAACATGAATGACATTTATAGATTAACGTTTTAATCGTGTAGAATGTATTATGTAGCACTGACTTAGAAAATATTTTATGTGAATAAAAGATCGCAGTACAGATCTTTTATTAATAAAGATGGAAACTAGCCTTCGCTGAGCATGTTATCAATAACAAGTGCCAATTTGGCCCAATCAGCAGTATCAAGGACATCATCATCCCACTAAAGACCTCATAAAATTAAGAATGCGTGAAAATCTTGAGATATAAAAGCAAAAATAAAGAATAGGGAAAATTAATTAATAATCAATTAAATTTTGAGTTCAATCAAATTTTAGATGTTGCCCATGATTATACTTAAGGTACAATTGTAAATCAATCACAAAATGGGCACCATATCTTGCTCGTGATAGGTCAAAAGTTCCATATGCATCTATATAAATTGTGATGATTTCATTCCGCTTTGCTGTATTGATGAATTAATTTAGAAACATGTCAGCTGATAAAGTCTCTGTCATAGTATTGTGTAACATGGTCATTATTCATTTCCATTGCCTTCGAAGCTATCTCTTAGTTAGCATTAATCAAATTGAATGGATTCTAGAAACTTTCAATTTATATTTAAAAAATTGTACTCCTCATTTTGTGTATTTATTAGAGATTTTTAGGATGCCTCTAAGATTTATCATCTATAAAGGTTTCAAAAAAAATTTCAGTTAGCTTGTTATGGGTCTGCTAGTGGTGATTCAATGTAGCATTTTCTTGCTTAGGTCTTATTATTTATAGAATTTTTTTTTATTTTTATTTTTATTTATTTTTTTTGGAAACACAACTTTTTGATGTAAATTATTTCTATGTAACTATACACAGTTTTTATTTTATCCTGTTCATTTGTCTTATTATTTATGTTTTTATAACATGCTACTAAATATTTAAAAAACACTAATTTATCAGAAATAGTAATTTATCAATGCATTAAGCAGAGCATTTCTTAATTAAATTCAATGTCAGCTGTTTTTTTCTAGTTGTACTAGGGTGTTATTTTTTAATTTATGATATTTATGCGCTATCAATAGTTTTTACCATTTATCATTTTTAGGCAGCATAATAAACATGAACAAGATAAAGGAAAAAATAAGAAAAAAATGTTAAAAAATAAAAATAAAAAAAATTATGCACCATGTGATGCAAAAGATGCTGGGCACTTTTACTTTTGTACTGTGACCATGATTTCACAAAAATTAATATGGTATTGAACCTCCCTTTCCTTTTATTATGGCCAACAGATTTTGGCAAAAATAGCTTCAGGAAAGAGCAAACAGACAATGTTGTTGACAACTCTGCTCCTATGGCAGCTGCCTCAACGAAACTTGAACGGTTTAGTGAAAGCACATAGCCCGTTAATCGTGCCAATTTGGGCATGTGCGCCTCCGTTGGTTTCGGAGATAGGTGCTCGACGTGGGACAATTTTCTTCCATTCTTCCTAATGAGTGTTGACGAGTTCAGTTATAAATTTGGGCAAGGTGTTAGTTGCTCCAATTCATTTCACAGATGTTTTGTTCAGGATAGTCAATTTCTTCAACCCATGTCAAGTCATTCCTGCACTTGGAGCATGGTAATGTTGGCACAGGAATGAATGGTCCAATCCCTAACTTTTGTGGAAATGTTTGCAGTGCAGAATTGCAGAATAACTCAAAGTTCATTTGCAAATGTTCTGCTACTGGAACACGTTCATCCAATCCAAATCATGAAAATGAGCTCTATATCATGAAATCCTCTTCTGAACTTCATCCTCAGTCAGGCATGAAGTGTTCTCTGGGGATCGTCAGACATAAACTCAACCATCTGATTCCCAGAGTGTGTACTGGGATTTATTGCTCCATGAGACATGTTTTATTTTTCCACAGTCTAGTTTCAATAAATTGTACACCATTAAAAATATCATTTCGCATCAAGTCTGCTGATTTGGGGCTTCTGAACAAGAGCATGGCCAAAAAAACCTACATTCCTCAGTTCCCGTCAGATGATGATTGCACTGGCGGTTCTTGAAGTGGTATTTTGGAAGTCTGTAGCAATTGTTTCAGTAGAAATATCACATGTGTTAGCAATCGACGATCTCTGTCTGTCATTTTCTATGGTCTACAAATTTTGCGATTTAATGGATGCTGCTGCTTGGGATTTCCACTTGACAAGTATGTCACTTGCACTTGAATGGGGTATTTGCAAATTGACAGAATTCTTGCATACAGACTTGTTGGATTGGTGACATCCTATGATAGTATCACTTCAGAAGTCATCGAGCTCAGTTGAGTGACTCGTACTGCGACTCTGAGTATGTATTTGTATTACCTTAAACATTTTAGATATGTAAATTAAGATACATAATATTGTTTTGTTTGTGAAAACTTCTGAACCACATGGCACTTTTGAATAATGTGAAATAAACAATGCAGATAGCACATGTGGTAGTGGAGTAAGTCTTGAGGTTTCTTGTAAAACTTTCCTCTATTCTTGCTGTCTGTGTCTCACTTTATCATTTACTAAGAATTATGCTGTTAAATGGCATTTCAGATAGTAAAAGTCTACTGGGTTAAAACAAATTTTCACAAATAAAAATCTGCCAAAGGAGAACTTTATTAGAACTTTGACAGAACTGAAATAAAATACTTTTATTTTTTGTCACAAAAAAGGGGAAAAAACTCAAATAAATATGAAAAATTTCAATATATTCACATTATAAATATGTCAGCATATACCAATTTGACCTTAAATTTAAATTGATATTTTAGGTAAAGGTATCACTACCCCTGAACCCACAGAAATTCCTTGCACAGAAGGTTGGACTGAGTGGTTTGACACTGATGATCCTGACAGGTAAAGAGGAATATTTTACATTACACAAATAATTTTGATTTTTAGCCTATAATTTTATGAGTGTAATATAACATTGAGCAATTTTTTTTAATCAAAATAAGTATTGTTCAATTCAGTACATCTTTGCCAGCAATCACAAAGTCTACAGTAGAAATAGAGGGATCTTATATGTCATAGACAGTTATTTTCTCAATAAACACTGCTCATAAAAAAAAAAAAATCACACAATATTCCTCTTGTACATTATTGTTTATAGAGCTTAAATCACTCATAAACAGAACGAAAACATATAGCACAAACTCAATCATATGACTATTGCATCCAATGATTTATTCTTCAGCATGGTTCAAAATGTCATCAAGAGAAAATTGGATTTTATTTGTAGAAAAACTGATATGATATTGTTTCTTAGAAATAATGTTTAAAAGTTTAAATATAAAAATTATCAAAAATCCTGAACTCTATTGTAATATTTTTTGTTTTTAAGTGATGGTGGTGACTTTGAATTAGTTGCTGATCTTCAAGCTAAATATCACTTCTGTGGACTTCATCAAGTTACCAATGCAGAATGCGGTGTACGGAACAAAGAAGGTATTATTAACTTAAACAAAGTTTTTTAAATGTAAGTTCTAATTTTTTATAACATGTTAGGAAAATATTAAAATCTTTAATGAAGTTTAGAACTATTATAACATAACTCATTACTGTATATCATGATTTACAAACAGGGTGTATCTGAACGGTCTGTACAAACTTATAGCATGAGTTCCTTGTAGCCAGAGAAGCAATATATGTCCCATGAACATAGGGTCACAAACGCTTTCTTCTGCAGATACAGCCGTGCGACGTTGTCCTACAATAGCTAGCGCAATTGTCACATCAAATCCATTCAGCATTACAAACTAGGTTTATTTCCGGCTTGTACAGTAACAGAACAGTCCAGACGTGCTAAAGTACATGCCCGAAATGACCTCCGTTAGATTCCACGCACGCCTGCATATGTCGTTGCATTGACTGGCGAACCCGTTGGAAAATACCGGATGACTACGGATGACATTGCAATTGTTCACGATCCGCTGGTGAAGAGTATCAACATCTGATACAGGGGTGGAATGAAGGTTGGATAAGATTATCACGCGCACCTCGATTATCGGCATACAACATAACTGTGATCTATTGACGTGTAGGATAACGTCACCAAATTGTATCTCCAGAAGGAAGCGTTTGTGACCCTATGTTCATGGGATATATATTGCTTCTCTGGCTACAAGGAACTCATGCTGTAAGCTTGTACAGACCGTTCAGATACATCCTGTATAATATGGTGTACCCTGTTTTCTGTTTGTCGTTACATGATAAAATGAGCTCTCTTTTAATAAATAAAAAATTTTAAATTTAATTTTGAAATTAAAAAATAGCTTCATTCTGCTTATTTTTTAAAACATCAGACTAAAAATTTTCTAATGAAGAGACTACGATAAGAAGCATTCTTTTAATGCTTTCATATGAAGAAATTAAACATTTGAATGGATAGTGTCACAAATATGACTTAATTAGCATACCTATAAAAAGAAGCACATAGTTATTTAATATGGTCGAGTAAGCCTCCAGTAATAGTCAACATGGAGAAAAATGATAATTTTGTGAATATTGTAGTTTTTGTCACATATTTCTCAGTTATCAGCTGAGAAGATGACAACCATATATGATGAAGATAGGAAAATAATAATAATAAAGAAGATAATATTTATTTTGAATCTATTTATATACAGTACTAGTTTATTAGGACTGATAGGTACTTACGTTTTCACAATGTGCATTCGTCTGTCTGTCTATTGGTGCTCTAGCATTCGAACACTTCCGAATTTTCGACTTCCATTTTCGTCATTCGACAACTTCGGCAAAATGACAGCCTGAGTTTGTTGGTGGAAAAAATCGGTGAACTATTTCTGGTTCAAAAGGTCACAAATAACAGGGAACCATGTTTTTTTTACTATACAATTCCGTATATATACTCGCTCACCAAAAGTCATGACACATCTACATAATAACGTGTTGGGCTCCCTCTGGGCCAGATAACGGCGACGACCCACCGTGAAAGAGAGTCCCCAGAACACATCCACAGACACTGCAAGCCATGCTGCCTCCACTGCACTCCATAACAAATAACGATGCTGCATTTACCAGTTGTGTTGGTGATGACCTGACAGATCGTTCGATGACGTCCCACAAATGTTCAGTGGGATTGCAGTCTGGGAAACTTGGAGGCCAAATAATTGTCGTGAAGTCAGTAGCATGCTCCTCCAGCCACTGCTGTGTCACAAGACCATATGTGGAGGTGCATTATCTTGCTGGAAGATGCCGTCGCCCGTGGGGTAAAAACAGTTCAGGAAGGGGTGCAGGTGGTCCCCAAGCAGATCAACGTAGGAGGTAGCACGCAGAGTGGATGTCAGATGCACCAATGGACCCATTGCATGCCACAAGAAAACACCCCAGACCTGTATGGAGCCTCCACCTGACAAGCGGAGTCCATGGCTTCGTGTTGCTTGCGCCAGACACGGACACGACCATCGGCCCGATACAGATGAAACCGTGACTCGTCAGAACAGGCAACCCTTCGCCAGTCCTTATCGGTTCAATATCAATGTTGGTTGGCTCAGACTAGGCGTTGCCGATGATGTCCAGCTGTCAAGAGTGCCACCTATCGTGGCCTCCTGCTCCTAAAGCCTGCAGCTGGCAAGATTCACCGAATTGTCGTCATGGACACAGTTGTGGGACATCCCTGGTTGTCTGCATGGTGATTTGGCCCGTTGTCGCCCTTCGGTCAGCAGTTGCAAGCCTGGTGACGCAGCGAACACCTCTGGCATTTGACTCGTGGCAAGGGGTTGTAATCCCTCGTTGGGTGTACTCTTGATAGACCCTTGCAACGGTTGTGCGGGAAAATTGCAGGGTGTTTGCTACATCTGATATTGAGGCACCCATCCATCCGGCACTAACAATCATTCCCCGTTCAAATGCGGATAGCTCTCGGCGAGCTGCCATTTTTGCAGCTAGTTTCACTTACAATGATTGTGTGATATCAATGAGTCCTGTGCATCTGCATTCCGAGAATGGAAGCAGCGGGATTTGTCTCATTACGGACAGGGAACCTGATTGGAGGGGTGTGCCGTGACTTTTGGTGAGTGAGTGTAAATAGCCTATGCATTGATAAATGCATTTCTGTCTTTGCCATTTAATAGCTAAAGCAGAGAGAAGCTTGTTAAGGATTCTCTTCACCACTTGAGCAACATGAGGACAATTGTTGCTGTGCAGCAGGACCACTCGGTAGCAATTTTTCCTCAAATGCATATTTCAGGTTTTGTAGTTGTTGTGCATAACAGTCTGCCGTTACTGGCTGCCCTGATGGGAGAAGCTCATGGTACAACATACTCTTCTGATCCTACCAGATGCACAACAGGACATTATTTGCTGTGAATGAAGCATTAGGGCTACATGGAGGGTGATTCGGCAGTTTGACCCACGACCTTTTGCATTTCAGGCTATTGTACAAAACCCATTTTTCGTCACTGATTATGATCTTGTACAGAAGAGACTTCTTCTTCTGCCTGGTGATCAGTTGAAGGCGTGTGCCATGCCACCGTGTCCAATTGTTTTCTGTCAACTCTTGAAGCACCCATTTTCTTTCTTTTTAGATTTTTTCCAAGTGCATGCAACTGACATCTCATGGCTTGGTTAATTACTCCTTTTGAGTCTGTTCTTGTCTTTGGAAAGGACGGTTTCAAGATATGCATCTGAAAAGTACTTCAGCTGGCACAGGTGCTCCTCATTGTTCAGGTTGAAATTGCCGATCCTGAACTATTTGAACCAGTGCTGACATGTTCTTTTAGTAGCAACTCTGTAAGTTTCTCACAGAATCTAGGATGTTTTAGCAGTGTCAAATGTGCACGTTGTTGGGTTCCATTTCTCAGCAATGAAAATTTTTAAAACTATGAATGAATAAAGATCATGTGATCATCCCCCCTTCCCCATGTGTAAAAATTGTCAAAGTTCAACAGCTGATTTACAAATTATGTCTTCTCAAAGAAAACAGACAGAATTAAGTTGCACATCTGATAACAAGATAATGATTAGCTTGTGTTGATTTGATGAGGAAAAAACATTTCTCATTAGCAATGTGTATTTTTAAAATTTCAAATTCATTAATACTTTTCTTTCTGACAATTGTAAGTGATGCACAGGAGGAAGGAATAATTTCAAAGAGCAACAAAATTCATCTTGTGTACCTTATTTTGAGCAAGCACATGATTAGAAAAAGCTTTTTTAAAGTCAAATTCCAAAATCATGGAATTGTTTGTATTATTTGATGGAAAAATCATAACTAATAAATTAATATTAAGATATGTTTCGAATATGGGTCCTGTATTGCATAATTATACTATACAACATTCAAGATATGTGCCAGTATTAAATGAAGAAAAAACAAAACTAATGGAAAATTGGCAATTTAATTCATGAAAATTAGCATTTTATCATTGTCTCAAATTAATTAATTTTCATTTTTTCTTTTTAACCCTAGGAGAAATTGTTATTGGTACATCAAAAAATAAGTCTGTTAAATGCAAAGAGTACATTGGTTTAGCATGCTACAATAATCTTCAGAAAAATGGTGAAGAATGTGAAGATTATTCAATAAGATTTCATTGTACTTGTGGTAAGCATTAATTATTTGCCCCCCCCCCCCCCCACCTTCGCTTATGTTTAATATTTTAGCAAATATTCTCCCTTGATTAATATTGTTAAGAAATCCCATTTAAATACTACACTGTCTCCAAAATGGTCTCAATATAGCTCTAAAAGGTATTTGCCAAAAGGCACATAGAAGTAGAATAAAGCTTCCATTTAGTTGACTCGTATCTCTTCTGATTCAATTATTCATCACGCTAACAAAGGTCACCTCCACAACCCTGGAGAAAAGATCTCAAAAAGTAACACTGTTTCTTTCATAAAACCTGCATTCTTAAATGTATATATTAGTTTTTTTATTTTTAGGTTTATAGAACAACAAAAATAATAATGAATAAAGTTAATAATACACTGTATAATAAATCTTAAAAATCTTTCCAAATCAATTTTGAAAAATGCGATATTAATTTTAAAAAGGAGAGGTTGGTTCATTCATTTAATATTTAATTATGGCAAAATCTGTCAACTAGATAACTGACACCCTGTAAATTCCATATTAAAGAGTTCAAATGGATTTAGTGAGTTATTTGTGAAAGGGTCATTCAGATTTTTTAACATGTGGAGCATCAGTAGTTACTGCTATTTGCAACATGCAAATAAAGTCAGATGACACATAGTTACTGTTCTTTGAAAACCTCAAAGGAGTCTGCTAGCATATTGGATTGCTTTGTCCAAGATTAATCAACAAGCAGTCATTTGAAAACTCAGTTTTAATATTGTAGGACTGGAATTAACTGTAAATAATAGAGCTGGCAAATTAGTTTACATGTATGTCAAAATTGTAATTGGTAATGCTATTTCTATAAATTTCCATGGATCTAAATTTGGATCTAAGGATATATTTTTTTTCTATTCTTATTTTTAACATAAATTAATACACATAACTACAAAAGAAGTAATTATTCATAGCATAATGAAAGGATATATTTTGTAATCCAGACCATCAGTCCATTTCTTATGTCCTTGCTTATTTTTCTATAATAAATTTTAAATATTATAGTAAATATTAAAATTTTATCTTGTACTCTAAAAAATATACTAATGAATGCATTTAACATTTAAAGCTGTTTATTAAAAATCAAATAAAATATTTTCCTCAGGTCCAACCCCTACTACACCTGCGAAGGCAACTCCTCATGTTACAATTCCAACCAAAAAAATCACTTCAAAAATACCTCAAACTACAGGTTGTTTCTTATCATGGGATAGTTATTTTATGGCTGTATGTTATAACCTTAAAATCTAATATGAAATTGTTTATTTCTTTAATAGCTCCATGCCCTCCAGGTTTTGAATGGTCCAATTGTGCCTACAATTGCAGGCATCTTTGCAATGCTCTACTTAAACAATTTACTGAAAAGTAAGTCAGTAATATCAGCAAATTATTATCAGTGTTTGTTATTCTCTCCTTTTCTTACCAGCAGTTGTCAGTTTATGGCAGGATTGCATGACTGCCAATGACATGATTGCATTCTGTAAATTTGGTGCAGTTGTATGATTATATGATAAATATGACATTTTATAAATTCTGCCCATTGTTAAATTTATCCAGGTGGTTGCTTCAGATATCTGGCCATGCAAGGAGTTTTTAGAACTTTCGTTAATTCTGAAGCATGTCAAGACATCCAGTTTTAACAATGGAGCAGCAGTATCTAATTTAAGTTTTAAGTCAAACCAACTCTGTACATAGCAACTCTTAATTTGAGGCCTTGTTAAGGCTGGGAATATATTACGAAGCTGGTTGGTCCTCTACTACAAATGTGTGTATTGTAAGGTTTCAGTTTATTTTTTAATGACAAAAAAAAGATTGAAATAGCAAATTAGTTATTTATTCAAAGAGAAGAAAATAATTAACCTGAAGAAACTTTTCAAACATACCATAATTACAAATAGAAAAAGGAAGGAAAACTTCCTCGACCTGGATTGTAGTTATTTATTAATTAAATAAAGTCATATGGTGGTGGTTGAAATACAAGAGTTTTGAGACCATGTTATTGACAGTTTTCTGATAGTATAAAAGAATGCAAAAACCAATGTTGATGCTTGGACCTGCACTGACCGAAGCTTCCTTGTGATTTCTTCGATCAGAGTTGGTCGGAGTATTAGTCAGACACCACCCTCCTTCGTGAAGCAATCCCTTGCTTGGTAGAAGTCAAGTGTGCATTGCAGTTAGATTTCCTGGATTCATTTATGACTTGCTATCCAATCTTCATCCCAACTGTTTACAGTAATGGGCTCTAGAACAAGTATTCATGCAGTGTGTGTCTATCACTCTATCCCAAGTCAAGAGAACCATAATTGCTCTTATTAAAGTGATATTTATTCTCTTAAAATTATTATAAATGAAAATAATTAAGAGAAGTAATTATTTGGTTGGCTAAATATGCTTAGTTGATAAATAGGGAATACTTAATTAGGAAAATTCGAGAGAGAGCTATGATTTGCATCGACTCTCTAAGGTAAGTTCGCAGTTCATAGCATATCTTGATTTAGGTGGTTCAGTGCTTGCATTTACAGAGTCATGTAATTACCATATATACTCATGTATAAGATGACTGCATGTATAAGACGATCCCCTTTGTTTGCGGCCAAAAAGGCAAAGAATGGATTGTCCCATGTATAAGCCGAAGACCAAAATCACTTCTAGACTGATATCGAAATTAAAAAATTTTATTGACAAAATTACCGTAAATTTGAAACAAAAAAAATGTAAATGAGCCTTCAAAACTCATCACTGTAATCATCAAACTCTCCGAACAATTGCTGAAACTCACCCAGGTTGCCATCTCTCAAATTCATATTTTGTAGGCTCGTATTCGTATCAAAAATTTCAAAAAAGAAGCACTAAGTACTAAAGTTTTTTTAATGTTTTAAATGCAAATATAATATAAAATATAAAAATAATATTTGACTTACCGAAATTTGAGACCAACTCTTCTGCTAAAGTTCCTGAATACTGCTGAAGTAGAAACGACCGTTTACAAATCGAAACTGAAGCCAGCTTTTATGCCACTCGGTTTAGATAGACTGCTGAATTAACCTATTGGTTCTCAATAGAATTCTATTGGTTCTTAATTGGTTAGCCAATATGGATCCACTCTAATAATAATCTAATAATGTCTCCCATAAAACATCATTTGCCTAGATGTTTTCTCCACTGTTTATACTCTATAGCAACCATTTTTTTTCTTTAAATTTTCAGTGGCTCATAGATAAGACGAATTCGATTTTTAAGCCCATTTTTGAGTAAATTTCTCGTCTTAAACATGAGTTTATACGGTAATTTGAAAGTTACTATCAGTTCTTCTTATTGCTGACTCCCAAACTTCGATGATTGAAGTGATGTACAGCTCTGCTGCTTTATCGTTGTCACCAGCTTGCTCTGCATTACTCCGATGTTGCAGCTCTACAAGTTCACCTATGTAGCCACTCCTCGCTGCCTGTCGGCAAACTCGGCTAAATCCCTGCCAAAACTCGGATGACCCATCGCAGCTGACCTGGAGTACCCCTCGCCAGTGATGTTTGCTCCATTGATCACTTGTCCGCCGTGGTCCACATTGAGCTGCTTATGTGTGGGTCTCACAATGATATATTACGATGATGATTCGTTCTGTTTGTCAGAGGACAGTATCAATTCCAGTCTTTAATTGGTCATGCACATTTAGAAATGACAATTTGCTGCATTCCTTTCTCATTAGGAGCTGTTCAGCTTACATTTTTGACATTGCTGCTCCCATCTCCGTTCCCACCGATGGCTTACACAGTTTGCATCTGATCTTGTCTGATCTCTCATCTGTTCTGATTCATCTCCCCTTGCTCAGTCTCTCTCTCTCTCTCTCTCTCTCTCTCTCTCTCTCCCTCCCTCCCCTTTTTCCCCCCAGAAAAAAATTCTCACCTAAAACTTAACGAAAAGTAATCGAACTTTCCAGAACAAAATCAACTCTCCCATTTTCACTGTTAATTGCCGTTTAAAAAATCTTCTCGGCCAATCTGTTACTTTTCACTTTTTGCTTAGGGCACACATCACCGCCCCTCCCACTCACTCCATGTGCTCATCCTCCTAAAACTTTGTTCTTTCCTTTGCTGTCGGGGAGGGGGGGGGGGCTTGAATTATATATTAATTCACTAAATATTTTTAGTCTTTTATAATTTATTATTTAACGATTTTGAAGATGGATGTAGGAACACAGTTCACAGCTTTGTGATCTGCACAGGCGATATATTGTATCGTCACAACATTAATGAAACAAGAAAAAAACTTGTAGTTCATTGCCAATTTCAAAAAGCTTTCCAGTTGGACTGTTTAATCAGTTAAAAGTGGCATGTTGTTAAATAATTTAGAGAGGTTGGACAAAAATGTGGAAGCATTACATCACACCCTTTCAACAACTCTACTTTATAAACCTAGCAATCTTTATACAGGGTGATTCAGAAAGGTAGGTCAAGAATGAAATACCATGTACAGTTTGTAGCAGGGAACAAAATTTTTCTTATAAACATGGGTCCAGAAATGCATCCTTAGAGATAATGCAACTTGTACGAGGTAGGAATGACATTACAATAGGTGTTCAAAATGCCGACCCTGAGCCTCAATGCAGGTGTTTAGTCTGCAGACGAGATTCTCACGAACTTGGTGAAGATGTCCGGAGAATCACTGACTTCTCCATACGCTGTAACAATTTTAGCTACAAGGTCATCGGGATTGTCGACTGGTGTGGCATTACCCTGTGTCTCGATGCATGTCTGCCAGCTCCGCATTAGTCAGGCGATCCATTGTACGACAATTGAGTTACATGTTTCATTCCCTCTCTTTTAAAGGAGAGAATACGAACAATTTACATGTTTAGATCCTAATTTACATGGACCCTACCATTGCCATCCGGGTAACACACATCCATTCCTACCTCGTACAAGTTGCATTATCTCTGTAAGGATGCATTTCCGGACCCATGTTTATAGGAAAAATATTGTTCCCCGCTACAAACTGTACATGGTATTTCACTCTTGACCTACCTTTCTGAATCGCCCTGTATACAAGATACTCAACAATCACATTTTAATCTCCCTCCCTCAACCCTTATTTACAATCAATAACACACCTCCTTACAACACTCGACACGCAGCCTCCTTGCATATAGCACGTATAAAGTATAATTAAGAACTCAAAAGCATCTCTGTCTCAGGCAATAGACTCTGGTCTTCTATTCCACCAGATCTCCGAATGTCCCCGAATATCGCAACCTTTAAAACCCGTATAATTCTTTATAAACCCATATAAAGAATTATTTCTTAACACACCCACCTATCTAACTATCCCCTTCTCACCTCACCCCCTCAACATAATTTATATTGTGACAATGCAGGGAATGCGCGTTTCCTTGGCACCTAATTAGTCCTTAATTGGGTGGTGTCATTTTCCGTACCCAAAGGCTCCAGTACTGCCATGTCGCACACACGCTATGCATGTCATTACTTATTCCCAAAACTAACGCTAAACCTTAACTTATCGTATAGTGGCATATTATTTAATTATAACTTACTAAAGAAACCTACCTCGTGGCCGCAAAATTAACAAAACAAAAACTCTTAATCTACTAATTAATAAGCTAACTCCACATCTTAAATAGAATTAAATCCCGAAATAACCCAGCTAAAACCTGTTATGAAGAATTAATTACCTGGAAGCATGGAAGATTGGGTAAAACTACCCTATATGATCACAAATATCCGGACACATGCACGTTTGCGCTCTAGCCACGATTTCATGGAAATCAATAGGGCGTTGCACATCCCTTTGCCCGAATCACAGCTTCCACCCTTCGGGGAAGACTTTCCACCAAATGTTGGTAGGTACTTTCCGGAATGTTCCTCCATTCCTCCTGAAGAGCGAGAATCAGTTCAAGTACAGAAGTTGGCCGATGTGATCTGGCCCGCAAGCGTCTTTCCAATTCATCCCACAGACTCTCTATAGGATTGAGGTCAGGACTTTGTGCCGGCCAACCCATTTCTTCGACCCCTGAGTCCGCAAACCACTGCTGTACACGCCTCGCTTTGTGGCACGGAGCATTGTCGTGTTGGTTGAGAAATGGCCCGTTTCCGAAAAATTGCCACAACGTTGGAAGTGCACAGTTGTCCAAAACATTCAGATAACGGTCGGAGTTCATGATTCCTTGCACAGGAACGAGCTGGCCCAGTCCGTACCATGAAAATGAGCCCCACACCATGACTCCTCCTCCTCCGAACTTGACTGTGGGCTCTGTGCACTCAGGTAAGAAGCGTTCTCCAGGTATGCGCCAAACCCAAACTCGTCCATCGGATTGCCAGAGTGTGTAGCGAGATTCGTCTGTCCACATTACACGTTTTCATTGGTCCATTGTCCAGTTTCTGTGGGCTTTGCACCACTCCAGACGTCGCTTGGCGTTGACCCTGCTGATGTGGGGCTTGTGGGCAGCAGCACGGCCATGGAATCCCATCGTGTGCAGTTCCCGACGAATTGTCATGGTACTGGTATCATTTGCAGAGGCGTTTCGAAACTCTGTGGCAATTTTTTCCGCCGAGGACTTCCGGTTGCTGCAGGTGACACGACGAAGCACTCGACGGTCTCTGTCCGTTAGTTTCTTGGGTCTACCGGTTCGTTGTTGAACTGTTGTTGATCCCCGGGTCTTCCATTTCATAATGACATCGCCTACTGTTGACTTGGGTATCTGAAGAAGGCTGAAAATGTCATGCACGGACTTGCCGCGTAGGTGACATCCAACAATGGTTCCACGTTGGAACTCACTGAGCTCTGCCGAACGACCCATTCTTGCCAATGTCCAAGCAGAGTTGTGTCTGAAGGTGTGGGAAGCTATTTAAATGATGTGCAAGTCATTATCATGTGACATTGGGCCAATCGATGATCTGTAAGGGGTGTCTGGATATTTTTGATCATATAGTGTATAACAAACAGTTTTATTTATCAATGATGTAAATTAATTAGATGAAATAATGCATACATAAGCTAATAATAAGTAAAGAAAAGAAACTTTGAATGGTATAATAAATCCGTAACTACTACAACAAAACTACATTCATTCGTTACATCTTAAGAAATTAAAGAATAATATAAGAAACAAATTAAAATCCCTACCCCCTTATATTGTTACCCGGTTATGCATAACCCTAATTCACCTTGTTGAAATTAAAAGTTATTTTGTCCTACACATACACTGTAATTCTGAATAATAAATTCCCATACTGTAATCGTACCAGAGTTCAGTTCCACACCTGGCTACGCTGTCGACACACACCTGCCTCCAAGGGACTCATGTTCTCCACCGCCGCCGTCGTTGTCCGCTTCACCTTGCTCGGCTCGCCTGGCTACCAATTCGCTACGCCGCTTAGTGCCCCACAACGTGCCCACGAATCACCCCGCCAGCGCGGCCTTCCGCCGATTTGCTTCTTCTCGTCTAACAGCTGGTGGTTTCCACTTGCCGCCTCTGAAACCGCAGTTGCCATCTCCGTCGTCACTGATGTCTCACAGGCTCCATTGCCTCGTGGTTGCTGTGGTCTTTTACATGCAGCCGTCATACGCCTTCTCAATGACATCGTACCTGTCAGGCCTCCACGCTGAGGTGAGCCGTGGCTCGGCTGCCCGATGCGGAGCCGAACGCTACTACACTATCTCGTGCCACGCAGTCACATGGTCACTTAATGCAAATATCTGTCCACACGTCTTGTCGTCATCAGAGCTGTATCACGTTTTCCTCTTATTTTTCTTTCCACACAAATCTTTCTTTCACAATAGTCCCCCAGAAAAAATAAAATAATAATAACCTAGCCAATCAGTGTTTCGTGCACTCGCTCCCACGCCCGCTTCCCAACCCTTATCTCTATGACTAATCACCTCCCCCCTTCTTCTTATCAACGAAATTTTTCCTGCCAAAACTAACAAAGACAAAGGGCTAGGAACGAGGCCTAAAACACCGACTGTCTAAAGAAAAATTCCTCTACAATAAATTTTACAGAATAAATATCATTGACAGTAATACCCTTTACAAAAATGAATAACATACTTTTAATTGCTAAATAAATACGCGAAGTCAATCTTCCATGCCGCCTGTTTTAATAATTAGAAAAACAGCACATGTTTGGATAAATTATTCCAAACATGTCGTGATATATTACAATATGTCACAATATTACAATATAATTTATATTACAATACTGTCTTACACTGTCTCTTGTTCCCCATCCAGGGACCTACCCTGTCGGCCTACGGCCATACTGGCCCTGGATGGACGATTGTAACGTTTTTTGGAATAGTTGTTAACCAAAATAAATAAATAAATAAATAAAATAAATTTGCAGATGTTAAATCTACAACCTGTTTCTAGTCGAAAGCAGAAGTAAGGTAACATTCTTTTATTCCTGCTGTGTGATTAGACACATAACTAACAGTTTTCAGGGGTGTATCTGCAATATCAAAATCCATACTCATTTTTGTGAAAATGCCTAGATTTTTGTGAAAATTTTTAACAAAAAGTATATTAACACTGAGTTTAATTAAAAAAAATTTTTTAAATTTAAATTTCTATTAATTCCCCATTGTACAAAAAGTGACTTTTTTGGGTAAATCCTGCTTCTTGGCTTGTGTAGTGTACTTCCTGTGGTTTATGTTCATGAAGGGTGAGATAAAAGAAGCTTTGGTTCACTTTCATTTGAACACTGATATACTGTATTGTTTAATTGTTATATTGTCCCAAATATTTTTGCTTTAAGAAAGTACAGTTTTTATCCTAAATGTGAGCAGTATCTTTCTTTTTTTTTTCCAGAATTTGTATTTTGGTTTTATTTGATTATGGTTTGTATTTTCATTTGACACTTTCTCATTATTTTTAAACTTTTTTTTTTTTTTTTAATAATCTTAGATCTTATTGTGGTGAAGGAAAAGAAAACAATTGTATTCCTGGTTGCATAAGTGCACCTTGTGATCCTCCAAGATTATGGCGTGATGAAGTGACTTGTGTGAATGTAACAGAATGCACTTGCATGCTTGACACTGGAGAAATTATACCTGTAAGTCTTTGTTGAAACTACATAAACTTTTTATTTCCTTATCTATGTAGTCATCCACATCAATTTTTGGTAATTACATTTCTAAAGATTATATAAACTAACTTTATATAATCATAATTTCAACTGAATTAAAAATACAGTATAATTACTGAGAAAATATGATACATAAATTCTGTCTTACATGAACATTAAAAATTTTTTAATAAATTTTAACTCATTAAGGGCGTGTCTAAAAAGTGAGACCAGTCATGATCAGTCTCGAATTCTACAACAGCAGTGTCAAAAAAGTTAAAACTGGTTGAGATTAGGTTGTCAATAAGGAGACCAGGTGCAAATTGCAAGAGCGAAGTTTTTGTTCGGGCTCAAAACAAAATTTCAGGATCAAAAATGGCATCCCGTATTTGCAAAAGTGTAGCTTTTGGGATATTCAGCAATTTAAGAAGCAAACTAAACATTTTTAATCAAAAATTTTATATTTGTGAGTTAGAAGAGCACAGACTTTAATTTTAGGAGAAGTATATAAATAGTTATAACATTACAGCATGTTGCCATTAGTGCGTTTTCTGCAAAATGCTCTTTTAATCATTGCCGCTAATAGCGCTACCGCTAATGGAACTTTACTTCGCTACTTGTACAATCGGTTGAGTATGAAATTCAGAAAAATACAAACAATTTGGGTAAGCTTTCACAAAATTTCAAACAGATAGCAGTGTAGTATTCATGGCTTATATTCATAGTTGAATTAATTACTTGATATTCAATACATAATTCAGTAATAAAAAGAAATAACTCTTTAGCCACAACAAGTTTTTTAAAGTTTTTAACAAGTTTTTGTTGTGGCTAAAGAGTTATTTCTATGTATTATTGTTGTTATATCCACACTTTGTTTTATATTTTAATATTTTATATTTTAATATATTTTAATACATAATTCAAGATCTGAATTTGAATGCTTTTAAACAATTTAGGAGCCCTTGTTGTCACAAATGTCACAGCGCCCGGGCTTGTTTGGATGAAAACTGATCGTTTAAATCATGTGATTTCAAAAACCTGGGTTTTACTTTTTAGACATACCCTAAGAAATACCTAAAATGAATTTCAGTGAGATTACAAACATCATGATTATTTAATTAAAAGCTGCTAATTTTGTCTTGTTAAAAAGCCAGAAAGTTCCCATCTCATTAAACACGCCATGAAATAATCTTATAGACAGTGAAGTAGGACAATTTTCATCAATATCATAAAAAATTCGGTGGAAGGGTGGATCATAATACTGTTCCTATTGATTAAACAGGTGGTGGCCTTCCTGTTGGCCATTATTTCCTCTTTAATTCTTTTGTATCCTATTGGTTCATGTATATGCATAATTTGTACCACTGTTCTGTATATAAAGGCTTGCATGCCTCTTGCTGTGTATATCCTTGACAAAGCCGGGAATAAATGGCGAAACTAGTTGGAACTCCTGATGTCCCTCTGTTATACTGTAAGGCCACCACCTGTTTAATCATAAAAAATTGTTTCAAAAGGTCATGAACTGGAAACTGCCTCTGATGATGAAGAAAATTGAAATGCATCAGCCTCATTAAACTTCATTTTCTTTTCCAATATCACATTCTTTATTGACTAAATCAGTTTTATTTTCAACTTTATGTATTTTGGAAGTACCTCTTAGAGTGCATGTAGTGCATTCAACAAATGCATATGCTTTTTTGTGAAAAACGGTAACACAGGTCACATTAAATGTTTAACTATTTTTGATGGATTTCTAGAATATGGGGTGCATGGTTTCGAAGATTAGTGTAGATAATACTGTGAATTGTTTGTTAGTTAAGTGCATGAAATTGTGGGCAGTACCGAGAATAGTCTTAAATTGCTGTTCTTTCAGTATTTTATTTTCCTTCTACATTATTTGTAGTGTTCCAAATTCCTGAGTCTTTTTGGGTTTTCCCTCCCACCAGGTTATGGCAATCCTTACATTACAAGACATGATTTAAAAATGCCTACAATAAATCAAAATTATATTAACTAGTAAGAAATGCCATTACTATATTGCAATTTTCACACAGTAAATAAATTCACATGACAAGTTGAAGCACTGAAGTGTTGTTATTTCTATAATTATGATATTTATGTTGGTTAAGCAACATTGCAAAGACAATATATTCCTGGAATTATTAATTCATATTCTTAAATTTTCTTAGCCACTTTCTGTAGAGAAAAAAGGATGTACTAGTTGTCAGTGCCAAGACAATATACTTACCTGCTTAGAAAGACCAGAATGCAAAGGACCTACTCCTTTTGGTAGGGTATCTGAAAGTACTACAGTTGCAACAACAGGTATTTTTTTAAAGAAATTATTTTTTCCTTATGTAAATGATATATATTTATGCTACAGTGTTAACATCTGTTTTAAAAATGGGGAAGTAAAGATTTGTGATCAGTTATTTACTCTTAATACAAATAAACACATTTCACTTTGGAAAACTTATAAACTTGTTCACATTTTGCAAGTTGCCAGTGTTTCTCGGTCTTAACAATTGGCCAAACAATGTCGTCACAAATTGCTCGATGTTTGTGACATTCCTCATCCAAAGTGGGTGTTGACATGACGACAAGTCAATTTGACCCCAGTCAGCTAATGGAGGAGGAATGAACGTCTGGTTCTTTATTTCCAAGACTGCCAACTAATTTCTTACACAAGCATGAATTGCTGGGGCAGAGGGAAGTTAAATAAACTAGTCTTAATTCTAATATCCACTTATTAAACACTAGGAAAGAAAATGGAGAGTGCAATCGCTGATGGATTAATAATTTACCGGGTGGGCTAGAAACAATGTAAGGTGTTCAGAGCTCGCTAGTGGGAATTCTATTAGGCCAAATGCAGTACATTTTGGTGTATATACTTAGTGGAACATGCAGTTTCGATTTCTGCAAAAAAAAAATAAAAAAATAGTACCAAAAGTCGCCATAGGGGGTGCTTATTTCAAGAAAACAATGAATACATTTGCATAAGCGCGTTCCGTGTTGAGCAATCATGACAATAAAAGGCAAGGCTGAGGATTTCCCATCATTCACGAATGAATGGCCTGACGATGACGCTTACTCTGCCTGACCGGGCGTTATTAGTCAAGTTGTTTTATCAGAAGAGTGACAATGCAAGTGCTGCCCTTCGTGAATTCCGGCGATTGAAAAAGTTACGAAGAGGACCGATGAGCATAACTAACTTACGGAAAATGATTGAACGATTTGAATCTACCGGAACTCTAGGAGTGCAACCAGGCCGGGGACGCAAACGAGTCAGGCAGCAACACATTGAAGAAGTTGCAACTGCTGTTGTGGAACAGGAGATGACTACTGTGCAGGGTACCAGCAGTGCACACGCAATAGCACGCCAAACAGATATCCCATATTCGCCGGTGAGCAAAATATTGCATAAGATATTGACATTTTATCCCTATAAACTCACACCTGTTCAACAATTGCTTCCTGGAGATGAACGTACCCGAACTGACTTTTCGTTGAGATTTTTAGCACGTATGGAAGTGGATGATGCATGGCCATGGCAAATTTTATGGAGTGATGAGGCACATTTTTATTTGAATGGTGATATCAATACCCACAACTGCTGTATTTGGGCTGCATCAAATCCACAAGTGTGTCTGCCAACTCCTATGCATTCACCGAAACTAACAGTATGGTGCGGCTTTACTGCTTCTTTCATCATCGGCCCATACTTTTTTGAAGAAATCCGTCCCCGTGGACCGGTGACTTGTTCCGTCAATTCTTCCAGGTATGCCGATATGCTTGAGAATTTTGTGATACCACGATTGCAGGAAAAGGGTTGTCTGGATTCTACCATTTTTATGCAGGATGGTGCGCTGCCGCACATAGGACGTCAGGTGCAGTAGATCTTGCGAGAACGTTTTTCAGACAACAGAATAATTAGTCGTGCATTTCCCATGGTATGGCCACCCAGGTCGCCTGATCTCAACCCTTGTGATTTTTGGTTATGGGGATATTTGAAAAGCCTTGTGTATCAAGCACATGTTCCTGACCTCTCAACCTTAAAGGATCAAATAACGTGACATATCAGACTAATTAATGCAGATATGCTGCGAGCTGCCGTAGAAAATGTCGTGTACCGCATGCAGCTGTTGGAACAGCACACTGGTAGTCATATTGAAACACATTTGTAATTAAAAATAAAACATTGTTTATTGTTGTTACTAAAGTTGGTTTGTACGGTATTTGTTCATTTGACAATTAGGTATTCAAATTAGGTATTTGTTTTCTTGAAATAAGCGCCCGCTATGGCGACTTTTGGTACTATTTTTTTATTTTTTTTTTTGCAGAAATCGAAACTGCATGTTCCACTAAGTATTAACACCAAAATGTACTGCATTTGGCCTAATAGAATTCCCGCTAGCGAGCTCTGAACACCTCACGTTATTTCTTGCCCACCCAGTATTTAAGCTTTCAGTATTACAGATTTGGTAGCACAGAAGGATAAAATGAAACTGAGTGAAATCTTAACTGAAACAGTCAAGTAATAACTAAATATTAGAAGAGGAATCACGATTTCTAACCTGTCATCCTTTCCTTAATTCGGTCAAAGTTCAACAGGCCAGAATATGGCTAGAGTCACGCTGGTCGTTGTTTCTGTTTACTTACAGTTCTGCTGTAGACTCGTGTCCAACAATTTTCTGTGCTTTCTTTCTCTACTACAGGTGCACACTACAATTTGCAAACACCACAGTCGTGATTCTGCTTTTTTTTTTATTGCTAGTTGTGGAGACGATGCATTCAAAGGCTGGCTCGTTCTCCTCTCCATGGTTGTTCTCGCTGCTTGCACGTCCTACCCACGTCGCACTGTGTACAGGTTCCCTGGGATGGCCCTCGTGAGCGCTTCCTTGCCAACTCTCATTGGAAACTTCGCTGTGCTTACTCCTGTTACTTCTCAGGTCTCATATTGTCGTCTGGTGCCCCTGGAACATCCTGTGAGCACAATCAGGGAACTACACAGGTCGACCCAGACTGTTTAGGCTCAGCTGGTCCTGGTGCTCGTCTCATTAAGCTGATCTAATTGCATTGCTTTGTATTCTATACCTGTTCTCAACATGTCTTATTTATTAGAGGTTATTAACCGTTCTGTCTCACCACCACGATGCTCTTCCGACCTTTCTGCCTGCATTTGATGGCTCCTCTTGATTATCGACTCTTGTCATGGTCGTTGTCAGTGGTTGCAGTTGATCCTGGACCCAGGGAATCGAGATGCTGGGGCCAGTGTTGACATCAGCATCTGCCTTTTAATAGCAATGCTGATGACGATGATGTAGTGTGTTTGTTCTGTTTTCTCCCCCAACCACACAGGCAAGTCTTGCATGACAAAGTCATCATGTTGGGAGAATACGCATCATAATTCTTCTTCTACTCATTGTCTCCTTTCAAAGTTTTTTCGGGAAAATACTACCACCTGCACATGCAGTCATGAGTCTTTCACTCTTCATTTAAGAATCGGTGTTAAACTCTCCCTCAGCATCAAGTGGGAGAAGGGGTTATTCCCTTTCGATCAAAATATAGCCTGAGCCTGCTGACTGATGCTGATTCCCCCCAACAACTGGCATGAAGGGGTTACGGGACCCTTCGAACTCATTGGAGCTGCCTCTGCAGACCGATGCCAATTTCCCCCTATTTGTGGTGGGAAACAGACTTGCGTTACTTGGGGCTCGTGTGGGGGCTTGAACAAAGTCCTCCCTTCCCTCTTTCTAAAAATTGCCGAGAATTGTTGACTCTTGCCTTCTTATAATAATATTGATAAAAGTTTTACAATATTATACCACAAGTAAAATTCTAGGTGATGAGATATTGTCGCACTTGCATAATAACCATTTAGCTGCAGATGAGATATCATCAATTTTAATCATTGACATTTTTTTTAAATTCCAATGCTATCTAGAGGCATCTACACTTTTTTTCATAAAAGAAGTCCAATGAAACGAACCAATCAGAACACTCACAATTGGTTGCTTATCGCTTAGTTGCTCCATTTATTGTCCATGTCAGTACATGTATACATATAATAATAAATAAACAATAAAAATACTAAGGAAAATATTTTACCTTTAACTGTTGGCGTGTGGTCTGTCAGACCCCACGATAGTCTAGTTTCACGAAATTACTCTCTTCCTTGCGTATTGTTGTCTTAAACCCTTCAGTAGCTTCAAGTTCAATAGAGCCCTTGCCATCGTGAGTGGTTTTAGTACGGCGGGAGCAAATTCAGTAAGTGCGATGGATTTGAAATTTTGAAGCAGCCTGTCAGACCATGCGTCAATACTTTTTTATTGAAATACGTTTTATACTTGCATGCAGTTCTTTCTGGGGAATAACGTAATAATGGCTGAAAATTGTTTATAAAAGAATTATCGCGCATACTCATGTTAGTTCATATACAGAAAAGTGCATATAATACAAGTTTGACAAGAATTTTAGGAATCGACGTGCCTGACCCAACCTCGAACTGCTGATGAAAAACATGGTAAATGTGTTATTGTTGTCTAACAAAACACAATGATAGATTAACATAAACCTTTTTGCCTCCTTTGTCACCTTCTTAAGCACTTTTTAAGTATATTATGATTACTGAAAATAATTTTTATTTCCATAAATGAATTCATTTTCAAAACCTTTCAAACAAGCTATCTTTAGAATTGAATTCATATCAAAAAAATAAATCCAACAATAAATTATTGTTAAATTTCTGTTACTGACATGATAAATTTTATGGATAATTGTTAGGGGGTACATGTATACAGGGTGTTTCATAATTGGTGTCCCGTCTTTAGGTCCAAATAACGACTCAAGGGGAACAGATTGGGGGAAAATGAATATTGATTATTTGGTTTTAATGTCCCCTAATTCAGAATAAAAACATTTCGCGTCCCTGGGGGTGAAGGGGTAAATTTTGAAAATTTTAATTTTGTAGGGGTAGGGGTTAGATCCCATGTGTTATTTAGAAAGTTGTAGAGCATCATGTAAAATGTGGGTTTAGCAAAAAACCCGGTGAAAAAATCTCATCCCCTGCCCTTTATCGAGTGGGTAAAATGAAAGATTTCTAATGAGTTTTTCTGTTTTTGTCTACATTAGCTAGCCATACCTTTCACTTTACCCAGTTTTTTAATACAGATTTTTTTACATTGCTTTACAGTAAAGCTGATACCAATAGAAAAAGAAGATTGCTGGACTGAATGGATCAACATTGATTCTCCATCATCGGGACATGGAGATTTTGAAGACATAGCAATAATTAGACAAAAATATGAATTCTGTAACAACCCTGTTAAAATTGAATGCCGAGATAGTGCTAGTATGTGATGAAACTTTATGCAGTTAATAAGAAAATTTATCTACTTTCATGGTACTGTATTTTTATCAACAGTTGTTGTCTAATTTTTTTTGTAGGTCAAAAGAGTTCTGAGGTTCTGAATCAAAATTTGATATGCTCCCTTGAAAAGGGTTTAGCCTGTCAAAATAATTTGAATGAAAAGGCTGGTTGTCAAGATTATGAAATACGTTTTTACTGTCCTTGTGGTATGTAAAATTTATTTACAATTTTGTATATGATATCCAATTTATCTTGAGACTGTTAGAGCTGGCTGCCAAATTTATTTGAACCCCCCCATAACTCAAATAAATTTCGACTGCCAATCATTTTACAAATGGCTGCCGCTATCACGACGTCTACAGTGGAAAAACAGTGATCTGTTATAAGGTTTCTTTTCGTAAAAGGTAAGAAACCCGCTGAAATTCATGCTGAAATAGTAGAAGTTTATGGTCCCAACTCTCTGGACTATTCTAATGGCAAAATGTTTAAGAAAGGAAGAGTTAGCCTTGCCGATAAACAGCATTCTGGGTGGCCTGGATCAGTGGCCTGGGTGCTAAGTCAGGGCTGTATGGTGGATGGTCCAGTAATTCCCAATTGAAGTTGTCCAGTTGCGTGTTGTCCTTGCCGCAATGTGAGGCCGAGTGTTATCGTGAAGCAGAACGATGCCGCTAGAGAGCAGTCCCCGTTGGCGGTTTTGAATGGTGCGCTAAGCTTTAAGAAGGTTTCACAATACCTCTCAGCATTTATTGTCGTACCTCTTGGCAGAAAGTCTATCAGAAGAATGCCTTTCGGGTCCCAAAAAACTGTGGCCATGATTTTCCGTGTTGATCTTTCTTGTTTGACTTTTTGTGGTTTCGTCGGGAATGAGAATGAAGCCATTCACTGGATTGAAGTTTAGTCTCTGGAGTGTAGTACGCAATCCACGTTTCATCACCGGTCAAAATGTGACTCAAGAACTCATAACCATCCTTCTCATAGTGCTCTAAGAATGACAAAGAATGTGCCAAACGCTTTGTTTTATGTTCTTCTGTCAACATCTTTGGCACCCATCTCGCACATATTCTTGTGTAGTGAAGTTTGTCAGTAACAATTTGATAAACTACTGATCTTGATACTTGTGAGAATTTTTGATGAAGCTCGTCAATATGAAGTGCCTGTTTTGATGAATTTCTTTGTCAACTTTTTGTATCAAGTCTTCATGCATGACAGTAGGCTGCCTAGATTGTTCTTCATAATGAACATTTGTCCTTCCTTCATTAAAAAGCCTACACCATTTATCATTCATTACACCTTCACCATAAACTTCAACAAGCTTTTGGTGAATTTCAGCAAGACGAACTTTTTTTTTTTTGCATTTAAAAACCGAACAACTGAGCGCACCTCACAATCGACGGGATTAATGATTGACATGGTAACAAACAAAGCAGTATTACTACACAACCAATACTGGCAGAAATGTGAAACTTAATGGCGGCGTAGTGTGGGACTGGCCAATGGTAGCTAGCCTTGAACGGACGTCACATGACAGCCTGTGCGGACGCGATGCTCAATCGGTTCTTACTTTAAAAACGACCCTTGTATTTTAAAAATATCATATACATCTATTCTAGTTTGTACTGACAAACAAATATTATTGGCTTTTCTGTACTGTAATGGCAGCACTGTTTTCAGCTATTTATACTGTTTGGGCTACAGTGTCCCTCTTTATTAAATTTATTGATATACTGTGGAATTGTTGCATTGTTTGGAAAGTCTCTTCCTAAATGCAGTTTTAAAAGACATTTGCACAATTTTTGTTCATTGCTCCAGAAATCTGTCATATCAAACTTGCAAACTTTGAAATAAAAATTAAGTATGTTCCCAAAATAGTTGTGAATAAAGTGTATTTCATAACCTCAAGATATAGTGGATGCATTGTGATATATAGTTTTAACTTATATATTAAAAATTAACCAATTTAAAAATTTTTTTTCTTAATTTTGTTCAGTGTCAACTTCACCAATTCCTGAAATAACCTCAGCTCCTCCTGTGCTCACATTACCTCCTTTTTGCCAACAAGGATACACTGAATGGTTTAGTGTACATGTTCCAGATGAAGTTGGTGAATATGAACATGTTACATCACTTCGGCAGCATCATAGTTTTTGTTCTAATGAAAACATCACTGCAGTTAATTGCCGTGTTAAATCTACACATGAATCATATGACACTTCAAGTGATAGGGATGTCATTTGTACACTTCAGGATGGACTTGTTTGCAAAAATTCACAGCAGCCTAATGGAAGAAAATGTTCAGATTATGAAATTCAATTCTTATGTGATTGTGGGATGTATCCATCAACATTGTCTTCTCCTCCTTCTCCTCCACCGGAAATATTCACAGGGACAAGTGAGTATGATTAATAAAAGAACTACCTTACATAGCACCATTAAATTTCATGTCTTTTTTAAGATTTCAAGAATTTTAATTTATAGATTATTGTGGGAAATCGGGTATTTTTGCTAACCAAATGGGGGGGGGGGGGGGAAAAAAAAAAAGTCATGTTTGTAAAGTTTAGTAAATAACAAATACTGATAACTTTAACTTTAAAATCAGAATCCTTCATCCAACCAACAGGGAATTGCAATCTTTGTAGACGTTTGCCCGAACCATATGTCCGTTTGATCGTTGAAAATCCATCAAGCAGGAGTTTCAAATCCGTCTTGAAGACTGGTTGAAGTAGTCTAAATCTAGATCAAAACATGAACAAAACCTTTGCATAAATCGTTACTCAATAAAACATATGAACAATAAAGAAATCCTTTAATTAAAAACAAACATCTGCTCTTATCTGCTTTTATAGATTTCAGTCGCTGCAGAAAAGAACGTTCATTTCAGAAAAGACTATCGAATCTTCATAGTCTCCCCGTTCGACTTTCAACCATCACACTCAAAAATCTCTGACATATCTTCCCTCTTTTCTTTCAAGTTATATACGTATAGGCTTGTGTAGTTGCTATGTTATAAGTAAGTATAGTTTTCAAACAATGAGGAAATACAATAACATCGCATGTATACTTAGTATGAAGATCAGATTCAATTGCAAACTTCAAAATAAAGCCTTAGAGAGCTGCAATAAGTCGGCCCATCATTGAATACCATCACTTCATGGCTCCTTTTCATATCTCTCCTCCCTTTGGAAAAAATACTTCTTTATCTCCCGAAGATTCCAAAGCGACCATCCAAAAAAAAAGGCATTCATTGTCCAGGACAGTACTCGTTGTTGCATTCCTAAGCAACTTCTTTCATAAATCGCTATTTTCTATTGTCGAAGACATTTCAATAATGAACAACAAGCATTTCTCATAAGGCATTTTCAATCTTTTAAAAGTATTAATTAATGGTTGTCCGTAACGTTTTTATCAAACGAGTCCATCTTTTTACAGTGACTTTAATTTTTTTGTGTGGCATGCTACAATGCATACATGATATATGTAAATAAATGTGGTTTCTACACTTTAAGTGTTAATATAGTTTTAACTAATAACAGGGTTCTCCCCAGACCCTTTTGAAGGGGCATGCTGCCTGGCTGAGTTTGGTGATTCCCTTGCTGAATACACAAAAAATTGCACAACACTGCGTAATGTTTTCTTTGTTTTTAATATTTGTCTGCCTGGCTATTTTATCCTTTCACTCACCTGATAAAATTTTCTGGGGAGAACACTTATACTGTAGCTTGTAACTCTAATTCAAGGTAGTTTGAGCATGTGGACATGCATTAAAATATTATTTTAAAAGGTTATTTTATGAGGTTTATCATTTGAAAAACGTAGATTTTTCCATTGTTCCATCTAACATCATTTGGAAGGCAGTATTCAATTACAGAAATAAATCTTTCTATTTACTGGTTTGTCATCTAACATGAAAAAAAAGATATAAGAACATCCAGGTTTTTCATGGTTTGATGAGCACTGGTGGAAATTAGTAATGCTTATTACTGGTAGGTTGCAAGACAGTTACACCTAGGTCTGCTTACATTTTTTTTTTTTTAATAATGGTGAATTAAATTAAAATTTTAAATATTAATCATTCCACAGTGTTTAGTGCAATTTATAAACCAGTTCTCATGTCTTCATCATTGCGAGAGTCCCTTAAATCTGGTTCTTCCCTGGCTGTTCTCTCAATTTTTCTTTCACATTCTTCTTTTTAGAATTTCTGCATGTTTTTGTTGCACATTGCATTACTAAATTTTTTTCTCTATCACAAAAAATTGAAAAAAATAACACAAATCCATATGCACTGACAGCGGTTAATGATAGTTGCAGGCAGGCAGTCGCTTCCAAATCGAAAGAAGTGAACTTCTCTTCATATCCAGGTTGAAGGTTAAAAGGTTAAAGGGAAAGGATGTTTCATGTCCCAGACCTTAGGATCGCTAAGTGTACCTTCATTTCAGCAAAAGAACATCACTTTGCTTCCTGTTCTCCTTATTTCCTGCCCATTACCTTAATTTTGTAAGGTAATTCTATCCAAGTTTCAATTAATTTTAGAATTTTTTAATTTTTATAGCTCGTCCAACTACTGGCCCAACTAAAGTTACAGCAGTTTGCAATTACTGGTCTGAATGGATAAATGAAAATAACCCAACAGATGGAGAAGGTGATAGAGAACATGTGACGGAAAGCGATTTAAGGAACAAATATAAATTCTGCAAAGATGTTAGTATATCAACTGAATTTTATTATCAATTAAAAAACATAACATGTATTTATTTATTGGTGGAAATACTAGTATTTTGCAACTATGGCAAATTAAATATATTTTATTATTCTTTTCAATTATTCATTAAGGCTGGTTTCCATTACTACAAATTTATCCCGCAGGATGTTGTGCGTCATGTGCTGGCACATGTTCCCGAAATTTGTTGAAATGGAAACAGTCTGCATCATGTTGCTGCACAAGTGCCAGGGACAGAAATGTGCCAAGCGACTGTGGCACATGTTGTCCATATTTGAACAACAAATCACTCCACACAGAAAATGGCAAAAACTGTATCTGCAACTAGAAAACACAGATGTCACAGGAAATAGGAAACAGTATATTTCCTGTTTCCATTCTAACAATTACATGCAACATGTGCCTGGAACTTGTCAGAATGGAAACCAGCCTTTAGCTGGATTAAGGTTTTTGCTGAGTAATAATTTTGCATCAAAGGTATCTTTTTTGCATCACTTGATTGAACAATCCAGTTTTAATTTATCCCTAGTATAAATTTAGAAATTAAGTTCTCTAAAGGCTAGTTTCCATTACTACAGATTTGTCCCGCAACATGTTGTGCGTCATGTGCTGACACATGTGCCCGAAATTTGTTGAAATGGAAACAGTCTGCATCATGTTGCGGCCCAAGTGCCGGCTACAGAAAAATGTGCCAAGTGACTGTGGCACACATCCATATTTGAACAACAAATCACTCCACACAGAAAATGGCAAAAACTGTATCTGCAACTAGAAAACACAGATGTCGCAGGAAATTGGAAACAGTATATTTCCTGTTTCCATTCTAACAATTACACGCAACATGTGCCCACACATGATCCGCGTCAAGTGCCTGGAACTTGTCAGAATGGAAACCTGCCTTAAAGAATGTTTTTGATCATTCACAAATGCATGATTCAACAAATGTGCACATGTAACAACAAATATTTGTGATCTTTATGTTAGTGACATGATAAGGTGCGTTGTAAAAATATAAGAACACCACTGATTTGCAAGATAACATTTATTCAAAACATAATTTTTGTTTGGAAAAATGATAACTGCTATGTCACATGTCTAATATAAGAAAAACAAATAAACAAATGCATCGATTTCGTATTGCAAGTACATAAAAAAATAATTTATAAAAAACTATGGTTACTCCCGTTGCAAAATTATAAGAACACACCTCTCGAATTGAGTGTACATGTTCTGGATTTACATATTTAAACTCGGAATGTGTAATTGATATTTAAAACATCCTGCTTGGAAGGTTTTTCTTGTAGAAAATACTGTTAACAAAACAATTATCAGCAATTCGTCATGGCTCGCAAAAAAAGCCTTAACAGAACATGAAAGAGGACAAATAACTGCATACAAAGGCCAAGGATTATCCATGAGAGCAATTGCGAAAAAGTTGAGACGCTCCTGACAGTGGTATCAAATTTTCTAAAGTTTGGTAAGCTGTATAATACGAAGAAGGCAACAGGGCGACCACGGAAGATCAACCCCAGGCAGCTGCGCAACATTGCCCGCATGCTGAAGGCGGGTGGAACATCACTACAGAAGTTAGCCAGTGATCCAAACATACAAGTTCACAAGTCCACACTGTCCCGTGCCATCCGTCGGACAACCAACCTTCATTACAGAAAGAGGAAAGTGAGTCCACGACTTCAAGTGCACCACAAGAACAAGAGGCTGAATTGGGCTAGGGAACATGTCAAATGGGGCAACCTGAGGCGTCAAGTTGTGTTCAGCGATGAAAAAAATTTAATTTAGATGGACCGAACGGATTTTCCTGCTACTGGCATGACGTGAGAGAGCCGGAACAATTCTTTTCTAAGAGACAACAAGGAGGTGGCTCAGTGATGGTTTGGGGTAGGTTTGGCTATAATGACAAAACAAAACTTGCTTTTTCCACTGGGTGAATGAATGCCAGAGATTACCAGGAACTGCTTGATGAACACTTGTTGCCGTTTGGGGAATGAATTGGAGGACCTTTTTGGACCTTTCAACAAGACAAAGCTTCCATACACGTGGCAAAGTCGACTTGAGAATGGTTTTTAGACAACGGTGTGCATACGATGGACTGGCCTGCATGTTCTCCAGACATTAATCCTATGGAAAACATGTGGGGTATTCTCTGTAGGCGTGTATACGAAAATGGAAGACAGTTTAGCAATATTGCAGACCTAAAGACGTTCATCGTTGCTACATGGGAGGAAATCAATGAGACTGTGCTGCATAAACTAGCAGACAGCCTCTGCCTACACGGCTATTCAAGTTAGCACTTGACAAAGGAGACTTTAACGGGTACTGAGAGGGGTGTTCGTATAATTTTGCAACGGGAGTAACCGTAGTCTTTTATAAGTTATTTATTTATGTACATGCAAAACGAAATCGATGCATTTGTTTATTTGTTTTTCTTATGTTAGACATGTGACATAGCAGTTATCATTTTTCCAAATAAAAATTATGCTTTGAATAAATGTTATCTAGCAAATCAGTGGTGTTCTTATATTTTTGCAATGCACCTTAGCAGGAGCCATATGCCAAGTTTGATTTTATTTATTTGATAAATACAGTGCTCCCTCTGCATAATGGCACTCTACATAATGGAAAATTTATAACTGCAACTCCATCTAAAGATGTTTTTTTCGAGAAAATAAAAATTGCAGACTCATTCATGTCTGCAGTTTTTATTTTCTGGTAAAAAACTTCATTATATGGAGTTGCTGTTATGTAGAGTGCTGTTATGCAGAGGGAGCACTGTACTGATTTTTAGAAGACCATCCTTAATTGATATATTTTGACAAGATGATGATTGAAGTGTCTGGAAAATACAAGGTGACCCAAAGAAACAGGAATTTTTGAAATGTGTAGTGGCAGCCTCGAGCAGGTGGCAGCACTGTGGAACAGTGACCTTGAGCAAGTAAACACTTTGCCATTTTAGTAACCATGGGTCAGTGGAATGGGCAACAGTATGTGTTAGCCATAAAAATGTTTTTAACCATGTGATCTCAAGATTCGGTAACATTCCTTGGCCCCCTAGATCGCCAGATTTATCTGTTTGTGATTTTTTTCTTGTGGGGCTATCTCAAGAGTAAAGTGTACACGAGCCGACCAAGAATCTGGATGAGTTAAAACAGAATTCAGGATGAAATTCACAGTATCCCAGCTGAGATGTTGCAGGGGTCAGTGAGGAATCTCAACAGCAGATTTCAAGAATGCATTCGTACAGGAGGATGCCATAAAAAATGATAAATTCCATTAATGTTTCGTAAATGGCAAGTATACAGGTTTCAATTACTATGAATAAAATGTTTTTCTTCCATCACTCTTGGTTTTATTGGATTGTTAAAAAGTTCCCGTTTTTTTGGGTCACCCTGTATCTCCAAATCTTGCAGGATGTTTAAATAAAACTGAAAAAAATTCCAACCAATTAAATTGCAGCATTTTAGTAAGTGACAAAGGATATAGCTAAAAACCCGAACAATTTGACCTTCAGAAGATTTAGGGCAAGGTCTTGTTTAATTTTTGAAATGATGGTGCAAGTTGTGTGATCAAGAGTTGTTTAATGGTCACATGCGCATTGTCCAAGGGTCAGCTATAATTGGGTTTAAACTCATTATATTAAATTTGTGGAAATTTTAATATAAATAAAATAATTTTTAACGGCCCGCCCGAAAAAAAATAAACGATAACTAAAATTTATTATACAATCAACCTTCCTGTAATACAGTTTCCATATAACATGGAATGTATTAATCTAATTGTACTAATTCTAAACTTGTCATAACATGGTTTCCATATAATGCATTATGAATTAATTTGATTTTTCTTTACTAATACTGAGATTCTTATAATGCAGTTATGTATGAATGCGTCACATTATCAGAGGGTTAACTGTACATTACTTGGTTTAAAATTATAATACAGTGCTCCCTCTATATAACGGGATTCTATATAATGTCAAATTTATAATGGCAAGTCCAAATAACGAAGTTTATATTTTCCTGAAAAAAAACTTCATTATATGACTTGCCATTATAAATTTGGCGTTATGTAGAGCGCCCTTATACAGGGCGTAAATGGACGATGTTTCACAAATTTAAGTATATGTAGAGGATGAAACTCTGATCAAAAAAGTCTAGTCACGTTTTTCGATCTGTGGCTCCGTTAAAAAGTTATAGCGCTTTAAAGTTCGGTATCGGTAAGGAATATCGTTATCGGCCAGGGTGATTCTAAAAGGTCGTGCCCAAATGAAAAAGGCAGGTAGAGGGTGAAATTCTGAGCAAAAAAGTCTAGTCACGTTTTTCGATCTGAGGTTCCGTTAAAAATTGCTCAGCATCTGTACCAAGATAGATTTCCGGAAGTGACGTCACGAAACTTTAAAGCGCTATAACTTTTTAACGGAGACTCAGATCGAAAAACGCGACTAGACTTTTCTGCTCAGAATTTCACCCTCTACCGGCCTTTTCATTTGGGCACCTTTTAGAATCACCCTGGCCGATACCGATATTCCTTACCGATACCGAACTTTAAAGCACCATAACTTTTTAACAGAGCCACAGATTGAAAAACACGACTAGACTTTTTTGCTCAGAGTTTCATCCTCTACATATCCTTAAATTTGTGAAACGTCGTCCATTTACACCCTGTATAGAGGGGCCACTGTATGTTGTTTTTTTTTTAATATTAAAGTGTCTTTTTTCTATTTTTTTATTTTTAAGAATTCAATCACAGATATCAAATGTATGACAGTTACTTCAGGCATGAACTATAAAGCAGCTGGGGACAATGGAGTTACATGCAGCTTAAGTGATGGTCTGTATTGTGAAAACAACAAACAAAAAAGTGGAATCTGCCAAGACTACATGATCAGATATTATTGTGATTGTGGTATGTAGTAAAATTGATTGTACATAGACATATAAGATACATAGGGCATTCAAAAATTCAGAATCTGTAGCTTTAGGAAAGAAATAATTGGTGGCCAATGAAACCACGTAGTTCCGTCTTTCCTCGACCTGTCATAACTTGATCCACTCCAGTATGTTTCTCAGTTTGTAATCAGAGAGCATTGAAGTTGTGGTTTTTGCTGTTGTGATTCATAAATATGAAGCAATGTGCAGACTTGAAATTTTGTTTTCGATGTGACAAAACTGGAACTGACACTTTTTTTTTTTTTTTGTTCCTAACTGCTACAGTGATGAGTGTTTAAGTCATAGCAAAATATTTGAGTGGTATGTGCACTTTAAAAATGGTTGTGAGGCATTAAAGGATGATTCGAGGGACACAACACTTCACCTGGGCTCGTGAACATGTTATATGGACCTTGGAAAACTGGAAACAGACAGGTTGTGTGTCCAACGAATTGCGATTTCAGTTATACTAGGCTGATGGAAGGGTCCAGGAGTGGTGCAAACCCCATGAATCTATGGACCCAAGTTGTCAACAAGGCACTGCGCAGGCTAGTGGTAGTTCCATATTTGTATGGGGTGCTTTGTGTGGCATAGTTTGGGTCTGTTGGCCCTCTTAGACACATCATTGAATGGTTCTGCTACATTGAGCTGCTTGGTGACCATATAACTCCTTCATGGACTTTGTGTACTCCCACAATGATGAAGTCTTCCAGCAGGATAATGTTCCATGTCATTGAGCCCAAGTTGTGAAGAACTGGTTTGATAAGCAATCTGAAGAGTTCCAATAAAAGGTATGGTCAGCTCACTCCTCAGATATGAACCCCATTGGACATTTATAGGACGTGTTAGAGGTCTTTGTGGATCTATGGGGGGGGGGGGGGGCAATCCTGATGGCTCAACACAGTTTTTATTCACAATTTATAGCTTCATATCGTTAATTAATACTTGATGGTTGCTCTTTTGGGTGGATTTTTTTACTTTTATATCTTACTTAAAGACACTCTTTAACATTTTTGTTAAGATATTTCACATGGAAAGCAAATTTTCTGGTTTGGTTTTTTTTTTGCAATATTTCTTTTTATTGCCAGAAGTCTCCCAGGCTCTTGTGGAGTCGATGCCAATGTGGAGTTATTGCTCTTCATTGGGCCACAGGGGGTCTGACATTGGATTTCTCGTTTCATGCACACTTTAGCCAAATTTTCCTGTTTTCCTCAGAAAACCACCAAAATGTGTGGATTTCCAGTTTCTTGCACATTTTTTGCCAAAGTTCGCTGTATATGACTGCTAACCACCAAACAGTCTGTAGCTATCCCATGACTTTTGGCCTTTGAATGTTTAAAATAAATTTTTGAATTTTTTTAATAAAAATCTTATTACTGCTTCTTTAATTAGTCTGACATCTGTTCAGTGAAATATAAAAGAGTTAATAAATAATAAATCACTAACAGTTATAAAAATTAATAAATAAACCTCTTTTTTTTAATCCTCAGAAATAACTACAACACCAAAATTCACCACCATAATTATTCTTCCACCTACACCTTCAACAATAGGTAAGACAAGTTTTCACTTTTATTTTACTTAAGTTAGAAAACCCCTTTAAGATAGAATTATTTTAAGCTTTTCACTGTAATGAAGCAAAACTTTGGCAACAGATTTTATACACTTGAATATCTGAAATTGTATGCTTATGCTGTAGATGAAAGAAGCGTAAAATAACAAAAATTGTTTGAGATATAAAACTTTTATTACTAGATTCATCCCACCGTATCCTCTAGCCAGTTCCGTTTTCCAATGTGGATTTTGGCTGAGAAACTTTTTATTTGCAGTATAATGATAAAGAATGATTCTCTACCACTGTCCTATAATATATTTACAAATCGAATGTACAGAAATAAAGAATATATTTATAATTTACAATTAAATTTTTAAATTAATGAAAGAAGTCAGAGTCCTAAAGTTCGATGCAAGCATGTGGCTACTCTTTCCACAATTATTCAAGTTCTAGAATCACTGTATGTACTATCAGAGACCCAGTCAACTTATGCTTAAAGAATGCACAAGTGTTTACCCAAAAGTTTCCAGAAATAACTATACATAAAATTATGCTATACCTGGTAGTTATTCACCTGAAAATTATTCACTTGAAAATCCTTGCACACACTTTGATCCCATGATTTTTTTTACAAACGGAATACATCCTGGAAGTTGTTTTTTTTTTTTGTTTTTGTTTTTTTTAGTGTGTTTAGCGCCATCTGTGATTTGGCTTGAATCTCCTCTATTGCGGATCTTTACAACTTCGTTTTTTGAATGAAATTGGGGTTACCTTCAAGCTGAGGCTGAATTTTGCTACAAACATCAATGCTATTTCTGCTCATCCATCAACACCGCTGCATTCTTCTTGTGTTCAGTTCTCCAGACAAAATCTGCTAACATGTGGCATATGATAATCCAACTGTGTAAGAGTTCAGTCTATAAAATTCAAAAATCACATCCCTTTCCTTACTGGCATTTTCTGGAATAGCATTTGAATGATTATCATTGCCAACAGATATTTTGTCAGTTTTAAAGCATTCTAATCTCTTAGTTTTTTTACATGGCCCAAAGTGTTCTCATCAAATATTTTAACATTTTTTGTTTTCTCGAACAGTGGCTACCGAGTGGAGGACAGTTATAATTCTTTCAATTTGTATTCACTTAATTTTATGGCCTCTATATTCGATTTGTATTCACTTAATTTTTATGGCTTCTATATTCGATATATACTTTAAACCTCCCATCGTTCATGGAATGAAGCTCGAGAAAAGTATCGAGAATCCGTTTGCACACCAATTAATTCTGTTCGTAGCCGATGAGACCTTCCACAAATTTATTAAACGAGCACGAATGGACATATTCTATTAGTCTGGGACTGGAACAGATGGAAATACTAGTATTTTGGTTGTACTTATTCATGAACATTACACAAACTCTGGTAAATTTTCGATATACTCATGCATTTTATGTGCACATGTTTCTGGGTGCACCCTTGAAAGAAGTGAGTGAAACATTTCACATATCCTATGGATCTGCATGGGATATGGTGCATGAGAAGCTTGGGTACCGCAAAGTCTGTTATGTTGGATTCCAAAAAATCTGACACCAGAACACACCGGCACAGAATGGCATCTGTAACATCTGGAGTGGTACAACCAGAAGGAAAATGTGTTTCTGAATGGCATTGTCATAGAAGATGAGTCCTGGGTCTTGCACTTCACACCTGAGCCTAAAACTACAAGCATGGTGTGGAAACATCCACATTCTCCGGTTCACAAAAAATTCAAAGTTTCTCCTTCGGCTCGGAAGATTATGCTTCCAATTTTTTGGGATATGCAAGGCATCCCTCGCAGAGTTCCTGCCTTGTGAGTCAACTGTCAACGCTGCTATCTATTGTGAAACATTGACTAAACTGTGGTGTGCTCTTTGGGATAAGCTTACAGAAAGAGGAAACAATGTTCGACTTCTTCATGACAACGCACGCCCGCATATGGCCATGTCATCAAAGCAAAACTGGTCCGTTTCGATTGGGAGGTTCTAGACCACCCAGCCTACAGTCTGGACTTAGCACCCTCAGACTGCCACCTCTTTGGTCCCACGAAGAGATTTGAGACTGATGAAAAACTCAAATCTACTGTGCGCCATTGGCTGTATTCACATCCAATGGAGTTCTATAAGCGGAGTATTGGCTTATTCAGAAACTAGTGCAGCGTTGGGATAAATGCCTAAATCGTCAAGGTGCCCATTTTGAAAGGTAGATAAACATGTATAGTTTCAGCTGCACTTAGTTGTTTACCTGTGTTTTGTTATTTTCTTTGAAAAAAAATAAATAGTGTTACTTTCTGATATCTCCTCGTATTTAAAAAATGGATTGTGAATTTTGACCACCATTCACTGAATACAAAGTAGCAAGACAGTTGCCAATCAAACAGCAAGGGGAAAGCAATTCAAGTAGTGTAGAAGCAGTCTGGGAGCAGTCTGGATGCTTCCACTGGAACATACCCAAAAAGTAACCAATGGAAGTATTGAACTAGGAAGGAAGCGAGATTAGTCTCCAGAGGATAAAAGGGAGGCTTTTCTAGCAGGATGAGAAAACAGATTGGATTAACAAAGGGGTGAGGAAGATCCAGTAATCTGTGAAAATGGCATTTTTAAGGTTGCCGAAGAAGACGTCCAGAATATGACGAGGCCTACGATGCCTGTATGAACTCCTCACAGTTAGTGAGTGTTTTGGTATGCCAGCTATCAGGGGGGTTGACGTGGTTCCTCGTCTTCTGTATCAAGTCCTTCAGGGACTCCTGGACTTATTTCCAGTGTGAAATATTGTACTCATACAGAAACTGACCATTGAATTAGAAACATTGGTGATGCTTGTAAATTTCTTTCAGTCCATTTTTATGCAAAATATATGCAGTTTAAGGTCACGTGATTCAGGGCAGAAAGTAGATGGTCGGGTTTGATGGGAATCCCATAAGACAATGGATGTCATATGCCTTATCAAGACATGTCAAGGTACTTGAGGTGGTATCATGATATAGAGCTTCCGCTGATATTGAACTGGTGCCCTAATATTCATGGAAAGTTAGATGCATTCCATGGACTATCTGAATATTGTTACTGACTAAGTCCATCCATGTGTTTGGACAATGCTACTGCTCAGTACACACAGTTCTTTCAGCAGTTGTTTAGCAAGCATGGAAATGACTTCTGTCTTGGCCACCCTAGAGCCCAGATCTCAACCCTATAGAAAACGTTTAGGACATATCTAACAGCCAGATCCTGTTCCAACAAATCTATGAGAATGTCTGATGAAAACTTGGTCTTCCATTGACTCTTATGCTAAGCCACATATGTGCTGTAATCTAGGCCAAAGGAATCCAATAAAATATTAAACTGATTTTCCTAATTCATTGGCCAATTTAGTGATTATAGCACACTTTTACTGATAAATGTCATAGTCTTTTTATTTATGACTTCATGCGATCTCATTATGTCATATCTTGTTTTTCTTTGTGATGTAGAGGAATTTTTTTCCTTTCTTTGTAGTTTTCTTTTTCCATTTCACAATTTATGGTTTTTTTTTTTAATAGCTTAATTCCTAATTCTATTAAATATTAAAGAAATTCTTCTAATTACCATAATTTTCGATAATAATACACAGGGAAAAAAATAAAAGTAAAAAAAAAAATAATCATTACTATGTATTATAAAATATAAATATGATTTAATATTCTGATAATAAAAGCAATGAAAATATGATTGAAAAAAAAATGGGGAGGGTGAGTATTAAATACTGAAAATTATGGTACTCTTTATCTTAGAAAAATATTTTTTAAATGCCATTATATGGAATAGTTACCAGTTTAGAATTGGCCTAAAATTACATCGTTGATCATAATCTTTCTTAAAATAATTAAAAAAAATTTTTTCCCCTGAAATTAAATAATTTTCTTTCTTATTACAGAGCCTTGTTCTGGAGACTTGTATTCATTGTTGACCAATATTCCCGACAACAATTTTAAGGCAACCAGCAGCTTTTCATCTGACAATGGACCTCAGAGTGCTCGATTAGATTCGATAGCAACAGACAACTTGGGTAAGTTATAAACTAAGTTCAGTGAAACCCTTTTGTCTTGTGAAGAATTAATATTCTCCTGAGAAATCTTTAAAGATGACGGATGTAGAAAAAAAAAGGATGAGACACAAGACCCTGGAATAAAATAAAAAAAAAAAAATGAAAATTAACACAGGGTCAGTACTAACCTCCTATTTTCATTTTCATTCTTTGCTTTGACAAAGGATAGGCTTTTTTCCAGGCTCTATCTGAAACGTCAGTTTTTTTTTCAGGGTTTTACCATCCTGTGTTTAATTTTCGGCTTTAAAGATAAAATAGTAATGTCAGAATATGAAATAGCAGAATAAAAGCTATTTAACTAAATACAGGGGTTGGACACAAATTTATGGTTGAGTTTAAAATCATTTTTAATGTAGATTATATATATTCAGAAAAAAATTTATAACTTAAAAATGTTTTAATGAAATCAGTAGTTCACTGTGATTGAAATGATCAAATGCAGCCAGTGTAATTAATAATTATTAATTCTGTAGACTTACAGAATAATAATTATTCAGTGTCATTCATTCAGGAGTGGCTATAAGGGGTCATGCTTATCACCACATCTGTGTGTTTAAAATTGAAATTCCACTTTATATCATCAAAAGTGTTAGTACCTGTCCTGAATATCTAATTAAAAATAAAGTTTGGTTTGTACAAAAGACAGCAGAAATTTTAACATCATGCAGATACAGTCAAACCCCATTACATATATTATGAATTTCGCAATACCAAAATTTTGAACTTATTATACAGGACTGAAAGGAAACCCTGATGGTGCAGTGTTATTATAAATCAAGCCTGAGATTAGATTGTTAAAAATTATCATTATTCCTTTTTTTTTCAGAAAAACACTGGGCTATTGTCAAATGTTTACATGAATGAATATAATTTTTGAAATAGCATTTTTCATAGAATTGTGCAAAAGATCTGGTGGAATATTATTGCCATACAGGCTTTTTTTTTTTTTTTTTGACAATAAACATCTCAATTTAACTTTTATGGAGTGAATTTCTTAATTTTCCCTGTAATATTTGGGATTTGATTAAAAATAAAACAACTGATTTTATATAGAAATAGCATTCACGAGGATGAGACCAGGGAAAAATTCATGTTAAACAAGAAATCGTATTAGGAAAGTTCGTAATAACAGAGTTCGACTGTATATTTTTTGGCTTTTAAATATACTAAGATTACTAATAATTATTTCACATCACTCCTTTCCTGGCTTATTTTCAAATTCCTTGAAATTGTGTTCGATACTGGTGCAAGATTTCAAATTATAAAACTGCTTTTTAAAGAAAAACTTTCAATATAAATCTAATAACAGTAATTAAAATTAAGCTGTTTTTGAAGAAAACATTGTTTTTAAATAATAAACCTACAATTTGAAAAATATTCATTTTTCTAAACAGGAGGAGCTTGGACAGCAGGGACGTTAGATACAAATCAATATTTGCAAATTGATCTGGGATATATTCAGCCAGTGTACGGTATTATTACACAGGGCCATGCAACAAAGCAGGAATGGGTCAAATCATTTAAAATTCTTTATGGAGATAATGAAAAATTCTTCAGTCCTTATACGGATAAAGAAGGAAACATAATGGTCTGTATATGTTTATTGAGCAATATATTATAATGAAATTATGACTTGCAAATAAATTTATTATTATATCATTTGATTCTATGTTTATTGATGAATAATAATTGATACCATTAGGTTAGAATATCACTTACAAGGGAATCCCTCGAAAATGTACGAGGTCTGTTCAAAAAATACGTAGACTGTTTGAATTGCGCGGGCCCTGTTGGTCCCAATCAAAATCGCTTGGTGTCGTCATCTTCTGACAGATCCGCTGATTACAAGGCAGTTTTTTGATTGCAAATATCAGTATTGGTTGATTAGCTACGCGGTTGTTTGTGAGGTGGTTTTTTTTTTTTCATTTGGCGGATTTTTAGAATGAGTGACTTGAACGAGCAAAGAGTTGCTGTGAAATTTTGTATTAAACTCGGAAAAACTGCCACTGGACGAGTGGAAAAGGCCAGAAATGTGGACGAGAGGTGACTGGTTGTTTCATCACGACAACGCTCCAGCCCATTCAGCCCTCAGAACTCGAGAGTTTTTGGCCAAACACTCGATCACTGTTCTTCCTCACCTACCCTACTCACCTGACCTCGCTCCTTGTGACTTCTTCTTGTTTCCCAAACTCAAAAGACCTTTGAAAGGAAGGAGATTTGAGACGATTCCCGACGTAAAGGCAAATGCGACGAAGGCGCTGAAGGACATCACAAAAGAAGCATTCCAGGACTGTTTCCAAAAGTGGAAACACCGTTGGGATAAGTGTGTGCGTCGGGGAGGAGAGTACTTTGAAGGGGACCCAGATGTGTAACTTCTGAATAAAGTATATTTTGTTTTATGACGTCAGTCTGCGTATTTTTTGAACAGACCTCGTATGTCACAGATTTCCACCATATTGAAATATGTTACTCATCTGAAGCTACTATAGATGCTTGCAAAATAAGCGAGTGCAACATTTCTTTCTTTCAGAATAAACCGAGAAAACGAAAAAATTTGTGCATACATAAGCATACAAAGACTCCATTGTTAAAGCGGATAGGCTATGTGGGATTCCCTTGTTAATTCTATTATACAGGCAGTTGTTTGTCTATAAACATTTGCATCGGAATTCATATAAAATTTCTTTAAAGTCACCACTAGATAGTTCCTTTAAAACAAGATGCTAAAAATTCAAGGGATGATTCTTGGGGTTATTTTATGAATCTTTTGTTTTTTGATATTTTTTGGAATTTACATAATAAGAAATAGTAGGAATTATTGTAGTTACGAGGCATGTTTTTTAAGTAAGTACCGTTTTGCGATTCCGCCGCCGCAGCGCTACGGTCGGCGTTCCGCGCATGCGCGCTGGTTAACTACATCTCTTGTCTACGCACTGACGCCATTACAGTCTGATTCTTCATTGTATACGTTGTTTACTGAGTGTTTAAGGTGCCTCCGACAATCGTGAGTCCCGCCGATTGTGAAGTACGGGCTGTTATACGATTTCTTAGTGCTAAAGGCGTAAAACCGATCGATATTCATCGTGAGATCTGTGAAGTGTACGGACAAAACATTATGAGTGATGGAATGGTAAGGAAATGGGTGAGAGCATTTAAAGATGGCCGCACAAATGTGCATGATGAAGAACGGAGTGGGCGTCCTTCGGTCGTTAATGAAGATTTGGTGCAGAAAGTGGACGAAAAGGTGAGAGAAAACAGACGCTTTACAATTTCATCATTGTGCGACTGCTTTCCTCAATATTCTCGTAGTGTTTTGTATCGCATTGTGACCGAGAACTTGAATTACCGGAAATTGTGTTCACGTTGGGTTCCAAAAATGTTGACGGATTTGCACAAAACCCAACGTTTAGGCAGTGCATTGACTTTCCTTGAGCGGTACCACAATGAAGGTGAAGATTTTTTAGACCAAATTGTTACTGGTGACGAAACATGGGTGGCCTACGTCACACCAGAATCGAAACAACAATCCATGGAATGGCGACATTCATCATCACCCAAAAAAGTGAAGTTTAAGCAAACAATTTCTGCCCGGAAAATCATGTGCACAGTTTTTTGGGACAGAAAAGGAGTATTGCTAGTGGAGTTTCTGCCTCGTAATGAGACAATCAATGCAGCGTCTTATTGTGAGACATTGAACAATCTGCGTCGTGCAATCCAGAACAAAAGACGTGGCAAGTTGAGTAAGGGTATCGTTTTGCTGCATGACAATGCCCGTCCACATGTGGCTAATCACACCAAAGATCTCATCAAATCTTTTAAATGGGAAACTCTAGATCATCCTCCATACAGCCCTGATCTGGCGCCCAGCGACTACCATTTGTTCATGCACTTGAAGAAACACCTGGGTGGTCAGCGTCTTCAAGACGATAACGAAGTCAAAACATTTGTGATACAGTGGTTAACAAGTCAGGCGGCAGAATTTTATGAGGAGGGTATTCAAAAACTGGTGCCACGTTATGACAAGTGCCTCAATATTCACGGAAATTATGTAGAAAAGTAGATTAAGGTACAGGCTTTCATGTAAAAATAAAATTATTGCGATATCTTTGCACGTCTTTTTTTAATTCCAAAACGGTACTTACTTAAAAAACATGCCTCGTATTATGAGCTGGTGCAGCAGATAATTGGATGCGAAAGTTCTTATATGCGTTTGAACAAATATGCTTTCATTCATACCAAAAAGAAAGTTAAATATCAACTTTCGACCGGAACACTAAATATGTAAAATTCAACCATTAAGGCAAGTTTTATCTATGTTACTACAGCATATAATGTTATCCCATACTGCTTTTAAACTATCTAAATTTACAATTCAGTACTGTACCAGTTAAAGATAAATCTTAAATACTATTAGTAAGACTTACTTGATAATGGAAATTGCTAGCACCAAGAACAGATGAGGGTAGGTTCATCTGTTCTTGCTATATAATAATAACAGCAGGGATTATAATAACACAGGGGGGCAAAAAATAACTTTTTAAACTCATCTTTAATGTTAAGAGTTGATTCTTATGGTTTTTGTGTGCTGAATTTGTATCTGACATGAGTTTTTTTTTCTATCACTCACAGATTACTCATTTTTCAATGAAACACTTTTAAATTATTCAGAGTTTGGGGCCTGATATATTTCCTTGTGGCCTAAAAATATGGATACTTTAACATTGCAGCCGCTTCTCTTCACACCCATTACTTTAATATTGCAGTCTATATGTGCATAATATGGAAACGTCACGTAATAGAAAAAAAATCTAAAAGTAGATTTGGAAAATTTTAGCAGTCTAAAAATTTCATCGTTGGCCAGTGTAATTAATAACAATCAGCTAACAAGAGTTACAGTGGCATATAACAATCTATTGCGCTGTTTATTTAGTTTAAATCGTTATACTTCTATTACACGTTTTGCGTTAACAAAGAATTCGTTAACAAAGAATTCACCTAACCTAACCTAACCTAACCTAACCTAAACCTAACCTAAACCTAACCTAAACCTAACCTAAACCTAACCTAACCTAACCTACCTAACCTAAACCTAACCTAACCTAACCTAACCTAACCTAACCTGACCTGACCTGACAATTCCTATAAAACACTATTCCACTGTGGAATATCTTCCATTGATTTAACACTGTAGCTCAGTTAATTGTAATTTCTCTTGTTTATATTTTAATTACCTTTTGCAGGTCCATTCTGAAATTTACTTGTTGTTTTAAATGTTTTTTCATTTTTTTACAATAATATATTCCTTTGGAGTGTATTATGAATAAAGAATATACCCATTGCATTTATTTCATAGTAAATGATTATCTATTATGCCATGGTAATTGAAACTTTATTCTATTTAGATCTTCCCAGGAAATTCAAATAATAATGATCATCGTAAACAAGTCTTTGATACTGCATTTGAAGCAAGATTTATTCGAATTCAACCTCAGAGTTGGCAAGGGAAAATTTCAATGAGAGTTGATCTTCTTGGGTGCTATGAAAGTAAGAGTTTACCAACTTTACCAAGTTTACTATTTCCTAATTTTTTTAATTCATGATTTTCTTTTATATTGTAAATAACACTTTATTTTTTCTCCATTTTAATTCAGGAAAGACATCGATTCTGCTGCCTACTACAGTTTCTGGTTAGAATAAAAATGCAAATTCCTTTGAATATAGAAATGTTTAAACACGGATGTATCTTCTTAATCTTTGGGAACTTAATTTTATTAATACTGTTACCTTATATTGGTCCCCAAAACTACCCATCAATTTATAGTACAACCCTGCCATAATGCTGTTTGCTATAATTCTAATATAGATATAAGAATTATTTTCAAACTTGGATGCTAACAAATGATGATTGTGATTATTTTTATATTTTATATTTATGAAGTGTTAAATCATACGAGAGCTTGCTAATAAAGTAATGCCTCCTAATTTTTTGTGTTACTGTTAATATAGTTCAGCTATCACACATTCTGCTCAGTTAACTTTCTGGCCTCACTGATGCAACTTTCATACATTAGCCGCTAGAAAATTCTGAATTATGGTCAGAAATATAGTGCCATGTAACAGAACGATGTTGGCACGCATGAAGCAGCGTACTGCATTAGAGTTTTTAACTTCAGAAAATATGCCACCGATAGACATTCACCAGAGATTGAACATTGTTTATGACAATCAGTGTGTTGATATTGGAACTGTGCAACGTTGGTCTGTTCGTGAAACTCTCAACTTGTGTGACAAATGACGCAAGTGGAAGGCCACATCCTGCAACTGATTATGCTCATCAGATCATGTTTATACTCATTAGAGCAAACCATCACATAACACAGGAACATGTGCATGTCATCAGAACCATGTCATTAATGTGTGGCATATCACTGGAGCATGTGCAGGCAATAATTGCAGAATCGGAATTCTGGAAACTTTATGCACCTGAATGGTCCCACGGATGCTCTGTCCTGACAAAAAACAGAAGAGATTGGATTCTGCTGGGAATGTGAAGGCAGTAGATTCTTAAAAAATATTGTCGCAGGTGACGAAAGCTAGTTATACCACTTTGATCTTGAAAACAAGAGATCATAAATGGAGTTCTGCCACAAAGGATAACCTGTCTGAAAAAAAAAGTTTAGTGTCTTGATTTCACTGTTATTGATCATCCTTCATATCGTCCCAACCTGGTGCCATCTGATTTTCACCTGTTGCTAAAATTTAAGTTCTCCTGAGAGGGCATCACTTTGATTTTGGCAATGCAAACAGTGCAAGCAGAAGTGAGGCTGTGGTTTTGCAGTTAAAGTGAAGCATTCTATAGTGATGGTATCAAATAACTGGTCACTCTTGGGAGAAATGCATTCATCACCAGTGTTTATGTGGAAAAATTATAATGAACAGTAAGGTTGTAGAAAATTACCACTGTTTGTTTTATTCAAATAAGTAGATCCGCTTTTAAATAAAAAATTAGGAGGCATTACTTTTCCGTATGCTTTTGTAAATAACAAATCTACAAACTCGGGGAAAAAACAATGACTTCTTACTTATGATTTATAAGCAATTTTTCATTCAAAAAAGGGAATAATATCTATCTACAGTTATGAAAAATAATATTAATTTAGAAATACAAGTTTCCTGTCTATTTTTATGCAAGTATCTAAATAATGTCCTTTTCAGTAAGTTTTTATTGCAAGTATTTATAATCCTTTTATTTTTAAACTATATCACTTTTGTAAACTTTGTTATCACATCATTTTTTTCTGATATCTGTATTATAGTGGGTTTGTACAATATTTATTAGGGCCTTTCTTTAACTGAGAGAGCAGTTTATTGGCTAGCCAAACCTCCTGAAGGCTTCAAAAAAAACTTAAGACCTTCAGGCCAGTATTTAATATTTTGGCATATATAGTATAATCCGCTTAAGTTGAAGTCAGTTAAGTCAAAATAAATTTGAAATCTCTTCACCTACTTGAATTTATAATGCAAATTTCTTTGGTTAAGTCGAAGTGTTTTTTGATTAATTCCGGATACGTTGAATAGATTTTAGCCAAGAAAGGTTAGGGAAAAAATTTGAAAAAAAATAAATCAAAGCAAGTGAAACCAATCAGATTAAAGTGAAGCCAGTGATGACAATTTAGAAATTAAGCATTTTAGAAATGAAGCTGTATTTAAGAACGTGTGTTTATTCATAAAGCATAGATGATTCTTCAAATTCTTATCCACTGAAATCATGCCCCAATAGCTAGTTTCCAGTTTTATTTAAATATTGTAGTACATACATCATACATGTTATCAATAATCACCAGAGGCATAGCTGGGGGGGAGGGGGGGGGGGGATGAAGACAAAACATGATAACATGGCATGGGAAAATGAATACCATGCCCCTGGGTGCCATATATCCTCACTACACCTCTGATAATCACATAAGCCTTAATCCAGCCTCGCTTTGGGCATGTCATTTAAGTCGAATTCCAGATAAGTTGAACAATTTTCATGGTCCTTTGACACTTTGACTTAAGTGGATTATACTGTACTACATCAGTATTTATGCTGAGGTCTCATGTTGCTCCTATCCCTTTACAAAAGAGTTTGATGGATTGCCTGAAGAACACCACAGAATGATGCATCCTGAGTTGCATAATACATCTAAACAGAATAGAAGCAAATATTAAATTACTTTATTTCTTTTTTTAATAGGAACAACCATTATCTATACTGTGCCTCCTGTTGTTTCTGGTAAGAATTGACTAATATATAATTGACAGTCAAATCTGTTATAATGTAATCATTGGGGAAAAAGGAATTTACATTCTAACTGAGTGTATGTTATAATTTTAAAATCCAAGTTTAAGCATCAATTTCATGGGCATAGCCAGGGGAGGGGATCACCGGGTCCGGTCCCCCCGTCGGAAAAAAATTCAAGATGTAAAATTTGTATTATTAATTATTGATTATATTTATTGCATTAAAGTTAAAATATAACTTTTTAGGCATAGCCTATAAAGATAAATCTAGTTGGGGAGCTTGGCGGCGCCCCCCCCCGAGTTTATACTTTATAACCAGAAATACACTATAGCAGAGTTCGCTATAACAGTTTGATTGTAATTTATCAGAATATACCCTGTACATGTTTATTTGAATTTATATACTGGTGGTAATGCCAATTATATCCAAATGGCAACATTCTAGAGTCCTTGCCTTCGGGGCAGGTAGTCGATATTACCAATTTATGTTACCAGTTCTAGTGACCCATTGCCATAAAACATCTGTTTTGTTTATCTTGATTTGTAGAACGATGTTTATTATGTCTTTTCATTTCCATCATGTTGTTTTATTGTGATCATGAGTCTCTTTATGTGAGTATCCTGTTTATATGCAGGGTGTCCTGCAACAGGATTCATATAACTTAACCACTTGCTGGTAGGATTATTTTGGATTGGATGCAGTAGAAATAAGCATGGGTCTACTGTGGAAAAATAAATTCTAAAAAATTAAAATTAGAATATATGCTTTCTGTTATTTTAGTGCAAAACTATCATTTCTTTTAAGCAGTGGTCCTATGCTAACAAAATGAAATGCAGCTACATCATAATGTTTTTCAAAGATAGATGATTGTGTTTTGGAATCAACACATTGGGGAAAATTACAGTAGATTTGTTATGATGGTTCAGTCACGTGATCACTGGAACTGCTTAGTTCACCAGATATTTTACCTTTGGATTATTATTAGGTTGTCTGTAAATAAATTTTGATTTTAATCTTCTAACTTCAAATAAGTAACATTACTGGTTTATCATGCAATTATTGACGCATTCTGTCCAATTCCTGATAATACTTCATTGCATGTGATCGTTTCAAAAAAAGAGCACTTCAATTATTCTGGTGGCAATTGAAAATTGAACACCCAGAAGGAGTAATATCACATTGCTGATCTACGAAGACAAAAGATAAATGAGATCATTAACATATGATCGAGTTTTCAGAATTGTGGAGTAACCCATTTTCAGTGCAAGTGGTACCAGATATTCTTGTTTCAGGTGTATTAAGGAACCTGAAGAAGTAGTTTTCTTATTACAGTTGAAAATGTATCGATATTTTGTCCTTAACTTTCTTATCATCAAATATGTTTTTAATGTAAAAATTATTAATATTGTTTGCAGCAAAACCTGAATGTGATGAACCCATGGGATTTGAAAACATGAAATTGTCTGATGATCAAATCACGGTTTCTTCATCCAAAAGTGATTTCTATGATGCCTCAAGGATTCGTCTGCATACTTTAGAAAATGATCAAGGTTCAGGTGGATGGGTTGCTGAAAAGCCCAATAAGCAGCAATCAGTTGAGGCAAGTCATAAGTTTCTTTTTTTTTTCAAACTTCATGATAGGCTTGGTTTTGTAAATGGATAATTAGACTACTAACCAGTGGAAACAGTAGTCATACTATTTCTACTTATTAATCATGGTGAACTCCATGGACTTGCATGATTGGATAAAAATACATTTAGCAGAAAAATAAAAATGACCTCAATACAACTTGATGAATGGAAATTAGGCTATAAACATGATAAATATATATATTTTAATCATAATATAAATCATATTTAATACATAAACAATGAGTAGCACTATTTTAGAGACACCATACTAATAATGAGTTGGTTCACCTTTAGCTTGGATCACAGCTGTAATTCTTCTAACACTTAAATGGTAGAAACTATTTAATAGTTTTGATCTATTTAATAGATCAAACATTATCAGTTTCAAACTGCTCTCCATTATGCTCAACACACAAAACTTAGCGAGCAAAAGTCCCATTTAAAGCCCATACACACATTTCGCAGGAATAGATGATATTACAGTCCATATTCTGTCTACACGTTCTTTCACCATATACCGTAATCAGAAATCATGGGGCACCAAAGCAGTAGTCCACCTTGTCTTAACATGTCCACAATTCCAGGAATTTTTTTGACTGCCCCCTTGTAGCATAAGCATTGAATTTACTTGTTTTGTACTGTTATCTTAAGTACATCTTTTATTACTCTTTTCTAAATCTGTGCATTCATGCTTAACCTAAATTTTCACTACTTACCGCTCCTAACCTTTACACATTTAGTTATAATTTTGGTATATGGTTAAGTTTGAAAATGGGTTTAATGATCTGACACTGGAGTGCTGCAGAGAGGATCTTCTATTTCCAGCTGATCAAATGGGAAATATATAAATTATCTGACTTGTCCTTATCCTTATTTATCTTTAACTGACATTTTTTGGTAGAGTGAAAAATGATGTGGGATGACATCAGTTTTAACTTTGTTGTGGAAAATTGGAGTAAATCTTTACCACAAAATGACTGATAAATAAATCATATGAGGGTAAGTCAATAAATAAATTGCAAAACTGATTTGATAGAGAAAACAGTACTCAGAATAACTACCTAAAATTTATTTTCTTTTTTAACATAACCACCACCATTCAGATGTTTATCTCATCGCTTTACAATCCTTGAGAGCCAGCATTAAAGGTCTTTTGTGGCTGCTATTGCTACAGCTAGGATCCTCTTCGAAACAGTTCCATGAGAACACCTAGAGCACGGGTTATGTAGTTGATTATCACACGTCGGTCATCATGAATCATTTGTTCCTGTGGTTCCAAGCTCTACGAACAACCACCATTCTCCATATCTGCTATGATTCATTGTCCCTTGTTGAATTCCCGATTCAATTGAATATGGCTTTCCGTCACATACACTTTTCACAATAAAGGGGACACATTTTGCAATGCACCTCCTCTGTGGACAGTTCTTTGGCCCACAACGGTGTGCAGTTCTCCTCAAGTACACTCGTGCAGTTTACCAGCTAATATTCACTAACAGTTTCCGATTAACCATGGATTGCAGGAATATCATGTGCTGCTATCTAACGGCAAAACATTTGCCCCAAGTTAAAATGGTATTCGGTATTTTAATGTTTGCTAATTATTTAGTGACTTACCCTCTTACATTTATTTATATGCTTGTACATCCTGGGAGAAGAATTTAAAAAATACCTTATCATACTAATAAATCTCTTATCTGAGAATATTTTTTTTTATGATTTTATTGAGAGTGCACTTTTTCTTGATTCATTCTTGTAACCATAACAAATTAATTAATATTGCATATATAAACATTTCATTTTTATCTTACAAGGTCTTTTTTCCTTTAAAGATATATATATCAATGATCCTTTTGCTTTCATTCTTTAGATCGACTTCACAGGGCCTCGAACCATAACAGGAATAGTTACTCAAGGAAGAGATGGCGTTGATCAATGGGTAGAATTGTATGAAGTGTTGTATAGCAATGATGGTGAAATATGGAATGACGTAACTGATAAGAATGGAAATAGAATGGTAAGTTTTAGATAAAATAAAGTAACATTATACCTATAATAAAATTTTCTTACGTATGATACAAATTCATTTTTATGAAAAATTTTTATGTATTTTTTTAATACATTATGTAACCCTGAATTTCCCTGAAAGCTAATGGGAAATCATCCTACCTGTAGGGATGGGAAACTGAAACATAAGTTTCAATAAATCAAACAGAACAGACTTTGGGAATGGTCCCTTGTTAGGACTTAACATGTTTATCAGAATCTGTTTTTATAGATTTCATTGTTCTGAAAGCTGTTTCATTGATGTCTTGAATTGACAGATCCAAGTAATTTAATAGTCAAACAATGCAGCTTGTTTCCAGAATATGTTTGGCAATAATTGATCCCTCTGATCTTTGCCCAACATCAATTTTTTTATCACACGGATTGTAATTAAGTAGATATCTTTTTGACTTTTCTAGTGGTTGGATGGCTTTCTGACTGTATTGAGTATTCAAGTCAGTCTAGTCACTGGGGTTTTCCTGTGGAGTTTTCTTAAGGACAAAGTATACAGCACAAAAGTCAAAAGTGTGACTGATTTGAAGTCTCGCATTGTTTCTGCAGTTAGTTTGGTGGATGAGGTGATGCTGGCAAGAACATGGGCAGAGGTTGAATATCGTTTGGATGTTATCCGTGCAACAAACGGTGCCCTTATTGAACTTTACTAATATACCCAAAAAACTTTTTGAGTTGATAAACAAATTGTTGAAAACCACTTGTCTCTATCTGTAATAGTTTTTCGAACACCTTGTACGTTGTTACAATAAAATTTCTGTCCTCAACACTGCAAACATTTACCCAACATTTATTAATTCATTTTAACATGAACCTACAACAGAAGAAGAAACAGCTGCTGTTTGTAAAGTATACAGATTAATAAATGAAAGGTCTTAAGAGGATTTTTTCACGCCAAACCTCAGTTGTTGATTGTGTATTAGATGGCGCAATTGGTTGGCACATCTGCACAGTGAGCAGAAGGTTCCTGGTTCGATCCCAAGCTATGGAATTTTCTTTCCTATTTTTCATCAATAATAAAGTATACAAGTTAAACTGACAACAGTATTGTTAATGATCAAGTGAATGATTATAATGATATGACATAAAGATGAACTTCTCAGGTTAGCTTTAATTCTGAGTTACGTAATTGCAATTTCTTCAGAGTATGCTCTTTCCATAATGTCACAAAGATAATTAACCATGTGTAAACAAAATAGAAATTACTGTAATCTGCTAATGCAATATTCTGAATTGTATGATTGAACTGAAGAAAATATCTTATATGGGTTTGGCTTCCTTGCCATTTGTCTGTTGATGATCAATAAAGAATAATGAAAACAAAGTCTGTTAAAATATTTATTTGTTTAATAAATTATTAATGTTTTGAATATCTTTTCCCCTTTAGAAATTTACTGGAAACAGTGATAGTTCTACACCTGTTACAAATTATTTCTTCAAACCTATTAGAGGTCGTTATATTAAAATAATTCCATTAGAATGGCATCAGTGGATTGCTCTACGATTGGAGGTTAAAGGATGTTATGAACCTTATGGTAAGATAAGACATCATTTCATTCTATCGACTACTTTTGTTTCAAATATGCTTAGATGAATGAATTATACTAGTTTTTAGTTGAAAAGAAGTTTTTTTCATACTTTTAAGTGTTTTTCAATGATGTTAATTATTGAATTTGCAAAGTCAGTTATTCTGTTCCAGTTTTTTTTTTTTTTAGATTTTGATTTCAGATTTGGATAGAGCATTAAAAAGTATGTAGAAGTTATAATAGGCACACATAATATAATAATCCTATCTATTTGGGAATATGGCCAAAATGGTGGTTAAGATTAACATTTTGGTCCTTCGAGCTGGGTTGTAGAATCTAACCTAACCTAGCCTATTACACTTTTACTCAATTTTTGATGTGCTATCCAAATCTGAAGTTAAAATCAAAATAATTTGAAAAAAAATTGGCAATGGAACGATCAACTTTGCAAATACAGTAATGATGCTTTTAACTGGCTTGCACTTTTAAGATCATTCCGACAATGCATTCTCAACTGTTTTTAACTGTTTATTATCACAGAAATTACGACTTTCAAGCCTACTGAATTCACCATTCCATCTCGGCCCAGCACAGAGTTCACCACTATTCATCTTCTTCCCGAATCCACTACTACTTCTACAATGAGCACTGGATTTACATTAACTTCCGTAGTCAGCACGAAATCCAGTCCCATTTACAATGCAACTACAGAAGTTACCTATACAACAATTGAAGAAATTTTGGCTCATACTGGACAAACACTTACAACACGTAAGTCATCTATTTAACAAAGAAAAGTAATGACCAAAAACCAGGAATTTAGTTTATTTTAGTTTGAGACCCAACCAAAAATTGTGTGCTATACCTTTGTGTATGAAAAGCTAACCGTGTGAATGAGTCTGTCATTGCTTTCCTTAACAAAATAGTAAAAGAACTGAATAAGTTCTTCTTCATGTGGATAGATTTAGTTTACAAAGAAAACAGATGCTCTTTAACCACCACAGTTTACAAGAAAAATAATTAACAAAAAGACACCTTTTACACCACATTAGTGTAAAAATAATTTTTAATCACACACTTCCACCTTGAAGGATTTTGAGATAAAGGGCCAGAAAGAGTCACTCAAGGTCAAGTTGAGCTGACCAAGTTGGCTGAGGTTTCTAACACATTTGAATTGCAGTGAAGCACACCGTTGGGAAGGCTCATTAAGTGATTGGGTGACATGGTAGGTAGAAAATATTGAGAAAATTTATTGGTTCGTTTAAATCTTAGCGAAAGATTTTTCATGTATTTTTGTAAGCGATAACCTGGTTATTTTTCATTTAATACAGTATGTTGGTAATAAGTATTTTCTTATATCAAGATGACAGTGTTCCAGATATTCTCTATTATTCTGTTGGAATTACTTGATTGGTTTAAAAGTTGAATATGTTAATAGCATACAGTACAGTATTTGCATATGATTAATGAGACTGTACTTAATGAACAGATTCATTATTTTGTGGCCATTTTTCGATTTTGCTTTGCCTTGTTTGAATGTTAAGTAAACGTTTTGCTAATATCAGCTATTCGTCGGACCTTTTTAATTTTCTTTACCACAATGTCACAATTTTCTCAAGAGGAGATGGTAGACATGATTTTATGTTATGGAGCAACCAAGAAAATGCAGCGGAAGCATGTAGACTGTATGCTGGGAGATATCCGACTTGTCGCCACCCATCAAGAAGTGTATTGTGGCGTATTGTCCAACGGTTCCGTGAAACAGGCAGTGTTACGCAACCTCCTCATTAAGGTCGATCAAGGACAGTAGCGGATGACGACACCACCACAACTATCCTTGCTGCAGTAGCTGCTAATCCACACATTAGTGTTCAAGCAATTGCAGGAAACATTGGATGCTACAAAAGTTCTGTATGGAATGTTCTCCACAAGCACAAATTTCATCCATTCCATGTTCATTGCCATCAAGCTCTCTTGCAACGTGACGGTGATAGATGAATGGAGTACTGTAACTGGCTCCTCTGTCAAATTGATGATGATCTGCAGTTCACATCCAAGATAATTTGATCTGATGGGCACAGATTTCAAGGAATGGGACTGTTAACAGACATAATTTACATTATTGGGCAGACAGCAATCCACGCTGGTTGCAGGAAGTTTCGCATCAAGAAAATTGGCGAGTTAATGTGTGGTGCGGAATGTACAACATCAAACTGATTGGGCCCATATTCTACGACGGAACTCTCACAGGACTACGGTATTGAGACCTGATTCTCAGTGGTGTTGTGTTCGATTTTCTTGATGAACTGCCCCTATAAGAACGGTCAACATGTTGGTTTCAGCAAGATGGAGCACCACCACACTTTGCAACTATTACAAGGCAGTGGCTGGATAGCACATTTCCATCATGTTGGATTGGTAGATCTGGACCAGAACCTTGGCCGCCACGATCGCCAGACCTCACACCATTAGACTTCTCCCTGTGGGGTTATGTGAACAACAAAGTTTACGACACACCACCAACAATAGCTGGCCTTCAAGAAAGGATTGTAGCAGTTTGTTCCAGCATTCCAGAAACAATTATGACTAATTTGCAGAAATCGATTGTGACACGTGCTCAAATGTGCCTTGCAGCTGATGGTCAGCACATTGAACACTTTCTCTATTAGGAAGAAAAATCTTTTGCTAAGATTTAAATGAACCAAATAACTTTTCTCAACATTTTCTACCTACCATGTCACCCAATCACTTAATGAGCCTTCCCAATGGTGTGCTTCACTGCAATTCAAGGGAAAGGATGTGATTAAAAATTGTTTTTAAACTAATGTGGTGTTTTTAAACTCTAAAACTGGCTAAAATAGACCAATCAATGATTTTTAGATTAAGATCTGGACATGTAGTTTTTAGATCATTTTTATTCAAGCTGGGAATCTCAATAAATAATAAGTGTATATGTGGTGAAGAACAGACGGTAGAACACGTCCTACTGAGATGCCCTCTGTTGCACGAACAAAGAAAAGCCTTATTTGATGAAATAAAATTCATAATAAAGAAACCCACTGAAATCGACCTAAAAACTTTACTAGTCTTAGAAAAAAATCAAATAAGAAACCAAAAGTTAATAGTAAACACCCTACGCCACTATCTTATAAATACGGATCTTCTTAAAAAAATATTATCTCCGATCCCCTGGGCGAAAATACGAAATTAAAACTCGAATAGTGCTCCTGTAAGTTTCGTATCATCAGGCTAAAGATCCTGTGCTGAATGGATCTAAATGGCTGTATGTGAAGAAAGAAAGAACTAATGTGGTGTTGCTCTACAGGGTAGCAATCGGATATTTTTTTCTTTCTTTATAGTTTTCGAGTTAGCAAATTTGGGGGTCAGAGTCAAATTTAAGTGCAGCAATGAATTCCCCCCTCCCCTATTACCTATAAATCACACTCATCAGATCTCGCCTCTGTCAGCTTTGAGATATCTGCCATGTTACCAGATATTTGGACACCCTGTATATTGAGTCTAAACCAGTCAAGGAAAAGCAGCCAATTTGCTTCAGAATGAGTCTTAACCAAGCAGTCAATTTGATTTCCTTGAAAACTACTAGATTATTTGACATCATATCATTTGACTTATTGTATGCATGTTGTTGTAATCTTGATTCTGCTTTCCTAGGATCCAAGTTCCTAGCTCTTAACAGTTTACAAAATTAATGTTTTTGTTTCCAAAAATTTTATGCTGGATAAGTGAATTGGGAAGGCTTGCATTTGAGAAAACAGTTCTCTCTTACAGCTTCCAAGAATTCATTTAGCTATGAGAAATCAATAAAAAAGCTGAAATACAAAAACAGAGAGCATGGATATCAGCAGTAACAGAGATAAATCCAGCATCTTGGCAATATTCTTGATAGTTTGATTTTCATCCAAAAGCTTTAACAAGGCTCTGAAACATATTATAATATATTGGAGTAGTAGATGTAAAAGGCCCAATAGACATCCTTGTTGCAGTTCTTCAACAAATATAAAAAAAAAAACTATAACCTTATGGTAAAACCTTGAAACTGTCAAGCAACCCGTTGTTCTGAGAGTTACATAAGAAGTGTTGGCTGAGGGAAGATTATGCCATTTAACTATAAAAAATGGCTCGTATTGTATGCAGAAACCTGCCAAAAAGCCAACAGCACATTACAAGATTTTTAGCGTTTGTTTTCTTATGCTATGCAGCTATAGCAAGTTATTATTATGAATGACTCATTTTGGTATTAAACCTTTGACAAAGATATAATACCAAAACACATGCCACTCCTTCATTTACTAACTTGAACACCCATGGGAAATCTTTTGGTACCCTCAGGCCACATAATTTTTCCAGATGACCTCGAGCCACGTGACCTAATCAAATCCCCTTGGCAGCAAGTATCAAGTACTATTGCAACTATGCAATAAGTTACTACAGTTGTCCAAATGAATCCCACTTTGATAATTGATATGAAAACAATCTGAAATCAATTTTAAATGAATCACATGCTAGTACCTGCACAAAAGTTTGCCTTAAATGACACAACAACCTTCCCCAAACTGTGGAAAAAAGAAAAACCACTCATATTCAGAATAGTGGTACTGGGCCATAAAGAAATGGGACAAGTGCTTTTGAGAACACATTGAAAGGTTTGAAAATGTTTGGCACTGTTAAATGCACCCTATTAGGGAATCTGATGGCCTAATACAGCATGCTTTTCACAAGGGTGTCCAAGAGTTCCTCTGACAAGGAGTCCCATTCATGCATAAAAGCATATTTTAACTCTTAGCTGATGTTGCATGATAGAATCCCAAGCATTCTCAATTGGATTGTGATCAGGTGGCTTTGCCAGCCACATAATATCCTCTGATTTCAGATAGTCATTTACCAGGACGACACAATGTGGACAGGCATTATAATCCATTATACAAAAAATCTGGGACAGCTATGCCTCAATTTTGGTAGATATGTTGATATAGAATGACACACTGGGCACCATTATCTGTTGAACATGTGAGGCAAGACATTGAACCATATCCAAGCCTTCAGAGTGGTCTCTCTGAACATATTTTTCAGCATGTACTGTGTCCCGATGTACTCCAAATGTGCAACATCATGAATTGGTTGAAGGGCTAAATCTGTATTCACCTATGAGCAAAATGTTAACACACTTAATTGTAAACTCCAGTGACAATGCTTCAGACTGTGCAATATGCAGGAATTAGAGGAATGCATGAGACTGCCTTCTGCCATAAAGGCTATAAGCATTCAATTTCCTGTATATGTAAACCATTTCTCTAGATACAAATTCTTATCACAGCAGGAAGGTCTCTCACAAGTTCTGCTGCTGTATTCCTACTGTTGTGTCGTGCACGTATGGTTAGATATTTGTCATCATTTGCTGAACTGGTATGTGGATAACTTCAGCTGAGGCATCTGCCAACTGTGTCCTTAATCTATAAACATCTCCAAAAGCTAGAGATAATGTTTGTAACACATTAATATTCTGTGACACTTGTGTTTGGCTCTGGCCTGGTTTAAGCCATCCAGTAATTCTACTTCACATGACACTACCAAATTTTTTTCTTTGACTATGATGGCGATCATTTACTTCACAAACTGAGTGCACAGAAATGCCTTTAACAGCAGCCTTATGCCTGCCACCTTTTATTGATTTTTTCCTGGGGTTCATTTGCATCTCAAATGCTTTTGGAAGTGCTTCCTAGCACTACACACAATTGATATTTTTGTATAGATGATTTACTTTTGCTGGTCCATAGTAATTAACCTGCTCATATGTGGGAGGTGTATAATGCACAAAATCAGAATTATCCTTAATTTTTGGATAATAGTGTGTATAGTTTGCTAAAAATTTATGTGCAATTATATGGGAAAACCTTAATATTAAAAAAGATAAAAAAAAATTCTTACCCTAACCCAGCCTAGCTTAATATAACTTTAATGTAATACAGTTTTCCTATGATTAAATTAGAACAATCTATAAGTGATATAAGTCCCGATATACCATTTCTTTAGAAATTTCATAAATATTTTGATGAATGTGATTAGTATTCACATTTAATAAAGCACGTATCAGATAGAGTTTCAATTTAGGGTGATTGCTAGATATTCAAAATTTAAAGCAAATAAAAATAAAACGGATCTCCTTGTTATAAGATTATATTATTAAAAAAAATTAAAATTTGGACCATTTTTTATGAAGGTAGTGTAAATCCATTTTTGAAAAACAAATGAGAGAATAAATAATTTTAGATATAGTTTAGCATGAGCTTTTATATATACAATTTACAGTTTATACTTTAAAATATCTGTATGATTTGATCAATTGAAAATTCATCAATTTATATCTATAACTTAGTGATTAATATATTCTTTATGATTATGTCTTTAAGAATATGTCTGTCGTGACAAGATGGGAATGGAGAATGGCCAAATAGCTGATGATATGATCCGAGTTACTTCATCAAAATATGGAACTCACAGTGATGGACCAAAAGTTCGTCTGAATACTGAAGAAAGAGGAGATCAAACAGGAGGATGGGTCGCTGACATTTTAGATAAAAACCAGATCATTGAAATAGATTTTAAAGAAATTGTTACTCTAACCGGACTTGAAACACAAGGTTAATTTTTTTTTTTTTTTTGAATAATACATCTCAATTGCGTTTATAAGTTAAGAAGGGAAAAAGTTAATAAAGAGCCTAAATTTAATTTTAAAAATTTATTAATTTAAACTATTAGGACGTGATAGCAGTGAAGAGTGGGTCACAAAATATACAGTTGAATATAGTTCTGATGGAAGGATTTGGTTTAATGCAAAAAATCTTGAACATAATGAGGTAAGTGATAAATTTCTCCCAGGAAAGTTTCTCCTTTACAGTTGGATTTCTCACTTTAATTTATCTTAAACAAGTTAAACTGTTCCAAACTTTTAGATATTTGATGGTAATGAAGATTCTAGCAGCATTAAAAGGAATTTATTTGATGAAGCAGTAGAAGCTCAGTATTTGAGGATAATGCCATTGGCATGGCATGATTGGATTGCGATGAGTATAACTCATTTTGATTTAATAACGATTTCTTAGAAACAACTTGATTTGACATTGAAAACTGTCTTTAGCAAAAGCTTTGGACACAATGCTTTAGCAAATCTACTGATTGCATCTCCAAAGCATTGTGTTTCAAGGAGGATTCCCCTGCACAAATTTTTTTCTCAAATAAAGTGATATCTCGCATCTATGTCGTTTTATCCTTTTATGGAATTTGAGATTCTTTATCAGCCTGTTCATATTCGAGCTCTCAATAAACAATCTAACTTGAATATTGACATTGAGGACACTCAAAAGTGGTCTCCTCAACCACTGAATTCAGCTTTTGTGGTTGATACTTGTGTGGATGCCCCTGTATCTTATGGTGAATATCTTTACCCTGATCTCTCCAACATAATTAGTGTTACTGAATTCACAGTTATTTATTTGATGGCAACTGAAATAAAATCCATTATGCATACTTTCCTTCAAACTCCTAAGTATCCACTGGATTCCTGTGAGTCTTTTAGAAGATTCTGTAAATGATTCATGCACAATTTACCACAAAGGTGATGTCAGATCATGTTCTCACTGGTAAATGCATTAAGCTGCCTACTACTTCAAGGCACAGTGCACTGCTGGAATTTTCTTTTTTTTTTTTTTTTTTTTTTTGCTTGGGTTCAGCACATATTATTGCAGTTAAATGTAACTGTTAAGGGCTAGCTTTCTCATGTATTGAAACGACTTTGTAATTTTCACATCCAGGAACCTTGATGACAGTTGTATTGTTGTATTTTAGTGAACACATGGTAGAGCCCTTTATGTGTATAAGAAATGAAGTTAATTAATATATCATTTTCCATTGGGATATAATTCAGATTGCTAGTGCACTATTGAGCAACATACACTACCCTACAATAATGGAATGAAATCTCTTAATTTACATGAACTATGTAACCCATGCTTGCACATGAACTACTGGTGCAATTTTATTGTATTGGTGTGATAACTTGCCTGTATATTGCTGTTGTAGGTGGAAAATGGCTGAATGAAGGGAACTTAGTGACTGAGAGAGGAGTGATAATAATTGGGTGCCACATTGCAGGCATATCTATTCATGAATTTTTGAGAAAATTATCGCAGCCACATTCAAGTATTAGTGATATTGTGACGCAACGGAGAAAGTCTGAGTCGCTACTCTTCATAATAAGTAGCGGGTCACACTCATCATTGCGCACTTTCTATATTAATAAACTACGAATTTCTCTAATACTAATTGTCAGATCGTATAGTGGCTTTCTCATAATACAACAAAAAGATTCCTCCCTCTTAATTACTTACTCTACTCTGAATCACGGCACCAATTTTGACGCAACGGTGAAAGTAACGCTGCTCTCTTAATGTTGCAGGCCACAATCCTTGCTGTGTACTTATATAAACAAAGAAAGAAAACTAACTTACTAAATAATTACTTCTAATGATCGTATAGTGGTTGCTTATTCAAACTTGCTTCTTTAAACGGATTGCTACCAAATTAATAACTTACGTTACTAATCCCACTGGAATACTATGTGCTCTACCCCCTCCCCTTTTACTTCTTGGAAACCTTGGTTTGCTAATGACTCAAACAACGTATTTTATAGTTAAATTAAGACGTTTATTCAAAGAAAAGACAATTTTAAAATTATGGCCATAATAAAAGCAATACATAAACTAAATCAAATGAAAATGAATTAAAATAATTAAGGTATAATGATCAACGTAACAATAGGATCACATACTTCTATGGAACACAAATTAACGCTAACGTTAGACTCTCTTAACTCATTCTTAAATCTGTTTATAGTTCACTGTTCCTCCCACACATTAAGCACATCATAAAACACCATATTCTTGATAATCGTTCACTGTATACACATGTCTTTATTCTAAAACTATCACTTATCTGGAGTTCATAAAACAGCCGATGATGCTAGTGGACATGAGCTCGTAGGTTACAGCCGTCGCTTCCTGGAGTCTCCGCTGCCTTCTCTTCTGTGCATGCTGATTAGAGAACTCTGTGACTTGATACCCATTAGCCCGGTGTCTTCCCGCGATCATGCCTCCAGCTCCACTGCAAAGGGATCCTTGTTACGGGGACCAGCTGGGTTGCTTCCTGCGACGAAGCTTAGGAATAATAGCTGCTGCTCAGTCGTCATCGCTTGATACTATTCGCCCAGTGTCTTCTGCAATCATGCCTCCAGCTCCGCTGCAAAGGGATCCTTGTTACGGTGACCAACCAGTTGCTTCCTACGATAATGCGTAGGTATTATAGCTGCCGCTCCGTTCCTCCTCATGATGCTATTCGCTCCTTCTTCTCTTCTGCTTCTCATTTTCTCATCGCCCGTTGATCTGCTATGGCCTTCTCAATTATCGCCAATAAAACCTTGTCCATCTGTTGCTACGACTAATGTCACCAAATAACCTTTCTTACACTATTAAAACTGTCTCTCCTTTCTTTTGCTATAACAACTCTTAACTTTGGGACATCTCTCCCAATTCTCCGATGTTTCCAGAAAAACTTCTATCTCATTCTCATCTCTATTCTTGATCGCTGATCCTTCTCTTTCTCTCGCTTCTTGTGCTCTACATATCAAACGCACACACTCTACTATATTGTCTCTCTCTCTCTCTCTCTCTTTTTCCTTCCCAAACTTTTTCTTAATTCTATTGGTTCACCACTTTCATTTCTTGGAATCCACTTTTTTAGGTCGTTGCCTAGGCAACTACGTTCCCTTCCTCTTCGTTCATTGTTTAGCTTTCCACTTTCATAATCCTTTCACAATAGGCGTCTTTAAGCCTACTTTTCTGCACTTAGTGTTCCAACCTGTAGTTTTCATTGAGAGAGCCATTTTCTCTTTATTACTAAATTCTTAATATTTTATTACCTTATTCTGTGTTATGTTTGGTCATTTCGCAACTCCAAGTATCAACAAGAAATTTATAATAAAATTACTAATACTTCTGTGCCTACTCGATTAACAATCTTATTCCATTCCGTTTTCTTATTTCTTAACCTCCTACCCTCTCGCATTATATTAATCTCCCTTCCTAACTACTAAATAACTTCTCTGATTTCTACTTTTTATCCTTTTTATTATTAATAAATGAACAACACAGATATGCCTAACAAATAGCATATCTGTAGTGGCGGGTCGTGTGAGATATTAACGAAATATCACACACGTCCCGTCACAATATCGTGAAGAAATGTAACACACCCCACGTCAAATGATCCTCAAAATTCACTGAACGACCCACGATTGGTTAAGAAACCATTCCAGATCATCAACAAGGAGTTCCAACATGCAACAGGAGTCATGTGCATTACAACACTTTGTGGAAGGAACTGCATGGACTCAGCATTCGCAGATGCGTGATCACACACAAGACAAACATTTTGCCAAGACTTCCAAACTCCAGTTGTGTTTTGAACGCCAGCATTGGACTGTAAAAGGATGAAACAATATTTTGTGGAGTGACAAATCTTGCTTTACTTTGTTCCATTTGGATGGGCATATTGGTGTATGGCAAATGCCAGAGAAGAAGTGCCTTACTGTTTGGAGGTGCTGAAATGATGATGTAAGGGTGTTTTTCATGGCATGGCATGGCTTGGGATCCTTGCATATGGTTGAAGGCAATTTGAACTCTGAAGCCTACAAGGACATTTTAGAAAATTGGGTGCTTTCTATGCTGTGGGAATTTTTTGGTGAAGAGGATTGTTACTTTCAGGATGATTATGCACCATGTCCTGTTTTGGCTTCCATGGCACACAGACATGAATGTCAATCGCTTTCCTTGACCTTAATCCAATTGAACATTTTCGGGATGAGTTGGAATGTTGAGTGAGGGGCAGGGAGCCATGTCCCAAATCTACTGCTGACATGGCTATGAAGAATGGACCAAAATGCCGGAAGCTGTTTATCGAAACCTTGTAGAAAGTATGCCCAGAAGGGTGAAGTTTCAGCACATGGAGGTTCAAGAAGATTTCAAATGGAATAAAATAACACTTTTTCCATACCAGTGTACTGTATTGTAGGGTAGTGTATTGTTCACTGTGTAATCTGCTTGGTAGTGAGGTCAATAATGATGGCTGTGTAGCACATAGAGGATGGTTAAGTACAAGATTAGAGTAAAGTCTATGGTAAAGTCTTTACAAATAAGAGCAGATTTCAATAATTTCTGAGAAATCGTATTTGATATCACTCCTATAATCAATGGAAGCCCATGCTGGCAAACATCAACTTTAGGCAGCCACGAATTGTCTGTTATTGGATGCTCATGTTGATATTTTCCCTGAACTTAAAAAAATTCTCAAATAAAAATGAAAAAGACTAGTACAGGATATAGATTCAAAATGAGTTTACAAAACCATATAAAATACTATAGGGAAGAACCCTTATTAATGAAATGAAAAAAAAAGTCATTCAGTATAGTAAATCTTCATCTCTAGAGAATATGATTCCTGGTCTTCCACAACTTATTCTGATAACTTATGATCTTAACCACATTGTACTCTCTCTCAAATTCCTCAAGTTTGTTAAGAGAGCAGGCAAAAAAGTAATGTTAAACAGTAATATTCTGATTTTGGTCCATTATTAGACACATCTGCAATCTTATCTGATTTTAATTTTTTAATTTAGGAAAGAAAGTTTTTTTTTTGTTTTTTTTATTTATTTATTTATTTATTTATTTATTTATTTATTGTATGCTTTCCAATTGAGTCACTCTTTCTCTCATCACTTCTTAACTTTGTCATACTTTGTCATAGCCAAGCTATATGATTAGGTTAATCTTTCTGTACAGACTTCACTGATGATCATGCTGTTTACTTGCAGCAAGAATGAACATGTATTGAAGTCCAAGCTATGTAGTTTGATAGTATTAATTTACTTTTTTTTTTCTCATTTTAGAAAGTACCATTCCATTTATCCCAACAAGCAGATTGACAACACGTTAGTATTATTGATTTCTGTCTTTTTAATCTAATATAATATTTGATTCAAGTAATTCTGTATTATTTCTGAACTCATTAATTTTTTTTTTGGTGATTATAGACAGATTTATTTTAAACTTTTCCAGTTGTCTGTATAAACACTGTTCTAAAAAAATAAATAAATAAATAAAAACAGGCTTATAGCTATCTCAATGTTTCCAGAAAACTTCTCATATCATATAGCCAGGAAGTAAAATTGAAAATATGTAACATCCCGTATGCTATAATGAAATTTTCATTCGGGTTATTCTGAAATAGGGGAGAAAGTTTTAACAAATAACAAGATTTGTCTGACATGCACCAGATGAATATCACCACTGCATATCTCCTTATACAGGGTGATTCAGTCAATTTCTGACCATTTCAGTACTATGATTTATTGACCCATTAATGTTTACAAACTTAGCATTTCAGTATGATATTTTAGGCAGTTCGGAGTTTTTATTCCCGTGGAAAAGTCTTGATAATGTGCTCAATGTGGCCACCACGAACGTTTTGAACTGCTCGCAGCCGAATGGTGAAGTTGTTCATAACTCTTTCCAGAATTTCTGCATCCACAAGGGTGCAGCAGTCGACGATGCTTTGTCGCAGCTGGTCTAGGGTTCTTGGTGCTGTAGTGAACACACTGTCTTTAAGGAACCCCCCAGAGATAAAAATCACATGGGTTTAGGTCAGGACTCGTAGGGGGCCAAAAAAAGCCACCCCCGAATCGATCTGGAAACCTGTTTGAAATGACACGATTTCCGAATTTCATTAGTGGTGTGAGTCCTAGCCCCATCCTGTTGAATCCATTGATATCGAAACGGTATACGCCTCCTTCACAGCTCGGGGATGAAGAAGGTTTCCAACATGTTAAGGTAAGCCTGTGACGTTACGGTGCCTCAAAAAAGAACGGACCAATGATGCCTCTTTTGGAAATCGCGCACCAAGCCATAACCTTTCATGGATGAAGAGGTGACTTATGGATCTCATGAGGGTGCTGGGAACCCCAAAAACAAACGTTGTGTTTATTAACGTCACCTGACAGATGGAAGAAGGCCTCATCTGACACCCACAGGTTGTCCACAATGTCCTGATTGGCTTCCATTTCTGCTCCAAACTCCATCGCAAATTGTTGTCGCTTCTGTCTTCCAGTGTCTGTTAACTCCTGATAAACATGGATCTTAAACGGGAAAATCCTTTCTCAAAATTTGCCACGTCGTGATATACGACAGCCCTTCTTCAATGGATAGGCGGCGAACAGATTTTTTGGTAGGGGAATCGACCAATCTTGTGCGAACATTTTCGACAACTGCGGCCGTTCGAACACGAGCTTCGCTGCCGCCTTTTTTCTTGCCTTTAACACATCCAGTGGCACGAAATTGCTTGGCAAAATCCATGATTGCTTGCCTGCCTGGTGCGTCTCGACACTTATACTCCTTCCTGGTTACAGATGATTTTGTCTCGAAATACCATTCGACAACCTTGCATTTCTGCTCTGTTGATAAAGCGGGTGCCATTTTTCAACAATACGATTTTCATGCAGCGCCATTGCAACAATACAAACTCCAACTATTTAGAAATTCGATATGGCGCTCATATTCTTTCAATTGTTTATCCCTAATGCACGTCATTCGAGTGAAGTGGTCAGAAATTGACTGAATCACCCGGTATAATCGAGTCAACAGATTTGTGGTGGTGAATTAATATTAACATTAGGAAAAGGATAATAATAGTTCTGTCTGATTATTAATACTAAATCTTGGCCATCCCATGTCAGTCATTGCTAAGATTATTATGAAATGGAAATGGATTTACCATGAACACCCAAAAACTTAGTGCTGATCCAAAATGACAAGAGACCAATTGGTTGGTAGATAGTCCACAAATTCTGCTGTGCAGCCAAGTAAATGACCATTATATAAATGCAGCAGTTTGGAAGAAAGGACTGTGCAACCATTCTACATACTGAACTCCACCATCTTAGTTTTTACATGGCAGAGCAGCCTCCACAAGCTACAATAATCAGTGGCAGTTATTGGGGATGCATGATGCAAGGAGCACGGAAATTTTAGTGAAAGAAGGTACTCTTAAGTATCAGATCATATTACAGACTGTTCTGATCAGATAAAATAGCAGATGCCTGGAGAATATCTTTTATTAATAGACTACATCAAAAATGCTAAAATCATTATACTTTATCATTAAACAGTGGTGCCTAACAGTACACACATTGAGTCCCCTGCATCCATGTACGTGTATTGCATGTTGTCACCGTGTGTTGTTAGAATATCACTGCTAATGTAAGCTAAATTGAATGAAAGTAGAGGAAATACTAATCTATCTGCTTCCATTATCTCTATTTATATCTTAATGAATACAAATAACTGGATACCTGGGATCTTACTGCTAAGGGAAACCAGTATCCCAGGTTTTCTTAACAACGATTCAAAATGTTAGGCTTTGCCAATTAAAATTTAATATTTGTCCTGTACTGGTTTTATTATCGGATTATTATATACAATTTTAGGAAATTGAGAAAAAGTGAATAAATATGCTGCAATGTATATTAAATATTAGATACAACTTTGTTTGAAATTCCCCCCCCCCCCCAATCGTATTTTCTTTTGGTTTCCTTTTGGTTTTATTAATGGAAAACAGAATATGGATTATTATACGCAATTTTTTTATAAGCAGTAATGATTTTTAAACTTTTATTTTGCATAATACGCTTATACAGGGTGTTTTTGAATTGAGTACAGATTTTTTGGGAGATGATAGAAGAGGTCCTTCGAAGTATTTTTTGTCATATGAACATGGGGTCCCCGCAGCTCCGTTTACTTACAATACTGCATTGAACAATCAAATGACACTGGGACGCAGTGTACGTTGGTAGGCCTAGATTATTTTATTTTTAACAATTAACACAAGCAATCTACTCTATGACTTTTACAGTAATTGTTCGAAATGACCGCCATTTGCTTCATAGCACAATTCGCAACGCCTTATGATGGATTGATGTATGCGTGGATTGGATACCATGGAATCTCCTTGACGAAGTTTGCCCTAAGACTTTTTAACAAACAAGCACGTGCACCTTGAAATTTCTTTGCAAACAATTACTTTAAAAGTTATTACAGTAGATTGCTTGTGTTAATTGTTAAAAATAAAATAATCTAGGCCTACCAACGCATACTGCGTCCTGGTGTCATTTGATTGTTCAATGTAGTATTGTAAGTAAACGGAGCTGTGGGGACCCCATGTTCATATGACAAAAAATACTTCTAAGGACCTCTTCTATCATCTCCCAAAAAATCTGTACTCAATTCAAAAACACCCTGTATATACCAATAATTATGTAATCATGATGAATTTTGGCCTTTTGGGGTTTTCTGTTTTCTGTTGTAATTTTGGCTATGTATTACTAATTGCAATAAGAGATGCTAGTAGAGCATGTTAACATCTAATATCTTTCTTGTTTGTTTCCTTGTTTGTTATCTGCCCAGAGAAGTAAATCTTAAACTTTAACTTTTTAAGACACATAAGTTTGGTCAAATCATTATCGGAATCTGTTTGGTAATATTATGGAATGGAGCATTCTCATTACTGTTCTTCTTACTGCAAGGCCTCTGTCAACTTCATTAAGAATCTGTTCGACTGAAAAAGCTATAGATAAACATTATAACAATTAAAACATTAATAGTAGAAATCAGTAACTTCTTGCCCATATAAAATAGATTTTACTTCTTTTTATGTACATTATTGAGTAAATGGGAAGCAAGAATTATGAAATTATGACAACATAATGGTCGAAATGTATGTACGAGAAGTAAAATCCACGAGAGTTGTTTTTAAAGTAAGGTCCGTTTTATAATAAAAACAAAACTACTATATAGGCCTATATTTTCAAAATTTATTCTCCACTAGATTCTACATATTTTTAACTATTTTTCTACAAAGTTTCCAAGTTTATTTAAGCACTTGTCTTAGCTTCTGCATCCTCACTTCTTAGAAGTCTGCCGCCAGTGAGGAAAACCATCCAGTTTTCGCTTGTTCATCATCACTGAAACGTAGGTTACCGAGAAACTCCATTAGGTACCGGAACAGGTGTAGTAACTGGTCGTGAGGTCTGGACTGTAAGGAGGGTGGTCAGGTTGTTCCCAACCAGAAGATCGGATTAGAGCTTGTGTTTGAGCAGTGTGGCCTTGCATTGTAATGGAGCAACCACACCATTGGTCCATTGCATTAGGTCCTTACATCTTACTGATATGGTAGTGCATGTCCACTGCTGTCAAAAAAAATGGGTAACCGACCATATTTTGCAGTCAGCAGCAACCTCAAGAATCTTAAACAGTTTAATGACAGTGTGATGCGCGCGCGCGCGCGCGCACACACACGCGCACACACACACACACACACACACACACACACACACACACACACACACGCACACACACACACACACGCACACACACACACACACACACACACGTTCGCACACACACACACACACACACACACACGTGCGCACACACACATGAGCGTGCACACTGATACCATGGCTATAAATGCTGTCTGCTTGTTCACAATGGATGCTAGGAGTCTGTGCACAATGATATTTACAAACTGACCTTAAAACACAACCCTTATATTGTATTGGACAAAAGGTTTTTTTATTTTTACTATTGATCCATACCCACAGTTGGTGTCTACTTCTACCAATTGAAATGTTGTTTTTGACTTAATCCTTTAAGTATTAGTTACAAATTTGTCTATTTATGTTTTTTGTTTGTTTATTTAATTTATTTTTGTTACTTTTTTTTTTTTTTGCATATGTTATTAGAGAAAACTACGTTTCCCACCTCTCTGCTTACATCACCTCCAACAAGAAAGTTTCCCTTAACTACAACAGGTAATAATTTTTACATTATTATAATAATTTTTATAATAAGTTCAAGAGAAATAGTTTCTTAGTTTATTTTTTTTTTTGAAATTTGATAATGTTTTTATTATTAAGATATGTAATAATTCAGCTTTTTTGTATAGAGGGTGATGCAAATTGTGTCATAAGTACGAGGACCCCTGTATACCAAATAGCACACTTTTGTTCATTGGTTATCTGCAATTGGCATTTACAGGGATTTGTTAATTTGGATTACCATATATAACAAAACTATGTAGGAACTTTTTCCTATACAACGTAGTCCAAATGAAAGGGGCAAATTCTAAGAAGTAGTTCCTGTTAGAGCAAGAATAGTCTTGTGAAATGAGTTTCAGTTCTCTTCTGTTGTACTATTTGCCAGTATCTCAGCAACATCTTTTCCAGTGTATAAATCGGTCAAGGGGGTCCCGTTACATGGTAACTCCAATCACTGGAACTTGGCCCTCTTGATTTCTATTGTGGAGGTTAGGTTAATTAGGGGATATATGGTAAGCCTAGTCTCAAATCTGTTGTATATGCTGAGTTGACTCGATTCCAAACATGTGTGTGCCACTTTTAATGCTGTCTAAATAGATACTGCAACATTGAAAGGGTGAGTCAGGCCAAGATACATTATATGGATGCTTGCATCAAGCATTTACTGTGACTTGCCAGAGATCCATATGCCATACTGTTTTGCATTGTGATACATGTAATTTAATATAATAAATCCTGTATTTTAAGTTCACTTGTCATTTACTGACATGTGCATTCTTGTCCTACCAAAAATCCCCTCCCAAAATTTGTCCCCATTGTTTGAAATTACCCTGTGTATCTATTACCAAATTTTTGTTTTTTATAGATCCATTTTATTAACCCCTTGGTGGTTCTACTCCCAATAGATTCTTTAGCCTTTTGCATAAGATCTTAGAATTCCTTATGCAAGTCTCTTTGATTAAAACTTGTTTCAATAAGTCTTTGAAATCTCATAATTGTCTATATTAAACAGTTCATACTCCACAGTTTTCTTGTGCTACTGCTCCTTTTATTAGAACTTTAGCTAAAGCTACTTATAAGAATGTACACTTGGTCTATACGTCTATCCAGCTGTCCACTGTTTGCACAGTAACTTGAAAACAGATTAATTTTTTCAAATTCTGTTTTCGACAATATGATCATCAAGGTCTTAGCTCAGCTGTATTAACTTTTCAGGCTTTTTCGTGGACCCTTCAAGTCAATTGCATGTGCCTTAACAGTGGCTGTTATGAATACCAAGATAATGGCATGTCTTATAATAATCGATTAGTAGTGATGAATCAATAATGAATACACTGTTACTTTCTGTTTATCTTTTAAGCATTGTTGATTTGGGCACACGCACGTGATGATCGTTTTGTCGCAGATAAAGCTCCTTCTTGGAATGTTTGCAAGATTTTATTTTTAACTTCATTTTGCCAGGCCATTTCCAACTCCCTATGCTTTCTAGGCTTTCCAAAAACCCAGATTCTCCCATTATCTTTGAAGAAGGCAGAACAATGCTAAAATACCCAGGCAGAATGGACATATTTCCAGTAGGGAGGATCATTTTACATTTGGGATGAAATGATTCAGAATCTTGGTTATGTTGACACATATCCCTCGTTAATCCCAACTGTTTCCCTATGATATATATAATGTTGAAATTCCACTGAGTGTGAGATGTTTGTATATAGAGATTACTGTACAGATTAATCCCATAAGTCCATAGTGAAAAGTTTAATATTTACTTAGATGAGAGTTTGTGCACAAAAGTGAGATAACAAAACATTTTGCTTCATACAAATGATATTGGTTCAATGAATTTAGCATGAAAGACCATAAAGCTTCAGGAACTTAGAAAACCAGCAAATGGGAAAATGCTCATAAATAATGAAAATATTCCCAAGTGCTATGATCTTGAGAAAAAACTGGGAGCATGGCTTATCAATCATTTATAGAAGATAATGAAGACATTCCTTATAAATCTAATTGTATCCTCTTCGAAAAGGTTTAAGGGTAGGAAGGATACCCAATTTGTGGGCCAGGGGCCTGCTCTGCCAGTTGAGCTAAATTGTTGCTTCAGGGATGCCCATATGGACATATTGTAACAGTTTGGCAGTTCATTGTCTGCAGTACCACAATTATTCAAATATTCAAACCAATTTTATTTGAATTATTTAATTATTATTTATATTATATCCCTTTTAGTTATTGTAGATTATAATGATAAAAAAAGTTTCAGTAATTATCATAGCAGTAGAACATGCCCCATAATGCCTCGCCTTTGTGCAGGACACAACCTGTACACATGCATGTGGTGGCCCTGGTTAGAGCGGCACAAGTGAAACGTGTGGTCCCTGGTTTTTCTTCCTTTTTCTACTTTGTAATTACTAGGCTTATTTAATTCAGCTCAGTTTGGAATAGAAAAAGAAAGCATCTGAGTAAAAGTATCTTACAATTAAAAACAGGTATACACAAATCTCCTATTTGACTGTTTGCATCTTTTACTAATTTCTGAGACCATTATTCCAAGCAAGTGGTGAAATATCTTTCAGTATTATAATTTCATAATAGAAGAAATTAATACCGTTACTCGATTCTAAGACGCACTTTTTTGCTGATATTTTTTAATAAAATATGTACATATTGCACTAAAACATGTTGATTTTTGAATAAAGTTATAAAGTTGATTTTGGTGCAGGAATAATTTTTTTTCAAAAATGGTCTCAAAAATCAGCATGCACCTTACTTTCGAAGGCGCCTTAGAATCGAATAAATACGGTACTATTATAAAATATTTGACAATAAAATCTAAACACAGAATCACGATTTTCACTTTGTTTATTTGTATTTTTTAGTAGGTCCGTGTCAATCTGAAATGGGGTTA
>JAHWFO010031028.1:2605885-2617731 GCA_023313115.1 Rhysida immarginata | reverse complement strand
TTAGATGATAAGCAGTTCATTGAAATTGACTTTAAAGACGAAGTGACCCTCACTGGAGTCATAACTCAAGGTTCATATACTGCCATACATTTTTAAGTTTGTTTTTAATTGTGCATATGTTGACTTTTATCTGTTTCTATTATAGGACGTGACAATAGTAATCAGTGGGTTGAAGATTATTTAATTAAATATAGTACTGATGGAACTACTTGGCATTCTGCAGTAGATGAAGATGGTGATGAAGTGAGTTGACTTATACGAGGGTAGCCCAGAAAGTAATGCACCGCAATTTTTTTCTCTGTCCCCAACAATGGTACGAATGCGAAACTTGAGATATGCATTTTTTGAAGTTTTCGGAGTGCGCACGCAAAGATTCCGTTTCTTTTGACAGATAGCGTACGTGCAGCAATGGAACAACATGGCATCTATAAGTAATGTACATTACAAGCAGTGTGTCGTCATTGAATTTCTCACTGCGGAGCAAGAAACGGTTGGAAACATTCACAAACGTTTATGTGCAGTTTATGGAGCATCTGCAGTCGACAGAAGTACGTTAGTCGCTGGGCACAGAGGGTGAGGCCATCAGAAAGTGGTTCGGCGGAGCTCCAAGACTTGCCGCGGTCGGGGCGGCCATCCTCGGCTGTCACACATGACAAGATGCAACGTGCTGAAATAGGGTTGGACAGCGTTACCCCATCCACCTTACAGCCCTGACCTAGTGCCCTCAGACTTTCACTTGTTTGGGCCATTGAAGAATGCCATTCATGGAAGACATTTTGAGGATGACGAAGAGGTGATTCGCACAGTGAAGACATGGCTGCATGAACAGAACAAGGATTGGTACCGACAGGGCATACATGCCCTTGTGTCTCGCTGGAGGAAGGCCATAGAACAGGACGGAGATATGTGGAAAAATAGGGAGTGTAGAAGAAACATCATTCTTTCATGTGTATAAGTTTCATTGTGTTCAATAAATAATTGTTGAAGAAAAAAATTGTGGTGCATTACTTTCTGGGCTACCTTCATAGATTCCCTTATTCCGAATGGTCTTTAAAATCATGTGTTTATTTAATTTTTTTGTGTGTGTACATAGGAATTTTTAGGTAATGAGGATTCAAACACACCAATGAAAAACCTATTTATAAACCCTGTTTCAGCTCGTTATATCAAGATTGTGCCAATAAAGTGGAATAACTGGATATCTATGCGATTGGAAATATTGGGTTGCTTTGGACCAGGTATATCAATGTCAACTAAAATATTTTTAGACATATAAAATGTTAATTACTAGCTATTGTTATAATAATTGTTGTTTTGTTTTTTTTAATGCTGAAATAGCTACTATAACCACCATAGGAACAACACCCACACCATTCATCACAACAGGTAATGTTTATATCATTTTCATTTTCTTGCTTCATGTGACTTTTTAATAACTGTCCCTTAAGAAATGTTATCACTACTGTAATGATGATAGAAACCTTAACCCTTTCACTGCATAATTAAATTTAATTTTCATTCCTGAGAAGATGGAATTATCCACTTTAGCAGCATAACAAGAAGTTTTTAAAACCCTGTAGGATAAATCAGATTTCTGCAGGTAGAGGTAATGAAATTTTGTGTGGATATATCCACTTTACGCAGCAAAAGGGTTAAGTAAAGCATGATTAATTGGATATTTTTTCCCTCTGTTCTTCCAATATAGAAAAGATTTGTCTAAGTGATTAGAAGATGTGAATTGAATAAGTAACAATCTCTAAGGGTTATTTTTATGCATAATTCACCTGTCCTATTAATCTTTCAGTAACCATGCAATAGGATTCTTTCATCTTTTGTATTAAGTCGTAAGAGCAGAAGAGTTAATTTTGGATCATTTCTTTTTAATCATGAAGAATGAGTTTTACAAGGATATGTTTTCATGGTTGCTATCTGTTGTCATATATCTCGGGCGAGATAATAAAGCTGACAGGATTTAAAGCATAACAACATGTTTTAATTTACTATCTTAACTATTACTAACTACATTAAATAATATTGCACTTAAGGGATTCAGTTTGTGTGGATGAGTATAGAGGAGCGAGTGGCAAGCAAGGAGGAGTCAGTATGAGTAGTGTGTCGCTCGTGAGAAAATCCTCATGTGCTTCACCGTATCACTCCTGCTGTTTCCTCCACGCTGACAATAAGTCCCGGCCAGTTGTATCCATCTGCATAGCTCCTGTGATCGCTACAGACAATTCTCGACTTAAGTAAGTGGAAGTTCCTAGACCTTCTACGTAACTTAAATATTACATTAAGTCAAACAATACCTAATTCCAAATATAGCATAACCTATCTAAAAAGTTCAATAATGAAGCATAAAAAAATGTGTGTTCAATGAATCATCTGTTTTATGCAAAGCTATATGTAAATATTTTGTATAAAATGATTTTTTTTATTTTATTACTGAAGTCCAAAATTATGTATGTTAAACTTACATAAGTTGAGAGCTGTATGTTTACAGGGTGTCCCAGTAGAACCTGTTTTCAAAACTAAATAGTTTGAGACATTAGGTTGCATAAAAAAAGAAAATAGTACCATAAAAGAAAGCTTTTAATTTGCAATTTGATGGAGCCATTAAATGAAAAGAAAGCAGAAAACGTTGCCATCTGTGGACAAAATAGCATACCATGTAGAAAAAAGAAAACCATATAAACACAAATGAAAATATAGTGATAAATGAAAGAAAAAAAAAATTCCATGACCTAGAATTGATCCAAGGACCATGACTTAATGCTTCACTGCTCTAGCCAACTGAGCAGATACCTTGACAGCCATGCTCTCTAGACGGAATTCCACAAAGTCACATGATAGCAGGCCGCTGCTCGTTAGTGTGGAATTTTTTCCTTTCTTAATCCATCATTCAATGCTGAAAAACCAGATGGAAATTGAATATTATCATTTTATCGCTTTAAACTTGGAATAACTTTTCTTTGCATATTTCATTTATTTTGTGAATTTAAAAATGAAGGGCTTGGGGCATTAACAAAACCAGTCACACTTCTGTCTAAACTGAGATATTTATATTATGTCTTGTTAATGCCCCAAGTCTTTCAAATATAAATGAAAGTGATCTTCAGATTGCTATAAATTTCAGACTTTTGATTATTGATACTTGTAATGTTTAGAGTAAAACAAGATGTTAATGGTTTAATATTTTCTTTTTACAGTTGGACTTTGTGAGAGTGAAATGGGACTGGAAAATGGCCAGCTTTCTGATGACATGATCTCTGTGTCATCATCTAAATTTGGGCCTTACAGTGATGGATCAAAAGGTCGGCTAAACACCAAAGAAAAAGAAGATCAAACTGGCGGTTGGGTTGCTGAACATTTGGATGAAAACCAATTTATTGAAATTGACTTTAGAAATCAAGTCACCCTTACTGGAATTATAACTCAAGGTTGCTTCAAATAATCATTTTATTAATACTGTATAATTAAAGGGCTTGCTCTAACATTGTAAGTGCCACATTTTTATCAATATTAAGATAATCCAGCTGGCAATTCTTGTATCAAATATTAGCTTTTGTGTAAATGGCACAGTGTTTGTACAAGAGAAATGTCTCAACAGTACGAAAAGATTCGTTCTTTATTCCACAATTTGAAATTAGCTTTAAATTCTTTTTCTTGCCATATCTTGGAACTATCATAATGTGACATAGGACTATCTAGAGCCTAGCCCTTCAATTCTTATGCACTTATGAAATATACACTTTAGAAATTGATTATATTTAAAGATTTGATGTATATAAGTTATTTAAAATAATTCAGTTTTATTTTTTAAAGTAAACTACAAAATGGATTTTTACATCTGATATAGTTGTTCTGTAATCATGAAGGAAAGCTCACGGCCATACCACATTGAAAAAACCGTGGTTCTGTAAATCCTGGGACCTCACTCCTAAAATGGTGCACTGCCTATATGTTATGGCTATTAAACCCATTTTAACTTACGCCACCAGACCAAGGTACAGTAAGTCTGAACAGCTGACTCCACTCGATATTTATATCAGGGGTGTTGCCAGGAAAATAATCAAGGGCTATGGGTGGACTTCCCCAAGGTGAAGTCTCACACCTTCATTAGCCACTTTAACCAGTCATATCTTACAGATGCCTTCCGATTTTATGGATACTCAGGCCCTCCATGAGCCCTCGAGCGAGGTCATTATTGACCCCATGGCAGAGCAGGGAGGGGTGAGTCGACATCTTCCTACGGGGATCATCATTTGGTATACTGATGGTTCTCGACATCATGGCCTCTCGTGTCTGGGTGTTTACTGTGGCAGTCCCAAGATCCTCCGCTTTCGACGCTTGGGTCGTTGGGTCACGTTTTCCAGGCGGAGATGTTGGCCATCATCTACTGTCTGCAACTATGTTTAGATAAACTGAACATTCACAAATGAATCTTCATACTTAGCTACAGTCAAGTGGCCCTTAAGGCCATTAAATCTTCCAAGGTAACTTCCAAAATTACCCTGGAATGCCATCAACTTATGCATGTCCTGGCTCTTCATAACAATGCCACTTTGCCCTGGGACATAAAGGTATTGTCGGTAAGGAGGTTCCCGACACTTTAGCTAAACAGGGTGCTAAATCAGCTCCGATCGGTTCATGAGATGATGGAAAGGTGGGAACATACCACCAATCAAAAACATGCCAGGCTTATGATTAGGAAATCCTCTCCTAGTCTAACGTCTGGTATTCTACGACTTAATAGAAACAAATTGCGGGTTATCATAGGTTTTCTCACCGGACATGATCTACTCCATAAATATTTACATAGAATGGGTATTCTTCGAGTAGAGCCACTATGCTCGAAGTGTGGTTTGGCAGAAGAAACAGCCCATCATATTCTTTATGATTGTGTCGCCTTGGCACATCATTGTTACCTCACGTCAGGCTTGACCTTGAGGACATTCATCTAGACCCTGTAGGTAGCCTGACTCGTTTTTTAAGCTTGTCTGGCTTCCTGTAGGCTCTTTTTGTTCTTTCCTTTTGGGCATGGCACAATATTCCCTTGTAGGAATAAGTGCCTCTGACTTTCAATTGCACTTTGCTTTTGATTGCAACCCTTCTTATAAGATAAGATAATCATGAAGGAAATTTTCCTCTTATAGCTTTCAACCATAAGAGCTGTAGGAAGAAAAAATAAGGTTATCAAATTTACAGAATGAAAAAATGGAACAATTATGTGACATTATTAATACGGTAGATCTTCAGTCAAGTGATTCTCACGGAATATGCTTACTTTCAGGGTCGTGCCATGTTATGATGCAGAGAGGCGGTCACATCAGGTGGCACTGTAAGAGGGCAGCATAAGCATAAGGGGCAGCATTTTCAAAGACCTGCATAGAATTGCATCATACTGAGAAAATCTACTGCACAGTCCTGCTTACTTTGAAATCCACCATATTATGATTTTAAAAATCATGACATTGGGACATAATGACCCATTGCATTAATGGATGCTAAATATTCAGCTCTCATATTGGTTAAAACAATCCTTTTGTACATGCTCCCTGTCACTTGGTCAGCTGATTGAAATTAAAATAGATTACCTATAGACAGTTTTAGATTGACATTGACAAATTATTAGAATTCATCTGCATGTATTTTATCACCTTAGCCAAGCTGCTGCTTGCAGAAGTTGACTTTTGTATTCTAAATTTTCATTTCACCTGTATGCTTTACCATATATGAAAAATTGAAACGAGTACATGAAATATTTTTTCCCTTTCAGGGATCTAGATCTCAGTCAGGATATACTCAAATATAATTATATAATTAACCAGAAAGGAACTGCAATATGCTACTAGTTAGCTGCATTGTGTTTATATAAGCAATATTGGAGACAGAAGTATCTGGGAGAGAGAAAGAGACAGACAGACAGACAAACATTGTGAGTAATATCTGGGAAAGCCAACATCTGTCTGTTGAGAACTCAAAATTTGCCTGAGTACTATCCAGAATTACCGTACATAACTTTCTAGAATAATATGAGGCCAAATTATCTCATACTGGAAAAAATTATAATTTGTAATGTATACTAAAATTGAAAAAAGAAACTGTGCAACTCTGGACTGTAATCTTGGTTGCATTTGCTTTTGGCATTTTTGATAAATTATTATTATTATTGTTTTGGAAAAACCAAACTCGGATCAAGTCTGGAAGCCAAGTCCCAGAGCCAGACCCAAGAGAAGCCCTGCGGACAAAGCCAAGTCCGCAGGCCTTCTCTCTAGGAGGTGTTGGCCAAGCCCAAGGGGTTCAAATGCAAGGAAGGGAAAAATTGTGCTCGTGGGAGTATTAATGTTTGGGTGTAGGAGTATTAATGCTTTGTGGCAAGTGTTTAGGATTGTGACTTTCTATAAGGTTTTGTAGGAGTGTGGGTTTATTATTATTATAACATTTTTTTCTTTTATTTTATTTTTTTTTCTTTAAAAATAAGCATATATTTTTATTCCATTATTATTTTAGGACGTGATGATAGTGGAGAATGGGTCAAAGAATATTTAGTCAAGTATAGCAATGATGGAATTACGTGGCATAATGCACTAAATGAAGTTGGTGATGAAGTAAGTAGATTTATTATTAATATTATTATTGTAGCAGATCACACATTAGATTCATAAAACTGGTAAAAGCTTAATAGTTCAAGTCCTAAACAAGGACCTAAGATCTATTAAGAGTGTGTTTGAGACAGTGTTCCCATCTGTCTGGTTTACCAAATGTATTCTTATACTTGTGTGGCAAAATAATGGAAACAAACATTTTTAACCATACTGATCATAGGAGCAATAAACAATAAATTAATGTTTAACAATAAATTATGGTGTTTCATAATATCAGTCAGTTTTCTTAATTCCAAACTGGCCTCCCTCGGCATTGATACACAGCCTCGGATGTTTCTTGAAATTTTCGACTATGGGCTGCAACATCTCTGGTGTGAGACGATACAATTGCTTCAATGACTCCCAAACTCTTGTGGAGCCGAGCACAGATCTTGGACTCCAAAATGTAACAAACATGTAATCTATTGGATTAAGATCTGGGAGTAAGGTGGCCATTCTTGAGATGCGATGAAATCTGAACAAGTGGTCTTGCATCATTCCTGCTTTGTTTTCGCTTTGTGGGCCGGTGCTAAGTCTTGCTGAAAGATAAGTTTAATTTAAGTTTTTAATTTCGACATTTCATCGCCGAAATTCTGCTGTGTCCACGGAAGTCTCACGACCTCCATAAAGTCATGGCAGGACATATCTTTGATGATTTTGACTCCATCATCCATGAAGACAAAGGGTGTCATGCCACTGGTGCAAATTCCACCCCAGATCATGATGGACTGTGATTTTTGATGATGTTCAATGACAGATGATGTCCCAGGAGCTTGTGTGGACCACATCCTGTCATTTTGGCAATTGTACACTTATATAATAATAAATGAGAATATAAAAGAAATTACTTCCACCATAGAAAGAATGGGTGAATTGAACATGCAAAAATAAACTCATCACAAGACGGTATACTAACGTAGTACACAAACATTACAATTTGTCTCCATTATTTTTCCACATCCTTTAAATATAAAAACATACTTTTAAAGAACAAGATTAAATGTCAAGATTTTTTTAATATTTTAATTAAGAATAAACCATTTTATATAAATACAATATCCATACATTTTGCAAATAAAATCAGTTGAGAATGGGGTACTGCATTACCAGAAAGATATTAATTAAAAGCATCCATACTATATAGTGGAAACTCCAAGGTCAATCTCCAGAACCAAGACCTGATCCATCAAGGATTGGAAGACCTGGGCCCCGTTGCGTATCCCAAACGGAATGACGTTAAAGGCAAAGGAACCCAGGCTTGGCACGACGAAAGCTGTTTTTTCACGTGATTCTTGGTCTAACTCCACCTTGCAAAATCAGTAGTTCCATTGAGTTTGACTTTAGATTCAGATTTAGCATCAAAAAGTAAGTAAAAGTTATAATAGGCACTTGTGTCCTATCTAATCTTGAACACGGCCTGTCTATCCAGCTCAAAGGACCAAAATGAATAACTTTAACTGCCATTTTGGCCATGTTCCCAAATAGACAAGACATGTGTGCCTATCATAACATTTACTTACTTTTTGGTGCTCTGTCCAAATCTGAAATCAGAATCAAAATGTTCGAAAAAAATTGGCAGTGGAACGACCAACTTCGTGAATTCAGTAACGATGCTTTTAAATGTTACTGAATCGTTGAAAATTCGAAAGGTAAGGTGAGGGTCGTTGGTTTTTTTATTGTTCGTTTGCTTTTTCCTTGCATGTTTGTTTGAATGTTCAGGATTTTTGAACTTCCAAGTGGCAACACTAGTCTGAGAATATAAGCATTTCCAAGTAGGTTGTTTTTTTGCAAGAATAGGATGTTTAGATGTTTAAATAGAGGTTCAGAATTTCAGTAGTAGCTAAATAGTCCCTTCAGAATTGCCCTAAGGGTTCCTATAACAATTGGAATGATTAGAGACTTTTTTTTTTCCCATAAGCATTCGACTTCTATTTGCAAGTCCCACTGTCTGTCTTCAATCCATGTTTCACCTGGTATGGCATTATCAATAAACCAAACTTTCTTCTTCTCAATAAAGGTTATGTCAGGCATGTTGTAGGCCAAAATTCTGTCTGTTTGGATCCTGAAGTCCCACAAGATGTTAACCTGATTTCTGGTTTGATGCTCCCAGTGATTTTTGTTGCATTCGAATTCAAACTTCTGGCAGATTTTCCAGTGGACAGTTTTTGCAATTTTTTCATAGTGGTGCAGATAATTAGGCTCTGAAATTTTGCTGCATCCACTGATTAAATTTTTTTTCTTTCGTTCTTCTCATTGCAAAGTTGTCATTTGCTGTTGTTGGTTATATGCTGGACTTTTATTTTCATGCTTATTCCTGAACTGCCAAGATGGATCCCTCTGTTTCTTTTTTCAACACAACTGCTCTGTACCAGCTCCATGTAAGTTTTAAATCTGCTTTTCTTTTTATATCATTCAAATATTGCCATGCTTTGGGTTGCTTTTCAGTTGTTTCTTTTCTATATGATGTTCCCAAATGAAAAGGAGACTTTCACTGTAGCACTGCTGTATCTAGTCAAAGTTGGTAAATATGCTTGTCGATAGATGTAGCATCATCCCGGCTCCCCATGTCCTAAAACAGCTCACTCTGCCATGAAGGTCAGAAAAGTGATGCTCAATTTCTTTTTCGACGAAGAAGGACCCATACGCCTCGACTGGCTAGAACCGAGTGAAACAGTTAACGCTGAACGGTACTGCAACTCGTTGCTGAAGCCGAAACGGGCCAGCTCTCAAAATGGATAGTGCTGCTCCAGGACAACGCTAAGCCACTTGTGTCCAAGAAGACCCTCCACCTGGTGGAAACATTTCAATAGGAAGTCCTCAAACATCCTCCATCCAGCCCTGACATCTCCCCATGTGACTCCCATATTTTCGGCCCCTTAAAAAAATCACTGACAGGTCATCGGTTCACTTGCAACAAGGAAGTGCAGAACACCGTGGAAAAGGATCCGTATGCAACCCAGGAGTTTCAGCACTGAAGCCATCATTCCACGGGCGTAACTATAGGGTGGCTAGACTGGCAAATGTCCAGGGGCCCACTCCAGTTTAGCCTGAAGAAAGGGGACCCATGCCAGTTTAAACCGAAGAAAGGGGGCCCACGCCAGTTTAAACCGAAGAAAGGGGGCCCACGCCAGTTTAAACCGAAGAAAGGGGGCCCACGCCAGTTTAAACCGAAGAAAGGGGGCCCACGCCAGTTTAAACCGAAGAAAGGGTGCCCCCATAAAAGTTTCTAGCCAGGGACCTCCACGTTCCTAGTTATGCCACTGCATCATTCGCTTCTTATGCTCTGAGATCAGTGCATCATTATCAAAGGCAATTATGCGTAGACGTCATGTTACACACTAACTGTATGTCAAATATTCTGTACTTAAAATGTTCTGTAATTAAAATATTCATTAGATATAACAGTAGTCTCCTTTCATTTGGGCATACCTTATATATTCATTTTTCAATTTTGTTGTCTCAAGAGTTTTCTCTGGTTAACCTCCTTTAGCAAAAGGCTTTCACTCTTCCTGATATATGAGGATGGATCCAAAAAAAAAGGTTACAAGCAGCACCTTTTGAAAAGTAATTATTGTGAAGAGAATATTTTCCCTCAGAGTGGAAATGGATTGTGCTAGTTGTCTTACAGTGGTTGTGTGTGTAGATAGTGTCAGTTTGCAGACGCGTCAGAGCGATTGAAATGGCAAGCTGTTTAGAAAAGTGGTCTCTCTTGGAGTTGCGAGCTGTGATTTGTTTCTTATGGACAATAATGTGTTCACATCAGAAATTCACAGTCAAATCGTAGAAATTTATGGTGAAGAAGTAATGAGCAGATAATATGTAGAGAAATGGTGTCATTCTTTTCAATCGGGCAGAGAGGATGTGAAAACCGCAATAGGGCAGCGAGCGGCCATCCAAGTTCTTCAGCGAGAAAAATCAACACGGTACACATTGAAGAAATGATTGAAAATGATTGACGGGTAGCTGTGCGTTCAATCGCGTCAGAGCTGGGGCTGAGAACTGCCAATGGGCTGTGCCTAGAACTAGCTCAATGGGAAGGGATGTGATTTCTACCAAGCCAGGTTAAACAAGTTGGTCCTGCATTCAGATAAATGCCTAAATAGATTTGGTGATTATGTGGAAAAGTGATCGGGAAGTATGCCTCTTAATTCCCTTTTGTATTTTCTGTCTATTGTTAATAAATAATTTTTTATTACTCTTGTAACCTTTTTTTTTGATCCATCCTTGTAATAAGTCAAGCTGTGTTTTTCTTCCTCTGCAATCTGTTTCATTTGTTGGAGGCCTCTGCTACACTCAGTACAATCTATCAGTATCACAAATGAATACAGACTGCAGATGAAGAAAAACACAGCTTGAATTATTATTATTATTATTATTATTATTATTATTATTATTATTATCATTAATATATGCATCTTCATTTAAGAGCTCTTTTACAAAGATGATTGGGATTGATGGAGAAATCATATGACAACAAACGTTTATGAGAAGGTAGCATATTCCCCCTTGAGTATTCTGCACTCATATTTTGTTCCATTGGCATGTGTGCAGCGAACAAGGTGTCACAAAATGTATTTGTAGCAGCAGACTATTATGCATAATAATTTGCTTAATAATGTATTTGTTCACAATCTGCTTGGCCTCTTGATATTTTTTTTTTTACTGTAGTGATATAAATTATAAACCTGTTTTGCCTTTTAACCTCTGTTTAGAATAGAGAATGTCAGGTTCCATTTCTATTTTTTCTTGTTGTATAGGAATTTGCAGGTAATGAAGATTCCAATACTCCAGTGAAGAATTTATTTACAAAACCTATTGAAGCTCAGTATTTGAGGGTTGTGCCAATCAGTTGGCACAAATGGATTTCTTTACGATTAGAAGTATTGGGATGCTTTGTACCAGGTACAACGGCTAAGTATTGAAATTGGTAAATATGGATGGCTGATAAGATTATAACTTTTATTATTCTTAAAATAATATATTGCTGTTTGTTATTTCTTTAGTGGAAAAATCTACTTATATTCCACCTAGTGTAACAACTGTAACTCCTGGTAAGATATTTATCATAATAGATTGTTTTCCAAACAAAGTGTTTCTCTGTTGTTCTAAGAGTAATGCTGTTACACTAGGTGGAATATAAGTAGATTATCCCACAAAAGAAATAACAAACAGCAATATATTATTTTAAGAATAATAAAAGTT
>JAHWFO010031028.1:2592587-2605485 GCA_023313115.1 Rhysida immarginata | reverse complement strand
ATACCAGGCCTGGCCAGCCTCACATCTCTGTAGCTTAACCGCCTCCGATGATAACGTCTAGTTGAAACGCGTCAGGCAAATAAAGGTTTCTACCGCATCTCTTTGGACCCTCGTTTTTTCACTTCAAATATCATGATGATGCTCGATGAACTCCAGGTATGTAATGTTGTGTGTTTCCTGGTCTTTTACTGCTAACTTTTAATTGTTAAAATTATAAAATCTGAATATTTTATTTCTCACCTTAGTCATAAGAATGGTCACATTATAATAAAAGGAGATGGGTGTATAAAAGCCATTTTTCACCTATTGATTGATTGAAAAATAAATTGTTGCATCTTAACTTTTTATTGCTGTTCTCTATAGTTATGCATACATACAGTACTTTGTTTTGTGAGCTTTAATTGAAGAAATATCTACAGTCTGTCTATTTTATCTTGACGGCTGACCCAATCTGTTGCTATAGGCGACAGGAGAGGATAACTCATAACTCTATTCAAGGTTACCTTTAATTCATGGTAATATAATCAAAGCCCCCTTAACCCATGTAGGCTTTGACTGACTCTTGTTTTGACCTGATACAGCTTCATTTTATATTTGGAAATTATATTACCTACTGTTTCGCTTGCAAGATATGTTTAATGCACTGTGAATTACTACTACTGTGAATGAAATCACTGGCAGTTGGAGGCTAGTGGCTAACATGATTTCTGAATTTGAACTATGACATTTATCGCTTAAACAAGGTCATCTGCCTTCTTATAATAGACGGACTGTACGTAAACAATAATTATGGCCTTTCAAATGGTTGTTTGCCATGTTTTCAGCTATCTCAGCACTTTTTTAAACATTCATTATTTTATTAAGGACACGACAATAAAATATGAACATTAATTGATTTTTGGTTCATTGTCTCTGTCTGTGTAAAATTACGGAATTCATGAAAGGGCAGTATTAAAAAATTCATCTTCCCTAAAACCTATGGCGCCCCGTCGAATCTCTAAGATCGACACGAGATGGCGCCACCAATCGCAATCCCGTAACTGTGGGATTGCACCGGATCGAACTATCGCTTTCGGGTTCGACCGGACAAAACACTTTGCTCTCGACAGCTGACGGACACACATCGCTACTGCAATCACCAACCAAACGGACAGTCGCGGACCTTGAATTCATCGCGCAGTTCAGCACCGACATCAGACACATCTCTGCACCGACAACGTGGTCGCCGATGCCCTTTCCCGTGTCGCTGAACTGCACTTACCCCCCACTGATTATCTAGCCATCGCCCAGGCCCAGGAGAATGGCACTGAGCTCCAGGCGCTATTGAACTCAAATGACACTGCATTAATTCTATGACCCATGCAGCTGGACTCGACAAACAGCATTTATTGTGATACCTCAACCAGCAAGGTGCGACCATACATTCCGACCGATTTCCGACACCAGATCTTCAACACCATCCACAACCTGGCACATCCCGGCGTGCGTGCCACCAAACGCCTCATCCAGGAACGTTTTGTGTGGCCGAGCATGGCAAAAGACATCACTGCATGGGCCAGAACTTGCGTGGAGTGTCAGCATTCCAAAATTCACCGGCACAACCACAGTCCCATTCAGCAATTCGCCCCCACGAACCGGCGCTTCGACCACGTACACATCGATCTCGTGGCGCCGTTTCTCAGGAGGGAAGTACTATGGCGCCCCGTCGAATCTCGAAGATCGACACGAGATGGCGCCACCAATCGCAATCCCGTAACTGTGGGATTGCACCGGATCGAACTTTCGCTTTCGGATTCGACTGGACAACACACTTCGCTCTCGACAGCTGACGGACACACATCGCTACTGCAATCACCAACCAAACGGGCAGTCGCGGATCTCTACCTATATTATGTATTCATTATTGTCTTATCTTATTGTTAGATTTAATTGTAGTGTAAGAATAGTCTTTAGTTTTCATTAATGTTATTAAAAGATATGGAGTCAGATCAACCGTAGTATTTATTACCAAACCACTACAAACCGTAGGAATGAGCTGTGACAGCTAACTTTCAGAATGTGTCAGCCAAACAGAGCCAATCCTATACTCAAAAGCATCTTAACAAAGAGGGTTTGTACTATAGAAAGAAAAATAACTCCAAAAACACTATTCTACATAATAAATTTTAATGACTCAGATGTACATTTCGGAAACGAAGTTTCCATCATCAGTGAGTCCATTAAAATGTACATCTGAGTCATTAAAATTTATTATGTGGAATAGTGTTTTCGGAGTTATTTTTCTTTCTATAGTTGTGTCCACAGTTTTTGGCTTGATTCCATTGTAGGGTTTGTACTCTCTTTATATCCAGCAAGATGATATCACTGTCATTAGGATTCAGCTACGTTCATGGCACACAAGTTTGAAGATAATATTTGGTTAAACACAAGCTAAAGTTAAATAATCCATGCAATCATTGATACTGATAATGCAAGGTCTGGATATTTGTGTGCATGCTGCTACTCTGTTATGGTATTTGTATATTGGCCACATTGTTCAAATGAAGTCAAAAGACCATATTCTAATATGCTGGAGCATGGCTTAACAACGATACTGATGACGATAGTGACAAAAATCTCTGTAACAATATCTTGAATACTGAATAAATACTTATTTTATGATTATTGAATCATAAATCATTACATTTTTATTAATATTCCATTGTTTTCTTATTGTAACATTCCTTTAAAGTTGATTTTTAAAATTAAACACAGAAAAAAGTGGCAAATTCTTTTACTCTGTTCAGTATTTTAAGATTTAAAAAAAATTAATCCAATAAACAAATTGCTTCAACATTTCTACTGTTTTATTATTGATATGGTGTATGCAATTTATTAAAAATAAAGTCACATCAATCGGCCATTTAGTTCTTATCCACTCATCTTTTCAGTATTGCATATTTTTCATAATGAAATTTCTCTTTAGAAGAATAATTTTTCTCAGTAAAAGTTATTAATGAAATAAATACTTATTATAGCAGTAATCTTTATTTAATTTTGTAGCAGTGTGTAGCGAACCTATGGGATTAGAGAATGGACTATTGCCAGATTCACATATATCCGTTTCCTCATCATTGCATGGCTCACGTACAGGAGCTTCCCGCATTCGATTAAATACACTTGAAGAAACAGAAACGGGTGGATGGGTTGCCCAATTCAGGGATTCACAACAATATGTGCAATTTGACTTTATTACTCCTGTAAATTTAACTGGAATAATAACTCAAGGTATAATTTTGCTCTTTAAAATATAATTAAATATTTTATTTTATTGAATTTATTTAATGTAATTTAATTTATTTAATAATTATACACTGCACAATTTCTAAAACAAATAAATAAATCAATTAAAACCAAATAGGTTATATATTAAACAACAAAATTTATAGCAAAAAATGTGTTTATGTAATTGATGTTAATATCATATTTTCTGGTATATACGTTGCACCTTTATATAAATCAAATTAATGAAAATTTGAAAAAATCGTGAAAAGCATTGCTTCTCCTTTACTTTTGTCATCTCTACCATCACATCCTCTTTTCATTTTGTCATCTCCAGCATAAAAATCCATAAATATGTTATATTCTCTATATTAGTTGCAGGCCCAAAATTTTTATAGAAAAGTGCGACTTAAAAATTTACCAGAAATTGTGGTAATTGCTTCTTCATATAAATTATGTGATTACGCCTGATTTGCATATTTTACATAATTGTAATTGATTCCATAGGCATTTGCTATATTGCGTTATTAAGATCCAGCAATATTGGACCCAAACATTTGCATTTTACATTGTGTACAGTCATTTTATTACAAACAAAAAAATTTTTTTTGCTGTTATTTTCAGGGAGAAATAAGCATAAGGAATGGGTGACATTTTATAATGTGAAATACAGCAATGATGGAATAAAATGGAATGATGTACTAAATGAAAATGGAGAAAAGGTTAGCAAGATTTCCCCCCTCTCTGATCTGTATCTTTCTAATATATGCATCTCCCATTATAATAAAAATAGATTGTTCTGAATTTCAACATCAACTTATTACTGTATAACCTCCTCTAAAATTAGTATATTTTTTTTTTATCTGTTGATTGTATTTATATATGCCTAACCACCATAGGTTCATCAGAACAGATTACAAATTTGTATTGTAATTTCTTTACAATAATTTTTTTAGCTAACAAAAGATATTCCTTCAAATTGTTAAGATTATACCAAATTGCTCTAAATACATAGTGATACTTTCCAGAATGTTATGAACTACTTATTTAGATTCTAATATGCATATATTCATCCCTCACCATTTATTTATTCAGATTTTTTAAATGTTTCATTAGTAAATATAATAATAAAAATATATATAAAAAATGCAAATATTGAAATATTGTAGATGTAGAATACACATGGGTAAATAAGTATAATATACGAGGGTTGGTCATGAGCTTAGTCCTTCTCTACATATCCTCCATCCAAGGCAACACATTTTTCCAAATGATAGATGAGCTGGTAGAGACTCTCTTTGAAGAAGCTTTCAATTTTGGCTCTTAAGGAAGAGTTTCACCTCAGTGATCACCTCGTTGTCATCTTTGAAACATCTGCCATGAAGTGGTTTCTTCAAGTGGTGAAAGGGGAAGAAGTCACTGGGTGCGAGGTCTGGGGAGTGGGGGAGGCAGAATTTTGTACCCGAAGTTGCCCAAGATGAATGGGCTGGTGCGTTGACATGTGAAGATCATTATGAAGGATGTTGCAAACTGGCCTATGGCTAATGTGAATCTTCTGGCCTCAGTGATAATTTGTTGGTCTTCAAGCACCAGCACTTGTGCAACAATTCCTGGCCTTCACTGAGGGATGGTTGTCCAGTTTGTGCTTCATCCTGTAGGCTTGTTTGACCACAATGAAAGCATCGGCACCACTTTACAACTGTTTCATATGCTGGAGTATTGTCACCATACAAGGCAACCAGTTAATCGTGAATCTCCTTTGCATTGTTTCCCTTCAAAAGCAGGAAATGAATAACAGTTTTGTCAACTGAGTGCACCATTTTGGTTTTGACCCTTTGGCGGCATTGTGCGGAACTATACCGCGGGTTTGTTTTAAACAAGAAAAACTGTTCATGGACATACTCGTTTCTAAAAACCTAATTTGGACAAAGTTTTTCATTTTTTTCATATGATAATATGAATTTTATGACCTGCCCTCTTAACTATGTTATTTTACTCCCATCACTCCTAGCCTTTGTTCACAACTGGTAGTGTGTGTTGTTCAGGTAAACGAATGCAGATGAAATAGAGGCTACGTGTGAAAAGTAGACAACAGGGGCATCAATTTGAACATTTGTTTCCATAATGCTTTTCCTAATTATTCATCTGTGTGTAGTTTCAATCAGCAACATTTCGATATTCCCTGTGAGACCAGATTTTTTGGGTAACCTTGTACATGTATACTAAAAACTTGTGCAAGTGGGAAATGTAGATACTGAAATATCCAAATGGTAAGGGATGACTGTTAATAAAAGCTGAAAACATAGTGAAGAAAATTTAAAAGAAGTTTTGAATACTACAAGGTGATCCAAAAGTCACTTCACCCAAAGATATATTTATATTTTGCTTTCCATACTATTTTATATACTATTTCATAACATGTTAATGCAGAATGTTATTGCAACACATTCAAACAATTTGTAGAGCGGTTAGATGATATTGAATGCAGACAAGGTTATCATCAACATGACAGAGCTACAGCTCACAGAGCCCGAATCCCAATGGAATGAATGAAATCCGCACCATTCCGGAGGACATTTATAAGAATGTTTCCAAGAATAAGTGCCGTCAGTCATGTTCGTTTGCACAAGCAGGAGAATGGGGGCCACTTTGAACATTTACTGTAAGCTCAATCAGTGTCACATTGATTAAAGAATATCCACTGCAAATTTGATATAGGTATATTTAATGGTTTTCATTTATACATTCGAACCCTGATAACGCAAATCTTCAGCGGACCAGATAAAAAATTTGAGTTATCAGGTTTTCGAGTTAACCAGTAAATTGAAAACAAGATAAAATGACAACTATAAAAATTACATGATATTCGCAATGTTTTTATAAATTTGATTTTTTTTATGAGATCCATTTACAATTATTGTACGGACCTCGTAATATACGGTCTGTTTTAATGTAAAATCTGCTCCAATCTCATTTTGGCATGGCTTCCAGATTCTACTTCCTGTTTGTGAAAATTTTCGAAAAGCATCACTTCACGATTTTTGACCATTTATTTTTCATCTGATGACATTTATGATAAATGTAAAAATGTTTTACATTCAAAAATTGACAGAATTCATAATTTTTTTCATTTTTCCATCACTTTTACATCAACAAATGCAATGTGATCTGAAATGTTTCAAAAAGAAGTTTCAAAAGCAAAATAGCAACGATAATCTGAAGTGTATGGCTACTTCTAAAAATTCACTCGCGATCGTTCATGCAATGAACTTTATGGTTAACATGAACACTGCCTCTACAATCGTCATCATTTACTACGTTTAAAAATTCTCCCATTGAACGCTCGCAATCAACAAGTTCGATTTTCAATTTCGAGTTTGCGTTAAGTTTCGATTTCAACAATGGCTGCCGGCGACCGTGAATTTCTAAAGTTTTCTTTGTCATGTGGACGTTAAATTAAAGTTGGAAAATGAAATAAAGTTTCATCAGGCAAAGGTTTATGAGGAGACTGGCTGAATTTAAAAGCACACTTGGATATAGCTCTTGGGAAGAAAAAAACAGCAGACACACGGTCAAGCAGCAACAGATCGATCATTTATCAAGTCAAACTCTACAGCTTTTATTTTCATGTTAATTCTTCATTACTTTTCGTATTTTTTTTTTGAATGGCTTGCTACGTTTTTGGAATATCTTTGAATTTATAAAAATTAAGAGTTCTTGATCTTCTTATGTACACTTGGCCTACTTATTTGAATGCACATGAGGAGGGAGGAGGGTCATTCGAGCGTTCCTGGATCTAACATGAAAGTTAATGAAGAATTGAATTTGGTCCATTTTCTATTAATTTTTAAAATATTCTAAGATAGCTTTTGCTTTAAATTTAAGAATACCTATTCACAAAAACCAAAAATTTCTTCGAGTTATCCGGGATTTATTAAAAAATTTTTTTGAGTTTTTGAGTGAAATTTCTATTATTTAAATGCTCTGGGGGAGGGGACTTAGAATATTGTTCGAGTTAACCGGGAATTTGAGTTATCAGCGTTCGAGTTATTCGGGTTCGACTGTACATATCTTTGGGTGAATTGGCTTTTGGGTCACTCTATATAATGATATTCTCTTATTATTATTGTCCATGTGATCATTCTTGAAAGAAATTCACATGGAGATTTCTAACTTTCAAGTCATTATAATAATCATATAAAATGTCATTTTAATTGCCTTAAGATATATTAAATCCATTTAATTTTCTAGAAATTTAAAGGAAACACTGATGAGAACACACCAGTCATCAACCTATTCAGTAACATGGTTGCAACTCGCTTGTTAAAAGTCATACCTGTTGATTGGCATAATTGGATTTCTATGAGGATAGAGCTCCTGGGTTGTTTCATTCCATTCACAGGTGATTTATTTCAGTAAATAATTTGCTTATTATTAAATTTATATTTTAGACTAGCTGATATACTTACTGTTGCTTGGGGTCTTTTTTTAGAAAGCATTTTGAATTTTTCATAGATCATGAAGAGTTCAATCAATGAAGAGGTATTATGATAATCATCTAATAATATAACAATACCATGACCTCAATAAACTTAAAAGTTATGAAAAATTCAATTTTGTAAAAGAAACAATGAAATTAATATTCTTCTTTATGTAAAAGACTAAAAAACATTTTTTACTAATCAATTATTTACATATTATCTCTGCATCGTTACTGTCTCTGCCTTGAGAAAGTAAAAAAAAAACAAAACTTATAACAATATTAAAGGTGGATCTTTAAATAAAGCATTTTTTAATTTGTTAATAAGTAGATCTCAGCTGGATGTCAGCATAAGGGAACCACACAAAATTATGAATGACATTGGGACATTGGCTTGCTGAAAGAAGCAGTCTGGTGCCTAGCCAAAAAATTCTGCCATTGCCCCAGAAAGGCGATTTTTTTCAGCATTTCATGGTACTTTGGGGCATTAAGTTGTATGTCAACACTAGTTGTGGATTCCATCCCTGCTGCACAGAATGTTGCTCACCCTGTGACCCCACCACCACTGCTGGAACCAGACAGTTTTAATCGTCTTTTCCTTTTGGTTGCCACCAAACCCACATATGAATGAAGCAGCTTTCATCACTCCACATAAACTTTGCCCAGTGGCAACATTCTTTACATCGTCACAGACAACAAAGAGCATTCACGTTTGAATGGGGTCAGGTTTTGTAAGCTAACTGGAAAAAAAAATTGTAAGATAGAAATCTTTCATAATAATTACATGATTATGGTTCTCAACTATGAAGAGCTCCTTGCCAGTTGAGCAAGTATTCTCTGCAGTTTAAGGTAGATATGTCAAATTCGCAATCTTTGAGAGACTTTTTTTTTCAGGCCCTAATTCCTGTCTAATATTATTGAAGTTGATGCCAAGCCAATGAAAATTTTTATTGTTCTTTGTTTTGATACCTTGAGTGCTTGAAATATTTTTCTAGTGTTCATAAAAACAGCACGGTTGAAAGGATATATTTTGGATTTTTTTCATAGGTTATGCCATGATACAAGAAGTGAAATTTTGGTTCCTTGAATATCCTGCAAGGATCTTTATATGTTATTTGAATAATGAGAATTACAACAATCTATATTAATATACTAATGTTAAAATAATATGGCTGAAAATCTAGGTTACAAAACCAAAGTCAAAAAAGTAATCTGAAGCAATAAAAATGACACATCTTGTAATCTTATACAGAAGAGAGAGTAACTCTTTGTTATTGATGGTGTTCAAACTATTCCCAACCATTTTCCAGTTGAATCCTTGCAATGATTATGCTTCTAATCTCATTCCACTTGTGCCGCATATTCTGCTGATGGTGCCATTTCCATTACTGATGCTGCTAACCTACTGCTCATTCCTTCTCTCACTGCTACATGCAAGTTGGAGTGCAAGAAACATGAGCGGCATAAAATCGGACTCGTATAATCATAAATCCCCCTATTCTTGAAATTAAAAAAAGCCATAACACAGACGCAGTCTTTAAGTTAAAGGAAATTTATTTACAGCGTATATTACATAAACCGTAATTTTCAGTATATAACACACATCCGTGCTTAATACACTTTAAAATTATTACTATGCTTTTAGAAAAATTCCCATTCATAATATACAATGGATTAAAATATGCAATGTGCACCTAAGATAGGGAGGCAGCTAAAGGGATGCTCCACCATATTTGTTGGAACGTGCAGTGCATTATGGTCTTTTCAAGTTCCACTTTCATGTTTTTAAAGCTTTAGACTTTATATATTTCCAAAAAACGAAAGGAGAAATATTCAAAATAAATGGTCATATAAATATAAAAATTTATTCATTACACTTAGAAGCTACATTATACCAGAAATAAATTTAAAATCCTTCAAAACCAGAATTGTCTGTGTCTGAGAAAAATAATTTCAGTAAGCAATTCTTTGTTAGGCCTAATTACTGTTTCTTTATCATCTTCTTCAATTCCTATGACTGAATCATCCATAGAAGGGGTAATTTCTGCTTTCACAAAATTATTTCAAATTGTATTTACTTTTACTCTTTGCCATGGAAAATGTACCCATTTGAAAGAAAATTTAAACGTTGTCTTGACATCTTTAAAATGATCGGTTAGTAGCCAACATCAGTAAAAGTGCAGAATAGCATCCCCTAACCATTCCATAAATCCTGGGTAAATACTTACATTCTTCACCAAGTAGCACGCAAAAATGCTCTTTACCGCAAATTTCGGCGCAATCCTAATCCTCAAACCAGCAAAAAATTTCGAACTTTTTCTAACCTACTGCGTAACATCATCAAAAATGCCAAGTGCAATTACTATGCACAACTGTTTAACAAAATTAAGTCAAACAAAGAAAAATGGAAAACGATTAACAATCTCCTCTCTAGCCCTCATCCTTCACGCTCCCCCGTACCAGATCCTCAAAGCCTAACTTCTTCCATTTTATCCGAGTTCCTTAATATTCCTTATCCGAGTTATGAATATCAAGCTTGCTTTTCTTCATCCAGCAAACAACTGAAGTTAGCCATGCTTTATTAAAAGCCAGGGAGTGAGCGTGACCTATGCTTTTGGGATGATGTTTTGCCTATATGGATGTGCATGCACATAAGCTGCCATAACGATGACATCACAAGTTGGTTGAGATGTATGAGAATTTTTCCTCTATAGTTGGTTGGTTGATCCTGGTCCTGAGTAATCAGGAACCATGTTGGGACTCATAGACAATAGGGCATGGCATTTAACAGAACCACAGATAGTGTATTTATCTCTTCTTCTAAGCTTTTATTAAATTCTTTTCTTTGTATTGAACCACTTGTGTGTTTATTGCTTTCAATATCCCATTTACTTTAAACATCTCAACAGACAGAGGTTCAGTTCAATGATGCCTTTTTTGTCTTTTCATTATACATTATATTTCTTAAATGTTTTATTTTATGAATGCTATCCTCTATCCATGTGTTTTACCTGTGTGTATAAATTTTTACTGTTATAGTTTATCATTTATTTTGGTTAATGTTCTATTTATTTTCTTATTACAGTTACAACAGGATTAAGTACAGCAACAACAGCATTACCTACCTTCGTTCCAAGCTCACCATCTACTATAGAAGGTAACTTCTAATCTGTTGGGATTTTTAATTTTTTTTTTAAGAAATTCAAAATATTTCAAAATTTAGAGAGTTATTTATTGTATTTCACAATAATATAATTTAATTGCTCTTGGGTCATTGTCATCCTTTCATATAAATTCTAAAAATATTTGGCATTAAGATAAGATTTAAAATTTATAATTCTCCTTTAAATTTTTCCTTTAATTTTCAAAACTTTAAGATTAAATTTTAGCTGAAATAAAGGTTGATAATAATTGGTAGCAAAGGAAACAATTTTTATCTTAATGCACTTGTACTGTATTTGGAAAAGTAAATTCCATATAACATTCTTTCTTGATAGTATACTGTGAAATAAACAGTATAAAACTTCAAAAACAGAAAAAAAATCTACACTGAACGACCAATTTATTAGAGACACCTCTTTAGAAAATGGATCGGCCTCCCAGTGACACCCAAACAATGGAACAGGCCAAAGTGGTGTATAAAAGGGATGCATTGGATCACAAGTTGCAATCAGCAGCAGAAGTGGACTGAATATGGGTAAATCCAAGGATTTGACCGACTTTGAACGAGGCATGATCGTTAGAGCTCGACGGGCATAGTTGAGCATTTCGCAAACCGCGAACCTCCTCGGGTTTTCCCGTGCAACTGTGTCAAGGGTATTCGAGAATGGCAGTTATGCCAAAAAAACAACCTCCAACAAACACAACCCCAGGACGAAACAGGGCCGTGGATGAACGAGTCCAATGGTGACTAGCACGAATCATCCACAGCAATAGACTGGAATAGCCCAACAAATTGCAGCGCAGTTCAATGAGGGAGCATTCCAACCCATTTCGGAGCACGTGGTTCGGCACACCTTGCACCGAGCTGGGTTTAACAACATGTGGCCAGTACGGGTACCATCGCTGTCACCGCAAAATAGGAAAGCGCGCCTGCTATGGGCACACAAGCATCGCCACTGGACACTGGATGAGTGGAAGAAGGTCGCCTGGTCCGACGAATCGCAGTTCCTACTTCATCATGCGGACAGCAGATTGCACATCTGGCACAGACAGCACGAGGCCATGGACCCCTCCTGTCAGCAGACAACCATTCAGGTGGGTGGAGGAGGAGTGCTGGTCTGGATGTCTTCTCTTGGAACACACTGGGTCCTCTGATATCTCATGGTGAGACACATCCCTGAATGCGAGACTCTACCTGAATATTGTTGCCGATCAGGTGCACCCATTCATAATGACTGTGCTCCCTGGTGGTGACGGACAGTTTCAGCAGGACAATGCTCCCTGTCACCGTGCTCGAATGGTCTTGGACTGGTTCGAGGAACATGACGCGGACTTTCACCTGCTTCAGTAGCCAGCTCGGTCGCCCGATCTCAACCTGATCGAGCATTTATGGGATGAAGTGGAGAGAACCAACCGACACTTTCCCACACTACCGTCCAACCTGCACCAATTATGGGATGCTGAGATGTCAGCCTGGGCTGCTATTCCTCTGCAGCGGTTTCAATAACCTGTTGAATCCATGCCAGCACATACTCAGGCAGTTCTCGCCACTAAAGAAGGCGCAACACACTATTAGCAGGGTGTCTCTAATAAATTGGTCGTTCAGTGTATATTAAGTCTATGTTCAATGATAAAAATTATCACATAAGAACATTAGAAATAATTTGTAGTTTTAGAAGTTAATTTATTTCTTGTTTTGAGTTACAATTTCATAAATAACATTCCCGGCAATTCGCAGAATTTAAAATTGTTTGCAAAATTGAATTTTCTATTTTCAATGATTTTGTTAGCTCTAATCTTGTATTCATGGAATACCATGTATAAGTCGAGACTTTTTTTTTTTTTTTTTTTTTCAAAAAATTACTTTTTAAAGTTAAATTTGACTTATTCATGGGTCACAGTTGAAATAAAACAAATGGAATGATGACATCAAATTCACTACTTATTACTTTACGGGTATAGATATTAATAAAGTTCTCATTTAGAAGTCATTTG
>JAHWFO010031028.1:2558431-2585877 GCA_023313115.1 Rhysida immarginata | reverse complement strand
TGGTACAATGTTGGATGAATGTGTTCATCAGCAACCAGAAATCTATAATGAACTGCTATCTTTCTTAATTTTTGTTAAAAAAAAATAATAGATAAATTAATATTTGTTGAACAGTGTTAATAGATATAAGAGGATCAATACTCTAAACAGTACTCTCTTCTTTACTGTTAATCATAAAAATAATTTTCTTCAATCTGGTTGATAAATAAACTTTGGTATAATTTAAATTTCTTTAACAATTTTTCTTTTTTTTTTTAATTTTTCTTAGTAATAAATTAGTATTTTATACATTTGTATTTATCTTCATTAACGCCATTTTGGGTCGTAGTCACCTGGGGGGAAACTCCAAATTAAATGTAGTAAAATAAATTTTTATTTTATATAGGGTCAGCAGCCAAAATTAAAAAAAGAGTCATGTGAGTGTGAATGCAAAACCTGTGACGAGTCAGAATTTTTATGTGTGACAAGCAATGAATGCATTCCGCAAGAGAGACGTTGTGATGGTGTCCATGATTGTCCAGATGATGAAAAAGAATGTCCAACCTTAGGTAAGTAAGGTTTAAGTGAGTAAGAAATAGGCCTGTTATTGTATTTAGTAATTCTATAAAATCATCATGTTTTGACGTTGATGACCACAAAATTATCATCATGGATTGACAAATTTACTATAAAGGGACTCCTTGTTCAAATATTTACTTCGTTGTACAGTAATCAAAGCTACATTCATTCTGGTGCAAAAGTCTCCAGACATGAAAAAGTAAAAATTACAGAGGACTTTATTCATAAAAAACTCATGTGAATAAAGTGACCTTTTGCAAATGCAAATAAATATCCTAAAAAAGTGCTCTGTACATACGCACAGCTGACTTATGACATTATGAGCTTTGACCTTTCCTTGAGAGTAAAGGTTAGCTTTTGTGTTCGGCGGAATAAAAATGGCTGAAGCATTTTTAGAAATTCCATTTCAGAAATAAAAACATTATAAAATCACCTTTTTTGATGTTTCAGAAGGAAAAAGGAAGGGAAAAAGTATGATGGCAATAAAGTCCAAGTCGTATGACATAGGAGGAGTAAAATGTAAAGGACTAGTTTCTAAAGAGATCACTTTAGTCACATGAGTTCTCCACTGATTTAGTGAGACAGACTATACATAAACTACTTTTCTTTCAGATGCCTTCAGGAATGCAATTTTTCTATTATTAAGTTAAATTAATAATGAAGAAATATGTTCAGAATGGAGCTTTAATTTATTCAAAACAAAATTGTGTAGAGTTTATTATATGGCTAAAAAAAAAATCACAATTTTACATAACACTGAGTGACTACTTTATTAGAGGCACTACCCATTCAAAAATCATGGTGGTATAAACAACAACTTGTGGTGCAAAACAGGGATGTATCTAAGATGCAGCACAGTTAGCCCTAAACATGATTAAGACAACGAATTTGAATGAATTCAAATGTGGGACGATCATAGGTGCAATAAGCACAAATGTAGCCAGTAAAGGACTATGGTTGAAAAAGGTAACAGGTGCCCAATATGTATCGTTGCAACAGAAGAGCAACAACACAACAGATTACAGCTCAGTATAGGTGCACAAAAAATGACATCTGAAAGCACGTCATGCAAAACCTTGTTTCTTATTGGTTATAACAGCAGAAGACCAGCTAACCCAGGTAGCAGAGAACGTTATTGTGACGTGATTGCTTGGTCACCTACGACGTTACTGTAACGTGAGTTCAGACGTCATAATATCGTTTTTATGTCTCATCATCTAGACGTCTAAACTAACGTCGTATAACCAGTAAAGAATGACGTGAATACAACGTGTTTTTCACGTCGAGTTAATTCGTTAAGAACTGGTGATATATAACGTTATTATAACGTAGTTATTAAAAATGTCTATTATTACTGGAATTATGATAAACTCATAATGAATAAAAATTTATTTCATTATTAAGTTTTTATTCATTATGAATTTATCATAATTCCAGTAATAATAGGCATTTTTAATAACTACATTATAATAACGTTATAACATACGAGTATATATGTATATATGTATCACCAGTTCTGAAGTTGTGACATATTTACTAAGGTTTTTTTCATTTAAATCAAATTCGAAAAAAATTAAATCAAATAACGTTTTTTTTTTATTTAAAGATCTTAACTGACGAGCTAAAAGTTCGAAAACGTTAATAAATATCACAACTTAAGAAATTTCTTATGTATAAACTTTATTTATTATTTCTTTCATTATTAAATATTTATTCAAAATGAGTCTATCATAATTCCATTAATATCAAACATTATTATATCAGAATTGCATTTTGAATACCCACAAAAATAAAAAATAAAAATGCAAAAATAGTTTTTAAATGTATTTTTTATTTGTCTCAGTTTGTAAATCATACATTTCTAAATTGTAATATTTTTCACACAGTGAAATTTTCAAATAACAGTGAAATAATTTTCATGAATACATCCTTGTATGGAGAAAATAATTCAATATCAAATAGTGTTCAATTACACAAATATAAAAACACTTCAAATCGACCCTTAAGATTTTAAAAAGTATGAATCAAAGGAAAAGCAACACTTTCGTTTATTTTTTATATGGCTGCTGTTTTCTAAAATAAAAAAAAAAAAAAGTAATAATAATTTTGATTGAATGCCATTCATACAGACTAATGAGTAATATTTTTTGTGAAAGTTGTACTTTAAAAATGTTAAACAATGATGATTGACAAGGATATGCAAAAAAATTTAATATTTAGAGAAGGACGAGACACAGGACCCTGGAATACAATAAATAATAGTTATTAATTAAAAATATGAAATGAATAAAAAATACTCTTGACAGCAATGGACAGAGATATTCTTAGCATGAATTATCAATACTATAAAGCATACTATCTAAAAATAAATTGCTTATGTCAATATAAATTATTCTTCAAAATTATATTTTGACAAATATATATTTCAAAACTACTTACCAATGCAATGAGTGAAGAAATTTCAATCAGTTTGTGAAGGATTCATAAATGGCTCAGTATCCTTTCGAGGAAGAACAGGGAAAAGCTTTGCAGGTCTGAATTTTTTTTGTAATTTTTCATGAAACGCACGTTTCCCAGTTGTCTTTATTCTTAGGGCCTCTAAAAAAAATGTTTTTATGAATTTACGTTCATTACTTATTAAAGTATGCTTTATATGGTAAATACTTACTTTAATGAAGTTGAATGAGTCGAACTTTCTGAATCTGACTGATTTATATTTTCAAAAAAGCTTTGTTTATTTCATCAGCCTCACTTTGAATATCAGATGTGAATAATGCTTGGTTTGCCTTAGCCTCTTCCAAATTATCTATTAAAGAAGACGTATTATTTAATAAATTATTATTTATATACCAATTACAAATCATTTGTGCCATATACTGCTCTATATATATATATAATATAGAAACTTAATTCATTTTCTAGAGAAATCAGGCAGCGAACCAGTAATTTAAATGGGCATAGAAACAAAACCGAACTGAATTTCAAATGAGTTTAAAATTTAAAATGAATTAAAGAAAAATTTAATTTTTATTAATTTTAAAACCCTAACACCACGGTATCACTGCAATTTTGCCACTTGAAAAATAGTCATACATTATAATATATAAGCAGGATATTTGACACGTTTATATTTTAATTTTTACAATTACATTACCTGTAATACAAAAATGTCTTGTAATCGCATGCACTCTCCCCTCGCATGTCTATCCTCGTTTGGCTCCCCTTCTTTCAAAAGTGCGGACTGGAATTTCGAATCCGTTTTATAATTAGGCCAATACACCTCACGTTTTCTTGATGATAACCAATGACGAAACTCCTCCTTCATATTCTACTTCCACATGGTACATTTTAAGTGACTAAAAAAATGAAACTTACAGACGATTCATTATGGCAGAAATCTTCCCGCCAATTCTCAAACGGTTTTCACTAAATTTCCCACAATACCCTAGTCGCACGTGACCACTGACCTCTATAAAACAAGGCATGCACGCCAACTGTTGTTGTGATTGAGCAAAGCCACTTAGAAACAACTGTTGTTTCTAGGTGGCTTTGGATTGAGGCGATAGGGGCGGAAGAATTATTTCATACGGGCAGACCGTTAACGATCTTATTAAAATAAGATTTCATGTTTTCAAAATGATCATTGTGTCAATCTTATTAAAATGATCACGAATGTGTAATAACAAAAATAATAATTATGCCTAAAACGTATAAAATATATATCATAAAACGATTGAATATGACCACAACATAATGCATAACTATTATAAATTTATTATTTATATATTTAGAAAAAGATAATGTTTTTTTTTAATGTATATATCTATTATTAGACAAAATAGGTATATTTATAGGTTCAAATCACGTTAATGGAACCATCTATAAAATGGTAATAAGGACGTTATTTTAAACCGATTAAAGACGTCTGTAAATCGTCATATAGGTATCATGGAACACGCACACCAATGAAAAACGTGAAAGTGACGTTGCAAGTTGACCTTGACGAAATAATAACGGAAATGACCAACAAATGACGTGAATTTCACGTCATTCTGCTACCTGGGAAGGTGCCTTTTCTATCATAAAACTGTGGGCCAAGAAGCTTCAAGCCAAACTATGAGTAGAAGAAATAGCTTGGTCCAATGACTCTCAGCTGTTTTCTCCACCATTGCACCCTTTGATTGGTCTGAGATTGGTTCACTGAACATGTTTCTGATTTCTTTGTGCTTCATTGTCTGACTTAGCCATCTGATCTCAACCCAATAGAGCATTTGTGGGGCAAGATGGAAAGGTCTGTTCGAATATGAAAGGGAGAGCTTGATGAAAAGCTAATCCACAAATGTATTCCCGAGCAGGCATTATTTATTTTAGACAATTTATTAAATTAAGTGAAAAGTAACAAAATTCTTGAGAAAATCTACACACGTTACACCATCTCAATTTTCTCTGTGTTATTAATAACTCGGAACCTCTTTGCCCATTCAGAAATCTTCTGTGAGGGTATCTGCCAAAATTACTGGAAAGTTTTCCTTGCAGAGTAGAGGACATGATGAAAATAAATGGAGGTTCAACACCTTCTGTAATTTTCATGAAATCATGATTACCGTACAAAAGTATAGGATCACATAGTCTAGATGTAGAGGAGGATGCAGTATAGCAATGGAATAAGACTAAGTCTTGGAATCTTTTGATTATGTCAACATGGCCCAACATTACTGCAGAATGGTTCCAACACCTTGAAGAATCTATGCCTCAGAGCTGGATTTAGGCATGGTCTTTATAGGCTGGAGCCCAGGGCCCCTTCAATTAAAGGGCCTGCTTCTTGGTCAAAAAAATCAAAACAAAAACAATTTAAATTAAAAAGCTGTATTAGCCTAGGGCCCCCAAAGTTAATGGCCCAACCCTGCTATACTTATAAGAATTATGACTGTGACTAGACTTAAAGGTGACCAATTTGGCCTGGTATCTCTAATAAGTGGTCACTATATCTATGTTTATCTAGTCTTATATTAGTATTTCTCAAATATTGGAAGCTTGTTGCATGATAAAAACTAATTAAAAGTGTTTAATTTATCTTCCTTAAACAGATACTTAAGTTAATATTTCAAATATTTGTTTTCATATTATAATCAAATTAAATTTTTATTTTGTCTTTTAGCTCCCCCTGTCTGTAAAGAAGAGAAAATCCCAGACTGTGAACCAGGATTTACATTGTCTCGTACAGTAAATGAAGACAATTGCACTTCATACGATTGTGGTAATTGAAAATTTTATTTTCATCTATACATATTATCAGGTCCAGGGAAAAGTTTTTTTCGTTTCTTCACCCTTACTTTTTGAATGGTTACAATCCTCTCGTAGGATGATTTGAATAATGCCTATTTTTTATACATTAAAGATAAATGATTGGTCATTCTTTTGTACTTGTCTAAGTGAAAATATTCAATTTTCTTTTGAAAAAACGTCTAAAATGACACCTACATCACCAATAATTCAAGCCTGCCTATTGTATGAATTTAAACTTGGCCATAAAGCAGCGGAGGCTGCTCGTAACATTTGTACAGCATTCAGTGATGATTCTGCCACCAACCGGACAGCACAGAATTGGTTCAAAAAATTTAGAACTGGTAATGAGCGTCTTGAAGATACTCTTGAGTGTTTGGTGGACAACAGCTGGTGTAGTCCATTATGAGCTCCAAAATCCAGGACAAACTATCACAACAGACGTGTATGTTGGTCAGATTCAACTTACACATGAAAAATATCAAGCTAAAACAGCCAGCTCTTGCGAACTGTAAGAGTGTTGTTTTTCTTCTTGACAATGCACGTCTGCATACGGCAAAGCTGACCCGTCAGGCAATAAACAAACTTGCCTGGGAAGTGTTACCTCATCCACCGCACTGTCCGGATATTTCTCCAACAGATTATCATCTTTTCCGATCTCTCGATAACCATTTGAGAAACAAGTGCTTCAAGACAGAAGAAGAGCTAAAACATGAACTGGGTGTGTTTTCAACTGTAAAATTCGTGACTTTTATAAAAAAGGAATTTATGATTTAGTATCTCGTTGGGAGAAGGTTGTTGATAATGATGGAAATTATTTCGATGAATAAAAAATTTATTTATGCATTAATCTGAGCTCCAATTGTAATATTTGCAAAAACAAAAAAATTTTCCCTGGATCTGATATAAAACACAAATGCTGATTCTGTTTGTGGACTTATAACTAGAGAACCACTGATCAGAATTACATGCTTTTATTGTTTATAGATACGTTCTCTGGCCAGGTTTTAGTATATATTTTGTTACGCTAAGTAACATAAGAATTAAGCAGTAGCGATTTTAGTGCATTTTAAAAATTTTCCAACAATATGGGTGTATTATTGTCAGTTGTCGTTGTTGGTTTTTATATTGTTGTGGATGGTATTATTGTTGCCAGATTGAATTTAGAAATTTAAATGTGTTTTGTTGCTCTGATTGGATTTGGTTATTTAATTGTTTTATTTGATAACTGCAGTAAATGTCTTTTGGTTATTTTTTTTTTTTTTTTTTTTGTTTTTTAAAAATGCCATGGCATAGAAAGTCTTCTTTGGTTAGAAATACAGCTGGGTCTAGAAGACAGCGTTTGACTATAAACAATGACAGTAGTGTAGAAAGACAAATTTGTCTTAGTCAGGCAGCCAATCATATGTGATCTGTAAGAGCGTTGCAGTCACAATCTCAGAGAAATGAGACTCAATCTCCAGATAGAAGTAGACAAATGAAACTAATGCTACCTTCAGTGATAAATAGTGTGGCTAAATTCTCCCATTTCATGGCCATTAAACTCACTAGATCTCACCACCTAGGATTTTCATGTGGGGCATTCATCAAGAATATGTATGGATTCATACGCTTGATCAGCACCCAACTGAACTGTAAGAATTTAAATGGAAGTTCATAGCAGAATTTTAATGCCACGGTTGCTAGTTAAAACTTGGCATGAAGCATCTTTTCGTGCGAGATATGCCACACACGCATTGAAGATCATGTAGTGAATGTAATGAATTATAAGGGTTAAATTATCATGTGTTCTGCGTACTCAACATTTTTTGCTAATAATCTCCGACGAACAGTTCGAAAATTATGTCCTATTATTTTTGACTATTTTTGAAAGGAACACCGTGTAACCTACCATTAAGATGCGTGTCACCTCAATTGGTTTTACTTTTGCTGCAATCATTTTTTATTTGTTCTACAATCTCATAATGGTTTATTTTATCCACAGGTTATTCTAGTTTTTATTAATAATTAACAGGTCTTATTTAGTTTTTATGATTTATTTAGCTTGCACAATAACATAAGAAATTCAAAAGAAATTTTCTCTGTAGTAGTTAACTACATTTATGTAATTGGAATGAATTTCTGAAAAAATTCTCATGTTGTTTGATATGTCTTAAGACTTACCAGCATTTGAAAAAAAAAAATTTACTTCTTCCAATATGGTGGGTTGTGGCCAAGTTCAAATATCCTAAATTGTAGATCTCCATATCCATTTCAGATAGGTGGCTTTCTGTTAATTTTCCTGTCAGTTTTGGAAATAAAAGGCTGTACTGGGGCATTTATTTGACCCTGTATTACAGTATAATTCCAGAAATATTAGAAATGAGTCTTGTATTACATGGATGATGAAAAGAAACCATGTATTTATTTTGGCTTTTTTTTTTTTTTTTTTTTTTTTTTTTTTTTTTTTTTTTTTTTTTTTGCCATCATCAGTAGTGTTTATAAGTGAGTTCAGAGTAAAAACAACACTGAAATATGCCAATGAACGACCCATCCAAAGAGTCCCTGACAAAGTAATCCCATTAATCAAAACATACACATCAACAAAGCTACAACATAAGTGATTTATTGAAAGAAAAAAAAGAGGAATATTGTAACAAAAATTATATCTTAAGTAAGCACCTTCACATCTCTCTTAGTCTTATCATCTGATTGGATTACAATCAATCAATAAATAAATAAAAAAATTAAAATATAAGAAATCTTTCGATTGGTTAACCTTTTTTGTGCACACAATTAATTTTTCTGAAAGTGCAAATTTAAGTTTGTATTAAAACCTATGCTGTATTGGGATAAAAGCGTCCTATTTCAGGTTTATCTTTATAGCCCTTACCTCACTTGAAGAGAGGCTGAAAATATTTATTTTTAAAATTTTTAAATTAACTACAGACACATTGCAGTAACTGAAATTACTTTAAAAACATTTTACATACTATAAAAATAAGCAACAATTGGGATAAAACTGTTCAGAATTTTTTTTAATTTACTCATTTTATTTTTCAGTTCCTGTAGTACCACCAACCAAACCAACACCACCTATACGTAAGTGTAATTTATTTACAATATTAAATACAGCCGAACTTCAGTTTAATGAAATTTCAGTTTAGCAAATTTTTTTCTCAGTCCTGGCCACAGCCTTCTATTTTAATACAAAATTTACTCCCACTTTAACGAATGTAATTACCGTAATTTTCGGTAGTAACGCCACAGCAACTGATAGGCCGCAGCAACTTATTGGCTGCATCCCCTCCCTTCCATGCACACAATCGCTAATCTATGCTTCAATAGAAGTAATACACATTTCAATGGGGAAAAAATTTAATTTCTTATATTTAATATATTTCTGCATACATTTTATAAAGAAATATTTTAATAATTTCATTTCGAAAGTTTTTTAAAAAAATTTAAATAAATTAAATATATAAACATGCAAAAAATTACTGGAAACTTTCAAACGCTGATGTTTCAGAATCAGCCCAGCTTTCGTCATGGTTGCACTTCCACCATGGTGTTGTCGATACCGAGTGCCAACATTCTTGCCAAGTTAAAACCCAGTTTAACAACTCCTTTTTCAAATTTGGCCAGAATACAGCTCTGTATCTTTTTGATTGCTTACATTTGGGCTGAATAACTATGTCGCTCACATCTTTCCTCCAGCGCTGAATACCTTTTTCATTGCGTCCTAGCTGCCTTGCTGCTGCACGATTGCTCTTTAGCCTTTTCAATTGCTGTTAGTTTAAAAGTTTCTGTATAGCTTGCACGTCACTTTGACATTTTGAAAGATTAAATGGGGAATTTGAAAAATGCTCTTGCTCACGGTGGAGAAATATCTCCACCGTGCTCTTGTTTATAAAAATACTGGTGCTTCTAAAACTCTTAAGTGCTTATTTTCAATCAAGTGACCGTTTACCTCGTGCACGCTCGTGAAGTTTTTTGACAGCCCCGAGGCCATCGGGCTGATCATTAAATAAGAGTTAACTGCCACACAAACTCGTTATGCTTTCAAACTTTCTATTTTAAGCATAATTATTTATTATTTATTGTCCGATATTATAACCTGGTGGGGAATTTTTTAGATTTCAATGCATTTATTCTTTTATGACAATAAATACGAGAGTGTAAAAACGAAACTTTAAAGAAAATTCGAAACCTAAGAGAAAAATTAAAAAAAATAAAATATATAAAACAATTTTCGATTTTATCTTCAGCTCCTTCACCCCTACTGTGTATCTGGATCTGTTCTGTGCCTTCAGATTCATTATAAAACTATAAAGCGTATTGGGAACAGACTTCAAGGTGGGATACGCTTTCACTGCTGGCCATTATTGTAAAGCAATAGTAGCGAAAGTGATCAGGCACGCTTGAAAAGTGATCAGATTTGTAAGTTGATCATGTTGGTCGCGAGCGTTCACTACACGACGATGAGACCGGGAAGTTTTTAGATGTGCCAATGACGAGCGCTCTGTCGTTTTTAGGTTCAATGCTCACGTTGATCAATGAACATGGGCGGACTGGAAGTCTAAATCCTACCGAGCAGGTACCGGCAAAAATCGGCAAAAGCGCACCTGAGAAAGTAAAGGCCATCCGTCCACCCCACTGGGATTTTTCCCAGTGTTACGGTGGTTTAATCCGCTGCTGTCAATGAACGCCCACGCTCTATCGCTATCGCAGGGCTCCCACTGTTTCACTTTTTCAACTAAAAGTCACTTTTTTAGGCGTTGGTCACTTTTGGTCACTTTTTTAAAAAAACGGTCACTAAAGTTACTTTTTTTAGCTTTTTTTGAAGGAAATATGTTTCCTGTTTGTGAGATACATATGAATTTAATTGAATGTTTCTATTTTTCTTTATTCAGTGTAACAGATTTTCTATGTAAATTCCTGGAAAATTGTTTTGAGAAAACTTCTGATAACCTTTGGCCTACTTTCATTGTCATGCCTTTTATTTGACTCCCTTGGTATTACTGGCAGTTGCCACCCTCTGATTTCTATTCCATCTTCTTACTGTTATTTCTTTAGACTGTGATTACAGTTAAGTTTTGATTATACTGTCTCTGTAACAACAGTTGAAAACTGTTTGGTTTGAGGAATATTTTACTTATTTACTTTTTGATGCATTTCATATATTTATAACCTCAATTGAGAATTATGATTTATATTAAGGAATTATTTATATTTATATTATTACTCCCTACCATCAATTTCAGTCTAAATAAATAAGAGGAAAAGGGTTTTTTCAAACCAAGCTTTTATAATGTTTTATTTAGTGTTTTAATTGTTGTGGCTTAATTTTGCAACAATAAACAATAGATAGATTTAATTCTCGCCATAACAAATTATTTGTTGTGGCAATTGGACAATTCGTAGTAACGAATTAGTACCATTAGAACACGAACCAGTGAACCAATTTGAAAAATTTTTTCTTTAACATACAGAAGGATTGCCATCGATCCTACAGTATGTATGTGTATCAAGTTTCAGCTCTCTAGCTTGTCGGGAAGTTGGTTTAATATTGATTACAAGATTTGACCTAAACAAACTAACTAAAGCATCGATGTCAGTTAAAATGTTGAATGCTCGTTTAACGGTAGCTGATGGTTTAAAAAAATTCAAAAATAAACCCGAACTTGTTCCTATTACAAAGTAACTTATAGCAATGGCACAAAATTCATCAATTATAACAAAGCGAAAACTGAAGAGAAACGATATGGAGTAAGCGAATCAGGGGTAGAAGAATTTATTTTTTTTTAACTTTTGGAAAATTTCTGATAGTTACGCCACAGCGACTGATAGGCTGCACACGTCAAACTTTTCACTTTTTTAATAGAGAAGCCGAAAATTACGGTAGTTAGTCCCGCTAACATTGGCATTACCTCACTTTAACAAATTTGTCGAACCCGTTTATAAACTATACATATCTTTGCTCTATAGTATAGCCCTCGTCTAGTTCTATTACCAACTTTAATAAGTATTATTTAAAATTGTTATTGAAATGGAATTTTTATATTTCAGCTAAAACATTTTGTAAAATTCACAACAATTTCGTGACATTTGATAAGATGGAGTATGATTATGATATTTGTCATCACATTTTAATGCAAGATAAACTTGGAAATGACTTTCATATTGAAAGTAAGTATTGAAATTTTTATTAAGTATATATCAAGTTTTTGTTAATTTGTCATAAGGTGCAAATTTGTGAGAGGAACAAAAATATTTTTGTGCAGGTTCAAATTATATTGTTGCATTTAACAAAGGGCGTGTTTGTTTATTGGGACAAAAGTGACGAAAAGTAACTAGCCATAACTAGAGTCACGATGCCGTGAAAGTCGTCAGACAGATGATATACAAAGGACTTTGTGAGAACGACTGCTTTCAAGCAGGGAATCGACAATAACGATGTATGCCTTATAATGCTTGCATACATCCTTATAATATAATTTTCATTAAATTAATTTTTTGAAATAAATCCAAACCCTATTAGTACAAAAGTTCTGTTCTTGTTTGAACTAATCCTTTCATTTGTAATAATGTCATTATCTAAAACACCGATTGCCTTCTCTAATGCTAATCTCGCAGAAGCTCATGAATATTTCAGCTCGTCCACTTCCTCAGGCGACGAAATGTAATTCCGTGAGTGTCAGTGGCAATTGCAAACGGAAGTAGTCAAAATTCTTCGTTTTTATCATATTAAATTAATCATCTGAGGTAAGGCATATGATTAAAACCTCATGGACCCATCTTGAGCTATTATTATTATGTTCTAATAATAAAATCTTTGACTCGAACTCTGACTCTTCAGTATACTGTATTGTATATCTGACTTTGATGAATAGAAAAGACAAACTTTAAATAATGGGGATATTTTCATAGATATGATAGGAAGCAAGTACACTTGTCCACAACTAAAAAGATTGTTAATAAATTTAATAACAAGCATATATTGTCATAAATAACAAAGGTTATACTTCAATTCATTTTTTGATTTATAATTAACATCCAAATTAAAAATGTTATGCTTTTTTTTCTCCTCTTAACAGTACATAAAAATTGTCCTGTCAGCCCTGATCAATGTACTAAGTATGTACTGATTAATCAAGATCATCACAAAATTAAGATCGGTAGGAATTTGCAAGTGGAATATGATAATCAAGAATACAAAGCAAATCAGCTAGTAAAACTGAGTCAAAATATGGAGGATTTCTCTCTTCGCATTGTTGGCAATTCAGTGATATTTGCATCAAAGAAATACAATTTTGAAGTGGAAATTGATTCTTGGGTTCATGTCAAAATTACCGTAAGTGATTTTTAGATTTTTAAAATTCACTTTTCTGTGGGAACTTTTTTACTTATTTTTAAATACAAAATGTGATTATGATAAATGTGTGAGCCATAATTACAAAACATTATTTACACATCATATTCTGTATATAAATTCCCATAATTCTCTTAATGCTATAGTCGATCCATCGTTAGCTTGCGCGGGATGTAAACAAAAGCACGTGGTGAAGTGCAATTCTATTGGCTGATTGAGCCTTGCAACTTCCATGTTCCTGGGCGCACACGAAAATGTAGTTCACAAAAGAAAACGTGAAAACTGACTTAAAACTGTAACAATCAGTTCTGAAAACAATTAAAATCATTAAGTGTTATTAATTGGGCTAAAAAAGAAAATTAATTTAAACATAAATTGATCATTTTTTAAAGAAATATATAAAAAAAAAATAGAAACTGGAGAAATCGACAACTCTCGTGCCAAACGACAGGACAGAAATCACCATCATGGGATTAAGGGATTAAGTGATTAAACTACTCCATGGAAAAGATTAAGATTGTTGTGCAGGAAAGAAAACATGTGTCTGGGGGCCCCAAACACATTTATTTAAGATTTATTCTTCATGTAATTTATTCAAAAAATGTTTCAGTCCTCGAATTTGTCAAAAACATATCTCCTTGGATATTCAAATTTGTCAAAAAAACTAGTTTGTGCATTAAACCGAAAAATGAGGAGCCAGAAACTGTGGATGGACATCAAACAACAGAAGACAGAGAAACCACTAATCCACATAACGAATTTATTCTGATGAATACGTATTTCGGTAGCCAAGCTGCCTTCTTCATCAACATCCAAGGGAAGCTATGATCAGAGAGACAAGCTGTTCTGATGGTAAGTGACAATCGACAATCGAACAGTAAAGTGTACATTTGTTAGGATGGGACAAAAGCAGCGCTTTCACAAAGCTCATCTAACCAGAATAAACTCCAAATGAAATACACTGAGGTAGTCAAGAAGCCTAACCAACCCAAGCGGTCTTCCATATTATACAAAAAAGAAAATAAGATTGACGATTGTCAGAAACAAAAAACAAACGAAATAAAAAATACAAGGAGAAAGAAGATTATCACATCTTCCAGTAGTCTGGGAAAGAGACGTTGCTAATATCTTCAAGATGGTAAGTGAGAACATTACAGGACTTATATAGGCACTAAGGGCCAATCAAATTAATTATACATAAGAGAAAAAACAAAAATAGACTGCATTTACTCAAGATAATTAACTAGCCAATGGAAAATATTCCAGTAAAGAAGATGCTAATTGAAAATGTTAATGAAGGGTGATTGATCAACTATAAATACCAATATGATGCATTATATGTAATAGTATTACATGGTGCAATAATTATTTAATCTTTGTGTGAGTTAAATGTCATTCCAAAAATTACAAACTTTATAAAAATAATTAAATGTGGATAAATTAATTATAAAAATAATTAAATGTGGGGGATGCTGTGGCCTGGTGGGCTTTCACTGAAACACAACTTCTGTGAAGTTAAGCAACATCAGACATGGGTAGTCACTGGATGGGTGGCCATCCGTGATCCACAATCTTCACCCCCCGGCTGCTGTGACCATCATATAGCAGTCGTTAATCTAGGTTCATCCAGGAACCCAACTTGTCGGCTTCTAGCCATACAGGCCCTGGATGGACGTATTGGATTATCAGTACTAATAAATAAATAAAATTTTTAATGCTCATTTATCATTGTGGATCATTAATTATAATAATTTGTATATGTGTTTTATAAAAAAAATGATGGTATCAAATTGGAAAATAGGAAATATATTTAGTATATGAGTTATACATTCCCATAAATGTTAAAAATATTTACGAAGAGAAAAAAATCTATCGAAGACAGGATTTGAACTTGTACCTGCAAATTAGAATTCTAGTATTTTACCACCTGAGCGCGACAAAAATTTTTACTACAATTCGGGCATTTATAAAGTGTAGGCAATTATAACAAACTTTATGAATTTTTTCTCGGAAAATTTTAAGAAGTGCGTCGAATGGCTTTGCATGGGTGTTTAATTTGGTGAAAGCTACACGTAGAATATTTTTTATCAAAATTGGTGAGTCCGAGTACATGGAGTCTCCTTGTGAGACTTAGATAAGGATTTCTGTAATAAGACCAGTGCAAGATGACTGGAATGCAAACAAGTTAACAGAGGATTTTTAACAAAGAAAATTTCTACTGTGAACGTGCTCATTACTAACTTTTGCAACAGATTTGAATCTATGTATAATTAACAGTTTCTGTTGATAATTTTTTTAGAGAAAATACATAGTAAATAGGGAAACTTAATGACAGTTTTAATTATTTAGATTTTATCTGTTACATTGACACTTCCAGATATACATTATACAAATCACCTCAAAGAAAAATTATTGATCGGATAATGCTGGAGAAAATGGTACCCCAGTCTGATATTTGGTTATTCCCCCATGGGAGCATAGAACTCCTAAAATACAACGAGGCATGGACTCCAGAAGCTTGCAGAAGTACCGGTATTCTATAGGTAGTCAACACTGTACTTCCTGCATCCTATATTTTCCTTCTTTTTGGATTTTTCCAAGCACTTGCAAACCCACATTCAGTGGCTTGAGGAGATATTCCCGCTCTCTTTACAAGTTCCTTCTGAGCCTGTGTTGTGTCTTCAGCAAGGACCACCTCAAGATTTATATCTGAAAACTGCTTCAGCTGGCCTGGGTGTTCCTCATCATACAATTTAAAATTGTGCAATTCAAACTGAAGTGTTTGAACAACAGTGACACGTTCTTTCAGTTGCAGTAGCCTCTCCATATGTTTTTCACAGTATCCTGGATGTTTCAGCAGCAGAAATCTTCTGGTGAAAGTTATAGAGTATTTATTCAGAGTTCTTCTAACTACTACAGAATTTACAAATTGGACACATTCTGATCACTTATGACTTGCATCATTAACATATTAACTAACATTAACTAAGCAAATATAAAAGAGAAAGAGAATTTCAAATGATAAAATGATGTTTGCTACAATAAATTGTTACAGCATTACGCTCATAGACAGAATAGTGAAATATTTGAAAATCCACAGAACCACTCTCCAGGCTTACCTTTACATTCACTGGCAATCTCACATAAATTTAATAATATATTCAAAGAAGAAAAAAATTATATCATTTAAGACTAATAAATCAAGCAAGAATATGCTTAAATACATTGGGGGGATGGGGAGACATTGAACATTCACAAAAAGGTGACCTGAACAGACTAAAATGTACATGCACACACAACCTGAACATTTGGGACAAAGATCATTTTAAAATAATATGCAGAATAATTTTCAGTTAATTTGCCGTTGTTGAAACATTTGACAGGTTGATGAAAGATTGCTCAACCAGTTGAATGGCTTGTGTGGTCTTTATAATAATGATCCACTGGATGATTATGAGAAACAGAATGGTGAACAAACAAGAAACATCAAAGAATTTGGGGACAGTTGGTCTGTTGGATCATTAGAAGAATGTGAACCTGAGGAATGTATTGATGAACAACAAAATATTGACCTCTATGATATCTGCTTGGCTCTGAAGTAAGTGCTTATTTTCAAAAAATGCTGCAAGTAAATGCTTACATAAATACATTTATGTAAGTATGACGTGCCATCCAAAATTTCTGAGAATTTGCTCATAAAAGCCAGAATATGTGTGATAATAAATAAGGTCTCTCCCAAAATGATTGACCAATTTCTTGATACTGTCATTTGATATATGAATTATATATTATACAGTTTGAAGAAATCTAATAATGTTTCCAGTATAAAGCATATTTATTACAATTCTTCAAAAAACGAAATACTTTTTTTCAGCTACACCCTTAACTGCACTTAACATCACATTTCCAAACATGGTGTGGTGAAAAAAGCAGAAATTTAGAAATATGGCTACTTAGAAAGTGGCAGACTGACAGTTCAAAGACACAAAAAGAGTTCAATTAGCGCAATTCATGGCATTAATTGTTTGCATGGTATTTTGAAATTCTTAGAAATTTTCAGTAGTACCCTGTAGATATACTAACCTTAAAATTTATTAAATTTTTATTAATTTATTTGTAATTCTTAATTTTAGTTCTGAAGCATTTCGTGCATGCAACAGTTACGTAAATCCTGATACATACTTGCCAACATGTGTGTCATTTATGTGTGAATGCTTAAAGAACAGCAATAATACAGCAAGTGAATGTCAGTGTGAGGCTTACACACGATATATTGTTGAATGTTTGAATGAGAATCCAGGCACTGATGTTCATGATTGGAGATATGCTTCTGGATGTGGTGAGTAGCTTATGCCATTTTGCTAAATTTTTATCAGAAAATGTAAAAAAAATCAATCATCCATATAAAAAAATAGAAATTGCTAATAGGTTCATTTTCTTATTTTATTAAGGTATGTATGAGGGCATACTGAAAAGTAATGTCTCTTAATTTTTTTATTTGAAAATAGGCATATTTATTTTAGTAAAAAAAAAAAAAAAAAAAAAAAAAAGCGGTAACTTTTTACAACCTTACTGTTCATAACTACATAATTATTTTTCCACATAATTGCCCTGGCAATGAATACATTTCTCCCAACAGATAACCAGTTTCTTGATACTGTCACTGAAGAATGTTTTACTTTGACTATGTAACCACAGCTTTGCTTCTGTTTGCTCTCAATCATCAGAATCAAACTGATGGATCTGTTTTGGGAACAGATGAAAATCAGTTGGCACCAGGTCAGGACTGTATGGAGGATGATCAACAGCAGTAAAACCAAGAAGCTGAATCTGTCATGTTGCCATTGCATTGGCATGCAGATGAGTGTTGTCATGCTGTAGGACTGCTCCATATGTGGACAAACTCTTTGAATTCGTGCTTCAGTTTTTTTAAGGTTTTACAGTATCTTTCAGAATTTATGGTAGTACCTGTAGGCATGAATTCCATTTGTACCACACCTTGAATATCCTAGAAGACTGTAAGCACGAGTTTGCCTGCTGAAGACACAGATGATCCTTTGTGGTGGAACTCAGTTGATGAGCTCTTCTTTTCGGGATCGAAGTGGTGTATCCAGCTTTCATTACCTGTGACAATATTGTTTAAGAATCCACTATCTTCATGTTCGTAGTGCAGAAGCCATTGTTGGCTAATGTCCAATCTCTTGTTTCATTCATGGGACCCATCGTGAGAATCCCAATTCTGCAATTATTGCCTGTACACAAAAGGCAGCTGTTCCTACATTATACAACGATTTGCTCTAATGAGTTCATTGACACAATTCTGATGAGTGTCATCAGTTGTAGTGCACAGGTTTCCACTTCGTCATTTGTCATGCAATTTGAAACTTGCACTAGGTTCGTTACGAGAACAAACAGGCCAACTTCGCACAGTACTGATGTTGACACATTTGATTGCCATAAACAGTCTTCAATCTCCGATGAATGTCTATCGGTGGCACATTTTCTGTAGTTGCAAACTATCACAGTACGTTGCTTCATACACGCCAACATAGTACTGTTACGTGCCACCATTTTATGACTATAATTCAGCGCTCTCTAGCGGAAGATGTATGAAACTTGTATCAGTGAAGCCGGAAAATTAACTGAACAGAATGTGTGATAGCTGGTACTCCAAACTGTATTAGCAGTAACACAAAAAAATTAGAGGCATTAGCTTTCAGCATGCCCTCATAAATATCAACAGGTTAATTCTTTTTTTTTTTTAAACTCCATTTTCAATTTGCTGTTTGAACATACTGAATGCTTAGCTGTAGTAAGTAGTTTGTGTATTACTTACTAAAAAATTGCTGGAATTTTTCACCAGAGAAAAACTTTAGGCAGTGTGATCCTTTAAAGTTGGATGAGTCTCATAGTAATTGGCTAACATATCAGATCGGCTCCTGTGCGTGGTTGCTGGTATTATGAGAAAATAGTGATCACAAAAACAAACATGACCAGGAATAGATTAGAAGGGAATATGACTCAGTAGGAATTCTTAGCTGCAACATCATGTTCATTTTTTTGTTTCAAAGAAGTGACACTCACAGCAGTTTTCAGAACTCTTATAAACATCAGTGATAAACAAGCAGTGATACAGCCAATATTGGTGAAATGTTTACGTTACTTATGTGTGTAAACAATCTATTCATGGATGCACATATATCCAGAGTAAAACTTACAGACTTAAAAATTAAACATAACAAGTATGGAAGGGATAAATATTCATTTCAAGGATTAGTGAGCATATCCTAAGTGATCTCATAGCATAAATACAAATTTCCCTTTTTATATTTGTATGTCACACTAAATATGACATGATTGATTAGGCCTAATTAAAGAACCTTGACAAGGACAGACTCTTTCAGTTGGCAACTGCATACTTTCAAAAATTTCCCCTTGGTGACACCAGTGAGATGCGTTTGAAATACTTCATTGGATGTGATCAGCATACCACGTGGTTTCCTGTATATAAAAGGAGGGGCTGACACGTGGAATGAAATTGACATTCGAGTCACAGTCTCCATACAGCATAGAGGAATAGAGCTCTTGTCTTGGAATGGCCAGGGTGCTTTTGTTCAAGTGAAGAAAACTATGGATTCTGAGGATATTCTAGACATTTTGCACTAACTACAACATGGGAAATTGTGGCTGGATCCCATCAACATGATAATGCTCCCATCTACGACATGAAACTGGATGGTTCAATGAAATGGACACAGAAGAATTTGAATGGTCTTCACAGAGTCCCAACACATGTAGAATGTGTTAGATGGTCATCTCCATGTTCATTCCTTTGTCTGACATCAGTGTCTAAGTTGGCAGTTGTTCTGAATGAGGAATAGCACAAATTTACAGCTGTAACCTTCCAGCAAGTTGTGAAAATACTTCCCAGATGAATAGTGGCTGCAAAAGGTGGCAGAACACCCTATTAGAAGTGTATATAGGGTGTTTCTAAAGGTAGTTACCAAATGCTATACACATTTAGGGGACACCAAAACAAACAATTTTTACCATAGCATGGGGTGTCGGAACTGTACCATTTTCCGGTTATGGGGGGGAGAAGTGATCATACTGATAAATTATGATAATGAATGCACATGACAAAAAAAAAGATGTACATGCATTAAAAATTCCTGATAAAAGGGATATTCACACAACATAAATTGCAATCATTAACAAGAGTTGCAATCTTTTCATGTGTATCTCTCCATGATCAAGTTTATAGTGAAACTCTACCTGTCCTCTGGTAATTGTTGGATAGGGTAGAGGTGGACATGGCCTCCCAGGTCACCGGATCTTGCTCCCCTTGACTTCTTCTTGTGGGGTCACATGAAGGCACTCGTCTACTGCACAGATCACTGAAGAGCTGGTTGCCTGCATTGCAGTCGCCAGCAAAGAAGTCCATTAAATGCCAGGACTCTTTGGCAAATAGGGCAGTCCATGTTGCGACGATGCAATGCATGTATCAAAATGGCTGGTGGACACTTTGAGCAGCTTTTGTAAGCATTGTTTTCACGTGTCAATAAACCAATTTATATTATATTGTATTTTTTCATTTGCACGTTACATCACTTCTCTCCCCCATAGCTGGACAATGGTAGGGTCCTGAGACCCCATACTATGGTAAAAACAGTTTGTTTTGGTGTCTTCAAACTGTGTGTAACGGTTTGGTAACTACCTTTAGAAACACCCTTTATAATATATTCGTTAATATTTAGCTTGTCAGGTGTCCCAGTATCTTTGTCAAGAATTGCCAGTAGCACGTGAGCAGCACAACCAACAAAAGCTCAGAAGCATCAGTGGTACCATCAAACAGTTTCTTTAAATCAGTGTAGTTGGAGGTCTTTGTATTGCGATTAGATAATGTACTGTATATTTCTAAGTTGTACAGTGTATTTATTAATGGTTTTCTGAAATAGCAGCTAAAATATGGAAGACTTATTTAGAAACACTATTTTTATATTTCTTTGTTATTAAATAAAAATCAAAATTAATTGAGATTTTTTTTTGTATTTGGCAGTTCCTACTTGCCCACCAGAAATGGAATGGAAAGACTGTGGTTCAGCTTGTGAGCGTACCTGTGATAATCTGCAAGAAGATATGTCAAAATGTGAAACTGTCAGCTGTGTTGAGGGATGTTTTTGTCCTCCAGGTTTAGTTAAAGAAAACAATAAATGCATAGAGAAGCATGAATGTCAAGACTGTAAGTAGCTTTCATATTATGTAATCAGGTGAATTGTGATTTACACAGCAGTTACTTTTCATTTAATGCTGCGTTTAACACACTCCCTCCCTAATGATTGATAAAAACCGTATAATTTTCAAAGGGTTTATTTTATTAGCAATTGAACAAAGTTAGAGGCAGATTAAACTTTTGAAAGTTGTTGAAGAAACCTTGTATTTTATGAGTAAAAGTGTCAATTATAAAATTGATATAATAATTCGTGACAAGATAGTGACAGTACTTTTTACATATGAGCATGTGAGTTATTCATTCTCCAGTGAGGTTAAAAAATAGTCTTCTAACGACATATGGGAAAATATCAAAATGCAAGCCTTCAGGCCACTGGGTTGTATAGAAATGTACATTCCAAAATACCAAAGGATTTCAAACCTTCAGTGAGAGGCATTGGCATGTAATGAATATTAATCGAGGAAGATGGTATACATGGAGGGAAAATAGATTGAAGCCATTGATCATCTGCAATTCCTGCAATTATATTTCTGTCTAAATGATAAGAATTGTTTTTACAAATTTCACAGTATCTGAAATGTTCAATGTGAAAAAAGCTTTATGTATACATTATACTTGTGTTACTCTATAAAATATTTGTTAAAACTCCATGGTGAATGACCATGTAACCTTTTGGGACAAAGACTTCCAGATATCACAAAATTATAATGAAATTTATCAGAAAATTCAAAGGTTTTATGAGTCAAGTTAACAATAATTCTATAATTAAAATTTTGAAAAACACACTAACTCTTAAATTACTCAAAAGAGTTAAATAAAGGCAAGAATAAGGCAAATTCATTCAAAATGTGTTTTCATTGTTTGCCTGTGTAATTATTGGCTGATTCTGACACAAATAAAAAAATAAAATTAAAAACAAAACAAAAAAAAAATACAGTAACAAATGAAGAAATGTATTTTATTCAGAAAAAGGTCTGCACTTGCTAGCATTACACTGTGCTTAATGTGGTTTCAGTGCAAAAATAAGTGGCAGAAGCTGGAATGATAATTTTCAGGTTGCTAATGGGATGAATCACAGCATTCTGATTAGTGAAGTGTTTGTTCCTCAGACAAAACATGTGAAAATCTCATGAATATGCAGGGTGAGCAAGGAGTTTGTACCCACAGGTTTGCTGTATTCTTCCAATATTCTTCTTGCTCTATTATGTAGGTTTGGAAATTTGTTTTGATGGTGCTCCTTTATTGAGTGATTTTTTTGTTGTTCATTTACTGTTGTCTTAAAGCACCCATTGTTCATCAACCATAAGAATCTGATGCAGAAAGGAAGCACTAGCCTCACCTCTTTGGAGAGCAATGAATGATTCTAGATGCGGCATCTAATGCTGTTCATTGAGTTAATATGGAACCCTGGTATCCAGTTTCTTAACCTTGCCCATAACACCAGATGTGTGCAAACTGTTGCTGGTGATACGAGAAGATCAACACTGAGCTCACAAAAATAACAGAAAATACAACAGCATAAATAATGCGAAAATGGTAAACAACAATAGTACAATGGAAATAATAAAAAGCACATAAGTATAAGACCAATAATGCAATAATCCTAATATATTACCTAAAGAAATAACAGTGATAATTTGTCACCAATTAATACAAAAATTAATAATTCAAAAATATTAGATGCAACTTAATAGAATTTAGAAAAATAATGCAACCAAAACATTTGTCTAATTGCGCCAACAACCTAATCAATTAAGCCACTACAGACATGGAAGAATTATGCTATCTACATGTCCATTTGGGCTGATTAGAGGAATTACCTAGTTCGCAGGTTGGCCTATCTTTCCTGCTGGCGTAAATTCATTAAAGAATAGTTTAAAAATAATCTGTGAGGATTTATTTATATGCCATACCTCAGGTGTTTTAATTTGTAAATGAAAATAGGAAAGAAAATTCCACAGCCTGGGCTCAAACCAGGAACTTTCCAGCACTCCATAATTTTTTTGTCCAGGTTGTTTAAATAAATGCATCTGAATTGAATTAAAAAAAAAAAAAAATCACCAATCCATCTCCAGTAGTAAGAGAGAGTAAGTAGAGAGAAAGAAAAACAATTCTGAAGATTCACTTACAGCATTTGCATATGTAGCTATAGATTCCCATAACCTAACCAAAACAGCTAATGTCAGGAATTACTATTCTGAAATTGTATAACACATAAATGTGTAAATCATGACTCACCTGTATTTAATAAGGGAAAGTGGGTTTTTTAATACTTAAAGAATGATCCAAATTTAATAATAAATAAATTAAATAATTACACTGGGCAACAAAATTTTAAAAATTTCCTGCTTCCGAGATAAAAATAGTCATTTCTTAACGAATTCAATGTGCTGAACACGAATATAACTAAGAAAAAGCTGAATTGGCTGAATTCGTAATGTGTACGAATTTTTTAGAAAAATGTATATATGTAAATATTATAATACATGTTAAGAATACCATAATCATCTTCGAACTTTCGTTTTTTTTTTTAGCTTCTCGTTTGTAAACATCGTGGGGAGCATGTCTGATGATTTTGTGGCCCCATAAAAACGCCCTCTTTAATTTTGGATTCAACTGAGTCGGTTTGACATGTGGCATGTCTGAGTCGAGAGAATTTTTCATGTAGGTGCTTGAATTACCATGGCTTTTACCAAATATTTTACAAGATCGAGGTTGATGTGTAAAGGAGAAATGATGATTTGTGTAGTTCTGCCAGTGGTGGGCGTTGTACATTCATTTCTCCAGACTTAAAAGATGCTACTATACAAATAACAATACGTCAATATCTTTGCAACCAGAGCCAATCAACTTTTTTCAATGTGATATTCGTGTTCAGCACGTTAAATTCATTCAAGATTGGGTACTTTCAACTAAGAAGCAATTTCATTGTTGCCCAGTGTTAGTGGTGGAATGCCATCATGTGTAAATCTTTTCCAATCCTCTATTGCCTTTTCAGTGTTGAGGATGTAAAATAACCATCTGGTCTATTTTAAATTTAACCTAGCAGGGGGAGGGGGGTCAGTCTTCTGAGACTTTGTTTGATCTTCCAAGCTTTTTAGTAAAGGACAAACACAAACATCCATGCCCTCAGCTTGATTCAAACCCACAATTCGCTGGTCTCGAGAGTGACAAAACCTGCACCATAGCACTCTTGGCCACCGAGCCTGCTATCATTTGTATATAAACATTAAAAATGCTTTGTAGATTTAACATTTTAGTATATTTAAATGGATGGAAATGAATATGTATTTGGTCTACTATTTTGTGATTGTTCATTGCTAGATATGATTTGAAAGAAGGAGATAAAAAGGAAATACAATAAAAAAATTAAATGGAAAAATAATCACACTTCTTTATTCAAAACCTTTCCTACCACAACCTAACAATTAAAATGTCATCAAATTTGGTAAGGAGACTAATTAGGAGATGTAAATCAGATTTAAAAAAAAAAAATGTTCAAAGGTTGTTGATGGGAGATTATGGTGCTGTGCTATTGAGTGTAAAAACAAAAACAAAAAAAAAATGGACAGACAAATGAATGAGCAAGGCTAAACCATAATTAATGATTATCTTTGTGTAACACTAATGATATTATAAAGGGTGAGGCTGATAAAACACCTATATGACATTTCTTGGAAATGATGAATAATACAAAAATATATACACTTGTATGAAATGTAGAGCTCCTTCCTGACAACCTCGTTTTCATATGTGCTTTATGTCTCAGTTGTGTATATCTTTGAGACTAACATATGTTCACTTGTGGCCCTAATAATATGCATGTTCATTAATATGGTGGGGGTCCATCATTTGCTAAGATAACAGCTGCCACTAATGTCAGGAAGTTGTAATCAGTTCTGTTACTGATATGGGACAGCTGAGTGTGGCATAGCTGACAGCCAGAATTCTAGTTCATCGTGCAAGGTGAGACCGGAAAGTTTGATGAATGACTCTGAAAAACAAACGGACAGATATTTCAGAGATGATACTTTACTGTCCTTCAAAGTAAGCCTCATGGCCGCAATACACTTTTGACATCGTTCGTACAACTGTTGCATGGTGTGTGAAAAATCGTCTTTTGGTACTGCTTGAAGTTCCATCGTCACAGCCATTTGAATATCCGGAATGTCGAGAAATCTCTGTCTTTTCATTGTTGATTTCAAACGAGGAAACAGGAAATGGGGTATAGTGCTGGGGGTTGCCTTCCACACCGTGGTTCATCTTCAAGGGTTTCTCGTCCTTCATGAAAATGCTTAAACCACTATACACATATTTTCAAGTTACAGTGTCTTCACCGTACACTATCTTTAACATTTCATGGGTTTCCTTTGCGGTTTTACCCAATTTAAAACAGAATTTCATATTGATTCTCTGCTCCATTATCAGTGAGAAATGCACTGCTGCATGAACATATGTCTGTCAACAATGGTGAAGGCACGTTTGCATATGTTAGCTGAGATAGAGTAGAACGCCTTGTCCATGTCGGCGTGAGTTGGACATTTCCCATTATCACATTAAGGGGCGATTCACCGAACTTTCCGGTCTCACCTTGTATAATAGTTCCATGGGATTGAGATCTGAACTTTTAACAGTTAAATCTAATTTCTCAATATGGAAGCAAACCATCTTTGCACAGATTGTGCTTTATGAAGGGGTGCATGATCATGTTGAAACAAGAATAGGGCCTGGCTAAACTATTGCCACAAAGCAGGTGACAGAGTTGTTTAAAATGTGGAGACAATCTTTAATGTTCATAGTTACCTTCACAGAACAGGGCCGAGCCTGAACCAAGAGAAACATTCCCAAACCATTATGCCCCCACCACCAAACTTAACTTGTAGCACAGTGTAGTAGGCAAGTTCCCCTGGCATTCCCTGCACCCATCCATGATACTGGTAGATAGTGTAATGGTCTTTGTAATAACTACCTATTTAAAAACATTGGTAATGAATTCTATTTCTGTTCTACTTTATAGGTATATTATAATTTTTTTTTGTATATTTTATAGGTGTTTGCAGTGGGTATGGTGATCCACATTATTATACTTTTGATGGTGCCTACTATCCCTACCAAGGCAATTGTTCATATGTCTTGGTGAATAGCACACATCCTGATCCACGTTTGCGATTTCAAGTATATACCACAAATGAGGATTGCAAAGAAGAACCAGATACAACTTGCACAGTTGCAATAATGGTCTATTACATGGGGAATCTTGTACACTTCAGAGTTAATGAATCGGTAAAGTGATAGTTAATATTTGTGTTATAATAGTTATTAGGAATTACGCACATTTTGTTTTCTTTTATAAAGAAATATTTATGAAGTTTTAAAGTTGATAATAAAGTTTGTCGCTAGGCATAGTTAGGTGATTACTCACAATGGTAATTTTTTTTAATTTTTGTTAAACCATTTTCTACAGATTTTAAAGCAACATTTTTCTGTCTCAATTTTTCATTTTCTCCTATGCCTATTTTTTTCTAGTTAGATTACTCTTAGCCATAATGCCTTAAAGGAAATTTTGTGTTTTTTGTTTAGGACTTGGAAGTTTATAAAAATTATTAGATTAAAATTTGTCTGTAATTATTTAAGATAACCAATAACCTATAATTTATTTCACAGATGAACCAGGGAAGAATTACAATGGGAAGTGAATCTCGGATGATTTAGTGAAATCGGATATACTGTAATTAGCAACCCTAGTGGTCAGGCCGAAACGACTTTAATCGAAACTGAACCTTGGATGAAAATACAGTTTTAAATAAGTGACTGCTTACTAAATAAATTATTAGGTGAACATAAAATTCCAAGATTGGAGCGCCGGCCAGGTGGCCGAGAGGGCTTTCTAGTTCTCGAGTCCACCTGGCCGTGGGTTCAAATCCCGCCATGGGCATGGATGTTTGTGTTTGTCCCGGGCTGCGTACAGATATAACTTGTGTAAAAGGCGCAAAATGACCTTAGTAGTTGACGCCTTAATTT
>JAHWFO010031028.1:2540187-2553431 GCA_023313115.1 Rhysida immarginata | reverse complement strand
TATTATCGTTGTGGTGAAAGAGTTTTTTATTAGTTCTAAGTTTTCCAATAGCTTCAGTGGTTTCAGCTCGGTGATGATGAATCAGTCAATCAGGATATGTTAATTTATATTTATAGATTAACATGTTTTATTCTGGTAACTAATTGGTGGTCTAATAATATGCTCAGCTGTGGATATTTGAAGCTTTTTAATTGTTTAAATGAATCTAAACATTTAATCTAAATGAAAAAAAAAATGAATTCATGTGTTCTATATTTCAGAAAGCTGTGATGAAGAAGGACATAAGGTAATCTAGTTTACAGTTATTTTATTTTATAATTTTTTTTTTTTTTCTTTTATTTACAATGTTCGACAATTAATAAAAGAGACTGATGCAACTTTGAATGTGTTCAAGCATGTGCGACCACGACTGTCCAATCCACGATGCATGTTTTTGATCTATAAAGTAACCTTGTTGCTGTGTACAAGTTGCAACAATTAAGTTGCGCATGCCTATACCTTATTCTCTTGCTTCAACTGCACGCAGTCATTATTTGATCTTTCAATATTAAACATGGAACAAAGGGCAAACATTAAGTTCTGTTTTAAACTTGGAAAAACCGCTACAGAAACTTACAAGTTGATAGAGCAAGAGTACGGTGATGATGCACTATCTCGTGCACGTGTTTTTGAATAGTTCGCTAGATTTCGTGATAGCTGGGAAGTGGTGAAAGGCGACGGACACATGGGGACGTCCAAAAACTATTTGAACACAGGAAACGATCGAGAAGGTGAGAGAACTTTTGTTAAGTGATCGGCGAATGAACCTGAAAATGATGGAAGAAGTCTTAAACATTAAACGAGAAACAATTCGCCTAATATTGACAGAAGATTTGGGAAAAAGGAAACTGCGTGCTTGGTTTGTGCCACATTTCTTAACAGATGAGCAAAACAGAAACAGAGCAGATGCTTGCACGGAATTCATTGCGCCTGCAAATGCAAACCCGAACTTTCTGGATTCAATTGTGACAGGGGATGAAACCTGGTGCTATCAATATTACCCTGAAACAAAACAACAGAGCATGGAATGGCGGTCTCCAATATCCCCTTGAAACTTATGGATATCTTTTGATGATGACTTTTACCCTTTAAAAAAAAACTAAACTTTCCCTTAGAATGTCTATAATGTGTGCTCGCCCACGTTTTTGGCATTGTGTTTTCGTTAAAGAGAAATAAATCATTTTCAATCGAAATTCCGGTTTGAAAAGTCAAGAATTCTTTGACAGCACTGACATTATCCATAAGGAGTTTGTTCCATCTGGACACAGTCAACAAGGAGTACTATAGGGAGATTTTGCAGCATCTGATAAGGAGAATCCATCGAGTATGGCCATAATTTCTTGCAAAAGGGAGTTGTTTCTTACTGCACGATAATGCCAGATTGCACACAACAGTGCTTATCAAGGAGTTCTTAACCAGTAATGGAATTGTGGAGCTTCATCACCAGATTTGTGTCCGCCAGACTTTTTCCTCTTGCCAAAGGTGAAGACAGTTTTGAAAGGACATAGACTTGAGAATATAGAGGGCATCAAAAAGAACATTACGGCCGAACTTGGAAGGGTTAAGACAGAGGACTTTAAAGCATATTTCCAAAACTTGTATGAACGCTGCAGTAAGTGTGTAGCCTCAGAAGGTAACTACTTTGAAAAATATTAAACAGTTTCCCCAGAACTATGTCTTATATTTGTTAAATTGCTCAATTCTCATTTATTAATTGTCTCACCTTGTATATTGCCATGCCAGCTAGGTGGCACAGATTTTGTCGCTCCCAAGACCGAACAGCATAAAAAAAAATTTCCATTGATTTTATTTTTGCTAAAATTTCCATTATTTTTATTGTAATTACTTCACAAAAAATTAATTATAAGCTTATTCATTGCCGAATATTTACAAATAGATTGGAGACAATTGGAAACCTAATCCATGCGTGACTTGCAAATGCATGCCAGATCTTCATGTTGAATGTTATAGTGATATTATGTGTCCTCCTCCTCGTATATGTCAGGACCCTGAAGAGCTTGTGATATTGCCAAAGAAAAATGAGTCCTGCTGTGAGGAATCCATTTGTGGTAAATATAAGTTTGTTTTATTAGGCTTAAATTTTTATGAATTTGTCTTTGATGATGCTTACCTAGTACTTAAAAAGAAGTTACTGCAGAATTCTAATTAATTTATGTTAAGTGGATAATTAGAATTTATAATTATGGTTGAATATTTGGGAAACTAATACAATAATGACATGTCCATTTTTAAGATTTTGCTTTATTTAAAACATTGAAATGTATAGTAATATATAATTTATTCATATTGACATTTTAATTTTCAGTAAATAAGACGGTTGAATGTCCTCCACTGGACATTCCTATGTGCCCAAAAGGAGAAGTAGCTATGGCAGCTAAGGATGAAACAGGATGTGCACAATACAAATGTGGTAAATGTTTGTTTGAGATCTAACCTTTTCTTTAATTTATAATAATGGAGCTCTATGAGGTACATTTTTTTAAATCTTATTTGATAGAATTCTGTTTACTGATCTTAAAAATATGTGTGGTGAAAAGTAAGACTTTAATGTAAATTGGACAATAAAGAAATACTCTAAGTTGAAAAAAAATGAAAACTTAAGCTGTGATGTGACATACATATTTAAATACACTCGTCGTCAAAAAAAAAAAGTTGCAGCCAGAAGGAATCGTCACATTGAAAAGGTATTTGAAAGGAAGTCAGTACTCACCAACAACAACAAATGATTAAACAGTGAGTGTGGGTATGACAAAATTTATTGGTCAAAATAACACAAAATCATTATAACTCTCAATAGGATGTTGACCCGCCATTATTTCTACTGCATTCTGCCACATGTTGTGGCATGGAGTCATACAAGTTCTTAATATAGTCTCGACTTGGCTCATCCCATGCAGACTGAACTTTGACTTGTAGCTCTTGCAGATCTTGTGGAGTCTTAACAGAACTTCCATAGCATCCCGTAGTTTTCTATGGGCGTACCTTTTTTTTTTTTGGAGTGTATATCATATATCTTAAAACTAACAGCAAACAAGTAAGTATGGTACTGAGTTCTTTATTTAGTCAAACAATGATAAGCTTATAAAAATAAAAATGAAAACACTTTTCCACGTACTTTTTAGGTCTTTACAAGATTTTATCCGTGCGCAGTTTATTTCAAATTCAGTTCACATTGTTGCAAAGCTCGCACGTCCAAATTGTTTCGTGTGATGAACTCACATGTTCTCCTTTATTTATAGTTTGATAAAAATTGTTGCTCAGACAGCAGTGGTCAGGTGACTTTTCAGTTCCAGCGTGTGCCTCAAGCTAGCACCAACAATGCTTAAACGTGCAACAACAATGAAAAACTGTTTCCGTGACAAACCCACATGTTCTCCTTTATTTATAGTTTGATTAAACTGTATGTTGAAAAGTGTTTACATTTTTTTTTGGTGTTAGGTTATCCACAGTTGCTGGCATTCTGTTTTACTCAATTAATGATAAGCTTAATAGATCGTGCCATTTGCTCCAAAGGGAAGAATGATTCAGAAATGCCTGTGCACTAGTCAACACTTCAGTAAATCGATTGTGTATTTACAGGCAAGGTCAGCTGATGATGGCACAAAACTGACTATCCTGACTAAGATACTAGAATAAGGACCTGCTTAAAAAGTAAAATTTGGGATTTTTAAATCACATTACAGTAGAACATCGTTTATTCGAACGTTAATTATCCGGAGCGTCAAATATCCGGACTTTTTTCGGGGAAATGAAAAGTGGCTAATGTAAGCGGAGTGTTTTTTTATCTGAAGAAAACGCTCAACGATGAAATGGATAAAGATGAAAACAACTACAAAAACAGCAAGTGTCCGAGAAGTGCTGATGCGTTTGCTGCTATGGGGTGGTACGAATGACAATCAGAGTGCTGCCCTACTCACTTAGTTCTGCTCAAGAAAATCAGAGACCTTGCAGCGAAAAACCGTAGATGTTCTATGGTACAGCAAAAAATAAGTTTTTGTTTCTCACAATAAAGGTAGAATTGCAACATTGTATATCTGTTTTGCATTTTCTTTATGAACGTTTCACATTCAGTTTTCGGTTATCTGAAGAATTACATATCTGAACGGTTGCCAGTCTCAATTGATTCGGATAATCAATGTCTTACTGTACTTAGAGGTTGATCTTCATCCAAATTGGCCTAGGTTCTGCAGCTTATAGACAGTAAGGGTTCTTAAATTGTCTAAAAGCATGGCCATTTCAATCACTCAAAATTTAGTTCTTGCATATTTAGTTTTGTTGTTTTTTAAATAATTAATTCAACTGTGAATGTTAAGCATGAATACTAAAATAATAGCTGTTTCCTAGAATGCAAAAGCATATCCAAATTGTGTGCAGTGTTTTAAGTTTCACGCTCAGATAAACAATTGTTCAAGTTCTTTTAACCAAATTCATATTATTGGTGATTTCAATAGTTTTATCAGAAAATCTACTAATGACACCACGCTGCATTGTTATATGAAGTTAATTCTTCCCATATAATAAAAGGCTGTAGTATTCAATCATATGAATTTAAAAATTTCCTTTTTAAATTACTGAATATTCCAACAGTTTCACTTTTGCAAACACAGATACCGTTTTTGTTCCTGAAATCGATACAAGCCCCAGTCAAACAGTGTCAGTTTGGTTTCATATGAATTCGTATGGAATCAATCCCCTTTTAGACAATCTAATCTCATCTGGTTTTGACTGTTTTGAGAGTGTGAACACACCTGATGATGAAACTTCAGGACCGATCATGTCTAGTCTCACTTTTTAAACATTCTCTAGGAATTGATGGAAGGGTGTTAATTAATTGGTGTGTATTTGTTATCAAACAGTCAAACAAATGCCAAATGATCAGATACAGGCTATAGTCAAAATTTTCAAGTTTGTTCTCACATTGTTACATGTAATAGTAAGCAATAGTATTTTACATCTGTAAGATTAATTAAAAATTTGGAAATTTTCTTTTTGCTTAGAAAAATTATTTAAACTGCATCTTTATTTTCTTATATACCAAACTGAAAGTATATGTCAAGTTCTGATGTCTGCCTGAGTGTTGCACAATACAATAGAACCCTAATTGTCCATCAGGGAAGGGGGAGAGGCTAGATATGAGGATGAACACTATGATTAATAGAAACTTTGAATATATTGTGCTTTATGAAAGTATATACATGTAATAATATTATTAAGTACATAAAACATATTTATATACATCCATGTGTTAACATTATATTTTAAAATAGTCAGTAACTTATTTTTGCTTTATTGCTTTGCAAAGTTTCTGTTTACAACATTGCAATAATATATTGCATAGACTGCCTACTCTTGATTTGTATATCACTCGCTCTAAAACCTGCATCATCATAGTTTCAGCTTCCCCATGAACACCTCAGACTATAGACAATGTGCATCCAAGCTATTTATAAAATTAAATGTGAACAAGAGGTTTTGTGTCTTCTTTCTTGGTATATTATCCACTGTTTCGTTCTGTTTATTTCTGTCATCTAAAATAAAAATCATATTTCATTTTCTCTTAAATTGACACAAAATTGTTTTTTTCTCTTTGCATTCTTATATTACTGCAATTCTTAGTATGTGATCCTTTGAACTGTGGCCCACTTCCTGAACAACGTGAACTAGAACTCGGTGAAGTAATAGAATTGGACACCTCAAGCTGTTGCCCAACAGTTATAATTGTGTGTAAACCAGAACTGTGTCCAGAAAAACCAACTTGTAAAGCACCAGAAGTACTTGTTGAATTGTCTCCACAGAGGTGTTGCACTCTTTTCACGTGTGGTAAGTAATGGGATGTTTTTTTTTATCTTTGAGAAATAACATTTTAAATCTGAGTTAGTGTCTGAGTAAAGCATGGTTCCCACTAGTGATGTGCGATACTCTTCGAGTACTCGATACTGGAACTATCGAGTATTTGCAAAAATTACCTGATAGTAGTATCGATACTCATAAAAGTATCGAGTACTCATGAGTATTATGAGTAGTCAACCTAACCAATCTGCAAAGCCAAAAAAATATTTTAAGAAGTAAACAAACATTACCGTAAAGTAAAAAAAAATCCAAGTAACCTATATTTACTGCAATTTTAAAGAATTTGGAATGAATTAGAGCCAAAATACAGACTCTCATTCCTTACTTTAATTCAGACTAAGTTGATAGTTATACTATCAAATTTCACAATTACAATTAAAGTTGAGAATAAAATTAAAGTCATAAATTTACCGATTCGGATATTTTAAGCTCAGAAAATAAGCTGAATTTAAAAATCCGAATTATGGGTTTCATCTAAAATAATTTTTCCTTATTTCATTATAAAAAAAATATCACCCAAGATGGCACGATTTTTAATATTTTAATTTGTCACAATTACTATATTTTTATAATAATATCTTGTATTTTTGGTGAAAAATATTTTATTGAATTTTTAATAGTGGATTTTGATAAATTATTTTATTTAATAAAGATTAATTGGTTTTAGATAAAATATTTAATGGAATTGTTTGCATTTTATTCGTTCTCCTGATTCTTGAAATAATTAACAATAAATTAATTCCCCCGAGGAAAGTAGCAGAGTTCGTCTATTTTTTTATCTTTTTTATCCTAACTTTTTAACCCCCATTTTTTAAAATCAAAAATTGATTTTCTCGAATGTAATATTTAGAAAATGGAAATGAGCTCTACTTCTTTTGTTTAGCATCTTTTTCGTTCGAATGATGTATCACATGTAATATGTTGCCTTTTGAAAACGTTAATAGTTCTAAAGACCAGGAAACCGGTACCCCTACGTTTCCGACCCCAGTGGAAGAATTTGATCTAAACCTCATAATAATGTAGATTTCTTTTCTAGTTTTCATTAATAATCTAAACTTAAGAAATGTGGCATAGGATAAAATTCCCCATTTTATCCTTCATTCTCAACTGTAAGATATCAGTTATTGCCAACATTGCCAATATCCTAAATTGTTAAACTGTTGCAGGAGTTTATTCAAACTGATGATTATCTAATGATCAAAATGTTTTTTTTTATAATTCTTTAATGTTTTGAATTAAGATCTAATTCTAGGAAATGTTTTTGTTTGAAATGCTTATGATTTTTACTTTTAATGTAGTATTGTTAGAATGTTTTGTTTTTTTTATTAATAAACCTCACACATTTTATGTAAAATACCAATCACATTTTTCCTTTTCATATTCAGAGCTTCCTCGTGATAAATGTATTTATAAGCCAAACTTCATAGTAGAGAATGGGATTGCAACTGAAAATGATGATCTTCCAGAAGATGTTTATTCGGTAAATACAAATATAAGTTGTTGTTTTTTTTGTTTTTTTTTACAGATATACATTATCTACTAATAATTGTACAGACACCCCCTGTCATCAGTTGGAACGACTGATTTAGTGTATGCAAATAAAACACATAATAACCCTGTACATAATATGGAGATCTTTTTTACCGTATGGTCTTTTTGAGGGGATGAGTGAAGTTTTTTTCATCAATTTAATTATGTAACTAACAGTGGTGTAGCCAGGATTTTGTAATGGGGGTTTCCAAAATTTCTAGTGCATCAATGCACACAATCCATCATGTTTTACAAAGCAACTGTAACTTATATTTTCTGACATCAGAGCAATGAATGTTAAAGCAACATCAGGAAAATTTTGTCTCTTAGGATGAATGTCAACAAAAAAAAAGCAAAGTTTGTTCATTACACCAAACACGTTTCTTATGGATGGCAATGCACAAGCTTGCAAAACACTCAAATTTAAAATGAGAGATGAACAATGGCAACAGGAAGAGTTTGGATATTTTCTCTGAATAATTGATGCAGGCCCGCATGTTTTGCCACTCATTGAGGCTGCTCCATCGTATTCCTGGCCTCTTGATTTATCACAATCAAGCCCAGTTTCCTTTAAATCTAATAATGAGGAGGCTCTGCAATTGTTTGCCCAGTTCATCACTACATTCTATGAATCTTAGAAACCTTTCCTGAATGGTGTTAGAATCATCAACAATACTAATAACTAAAGCCAACATTTCTTTGTTGCTAACATCAGTAACTTCATCACTAATCACAGAAAATTTCTTTTATACACCGTGTATATTTAAGCACCCGGTATATGTATTTATATGCAATGTACATTTTTTAACATGAAATTGCTCTGTACATAATAATTTCAAGAAATGACTGTTTATTTTTTAATACTTTTTATAGCCTGGTGACAAGTGGATGGATGGTAATTGCATCCTTTGTCAGTGTGAGAAAATTGGTAAACAGTACAAAGACAGGTGTAATTACCAGCTTTGCCCCTCTTCATCAAGTTTAGAAGTAAGTAAAGAAACCAAGTATTTTTTCATAATATTATATCAGAAATGGATGAAGGGGTTATTTAATCTCCTTCATCCATTCATGATTATCTTCTATACATATAAAGCACAATGTATGTATGTATGTATGTATGTATGTATGTATGTTTGTTTGTTTGTTTGTCTGGTTTTAAAATGCAACTTGGAAGTAAGTTATAAAGTTGAAATTTAGCACACTGCTATTTAATGCTCCAATAATGATGTAAATAATTCAAAACTGGAGAAAAGTCTCTCAAAAACCTAGAAATTAATTAATATCTGCTAATAAGGGAGTGTGCTTTCATGCCATTAGGATTGCTGCTGCACACCCTGTGCCAATGGGCAATATTGCGTAGGCTTACTTCCTTAAACTATACCTTTGGCCCAGCATGTCGGTGCATACTTTGCCTTGCACTGTGCACATCTCAGCGCTTCTCTCCACTGCTTCTTAACATAGGGCATTTCCAATAAGTTTGTTCAGTTGCCAACAGATCAGTGGTTTGCATCCGCTCCCAACTAGGTGATTCTGTGTGTCTGTGCTTTTGGACAGCTGATGATGATTATTCAAAACCAAACTACGATTACCATTAAAAACATTGTTATCCAAATATTATTTCTGGAACAAGCAATATGGTCAACAAGTTTCAGTTTACACCATTAGCATATTAAATATTCCACACAGAAGGTTGTTTTTCGTGTTTATGGTGACAATTCTTAAAACATTGTAGCATGGGTTTGAAAGGCTCATGAAATTTTACACGTTGGTTCGGTAACAATCAAACTTATCATTCCGTTCTTCATTTTCAAGTTTACTGCCGAAATGCCCTCAAATATTGAATCATCTGAGAAGACAACATCAAAGCCCTTTCTGGTATTGATTACTCTTATGCCAGAACAAAAGAACAGTGTAAAGGAAAAGGTTTCGTTATTTCCAAGAATGGTATAACAAAAGTTATCAAACCCAGAAGAAAAATGGATCCAAATTATCAACAATACAGCACCACTGAACGAAAAGCACACTCCTGTTCTTCATGTACTAAGGCTAGTCCTTACGGAAAATCTGCCAACACAATGGGTCATTGCAAGCAAAATTGTATCTTTTGCATCGGTAAACCATATTATTCATCAAGATTTAAAATTAGAATGCTGTCATAAGGCTGAGTTCACGTTTTGTTGCCAAAGCACATTGCAGAGAGGTGAACCAACAACAGAAAACTTTCTGTTTGGCAGGCGACAGATGGAAGAACATACAAGGGGAAATCAAAAAGTAATTGAGTAAATTTTTCACAGCAAAACCATTATGTATTTGCAAAAATCATTATATACATTTTGAATGATGAACAATCTCAACATAACAAGCATTTAACGTAACCTAACCTAAAGCAATGATAAATGCTGCCTACTATCAGGAAAATGTCTTGGAACACATATATTGTAATGATATCCTGGGGTGAAATCTAGGGACTGAGCCGGCTGCTGCATTAAGGAAAACTCATTCTCATGTTCCTTGAACCAGTCCATAGTGAATGTGGTCTGCATGTTGGTGCCTTATCCTGCTGGAAAGAGCCATCTGCGTCCAGGAGCCTCGGGTGAAGGACGTGTACATCCATCAGGACAAAGCATCCAGCCATACGTCGTCGACTGTCCAGTACTGTGCTCGAATGAAACAAGAAACTGGGATTAAGGTTATCCCATTTTCCTGTCCAGTGACCTGATGCCTCTCTCATGGATTTTTGTGGATTCGGTCTCCTTAAAAGAGCTCTTCATGTATGACATCTGAGAACACTTTCTGGATTATAGAAAGCCTATCAAGAGGAGTGGAACACAATCAACCTCACTGTACGCCGTAGAAGTCTCTTACAGTGGAAACTAAGATGTTGAGCTATTGCTAGAAGAATGAGCCATCACATTGGTGGAGCAATGGCTCCTGTAGACCTATAGTAAGTGTATTCTCGTCACCATAAACATGAAACAACCCTGCATGTTACTTATTCCAGAATTATTTGTCTCTTTATCATCATAAGAAACCAGTTGAGAATACCTGGTACTGCATTACCATAACGATGTCAATTTAAAGCATCGTTACTGTATTCAAGAAGTTGGTCATTCTGTCCCAGTTTATTATTTTTTTTACTTCAGATTGGGATAGAGCATCAAAAAGTAAGTAAAAGTTATACAGTAAAGCTGTCAAATCTGGAATTGCACGGGACCAAAAAATATTTCTAGTATAGACAGGTTTCCACAATAGAGAGGTGCAAAATATACAAACACCTCTGATTGGGACCAAGTTTTTTTACCAGAAAGGATAGGTTTCTAGATTATAGAGGGTCCAGATCAGACAGGTTTTACTGTAATAGGAACACATGTCCTATCTATTCGAGAACATGGCCAAAATGAAGGTTACCGTATAGACGCGCTTTGACCGGCATGCCGTATATTATCGAGGATGACCAAGGGGCCATAAAACCCCGTTTTATGCCGGAAAATTCGAGACAGAAAATTGAGTTTCCCCCTCACTAGTAGGCGCTTGTTATTTCTTCAGTTTGACAATGGCAGATGATTTAAATTCTGGGGCAATTACCAGTAACCCTTCTACTGATATAAATGACGACAACAGGACAGACTGGAACTTGACAGACTGTGAAATTAGTGATACTGATCGTTCAGATGACGAATAACTTTTCCTGTTTTTATTTTCATTTTCTTGTTTTGTTTGATGGTATTTGGATTTCCTTGCATATGTCAAGCGTGTTCTCATTGTATTTAGCATTGTTTTCTCATTTTCATTATGTTCCTTCTGTTTGACTAAATTTGTAATATTTGTAAGCTGCATATCAACGCAGCTAATATTATATATGCCCATAAACTTTTAATATAATCATCCTACGTTCGACCTAAACAAGACTAAACTTCGTAATTTAACGTTACTTTGCAATACAACACTTTATTTATAAACACAATGTAATTAATAATTATCGAAAAAATATTCACATTTTGCAGCCCTCTTCACTTTTTTCCGGCATGCCGGTTTAGGAACCAGAAAAAGGAGAGAGGAAATTTGGTGAACCTCAGATTTTCCGGCATGCCGGTAAAAGCGCATCTATACGGTAAAGCTAGTCATTTTAACTGTTGGAGAAAATGCGTGATCCAGCATCAGCATGTGGTCAAAACAAACCCAGAGTTCATAACAATAACCTGTTGTAAATTTTCAAAGCCTCAAAATAGATTTGGAAAGAAAATAATGCACGAGTTTTACCTTTTTATTATATGTCAGATTCATTGTAAAGGAATTAAGCTTCCTACCTGTAGAATCTAATTGATTTTTATCATCTGAAAAAATCTCCAGCAAGTTTAAATAACGTTAATCATCAATTATTTACTAATGAAATTCCCTAATTCATCCAATTGATTTTAAGATTTAATCACAGATATAAATTTCTTCAGTCTTATTTTCCTTTCAGAAATTTATACTAAAAACAGCAGCATTTTTGCACTAAAATATCAATCTTTATTTCCAGAGTGATTATGTTATTGAGGAAAAGGAAGTGCCATACACTTGTTGTCCAGATATTAAGAAACTCAAGTGCAAGGATGATGATGGTAACGTTCATGAGGTAGGGGGAAAATTTTTTTTTTTCTAAACAAAAGTTGGTAATGAAAGGTAATAGACCACTAGTTATATAGTACTCAGTCCGTGAAAGGATAAGCTTAATAAAGATATTCTTAATTCCAATCAGCACTGGTATTAATATTGTACATAGTAGCCTAACCATTTATGATTCTAAACATTAGGCAGGACTGATTACAATTAAGTTATCGGTACTATTTTTATTTTTTTGAACCATAAAGTGCTCCACCATAAATGATTTAAGTGTAAATTTCAAATTAAATGTGACCAATTTTCTTGGTTCTGAATTTTTCTTTATTTTTTAAAAATTTAGTTGAATATACACTGAAAACTTGAGTGTGCTTTCCTATCACTGCAATCTATTTTAATTACCCAAACCTACATTATTGAGCATATTGGCTCTTCTTAGAAATTGAAGGAGTCAAAATGCCCCAATACTTTATTGTCAAGAAAGCTAGGCTGTAGACTTTCCAGTTCACCATGGAGTTGCAAGTTTGAATTCTGCCAGGGGCATGAAAGTTTTTTTCTTTTGAACAAACCTGAAGACAATAGACGTGAGAAAGTGACCATACCCATAAACTTAATGTACAAGCAAACCAACCAACCATCTATTATAGTCAAGAGAGTTGTATGCCTTGCTGCTGTGAAAATCTGTCCACTTCCAGAATCAGGATATCATTAGTTTGGCAATTTGGTCTACGTTAATATATATAGAAAAATATTGCTTTAATGTTTACTTTTGAACTGGTTTTACAAATAAAAATAATTTAATGTAATACATGTACAGTGAAACAGAATTTATAAAATTTCACTTTCCACAGCAAATAATTACTGTGAGATGCAATTGGAAAAACCTTATAATCTGCATCTCGTATAAGAAGTCATGCAATTTGAACCTAAATTGAAAAGAAGTTTCAAACAAATAGTTCGTTCAAGTCAATTCTCTGATTGGCTAAGATGACTAAGACAATTTGTTCATCACTTTAATTCTGTTGATTTCTTAATCAACCAATCAGAGAAATAGGGTAAGGATGATGTTACTACTTTGGTACTATGTTTTTGCAGCGATTTCTGCATCACAAAAAAATCATGCTTGTGGCTTAAATTTCTAAGGAAGAAAATCCCTCTGAAATGGAATCTTTTCTTTTCTTTTCCTTTTTTTTTTTTTTTTT
>JAHWFO010031028.1:2526008-2540087 GCA_023313115.1 Rhysida immarginata | reverse complement strand
TTTTTTTTTTTTTTTTTTTTTTTTTTTTTTTTTTTTTTTTTTTTTTTAATGATAAAATTCTAACATTTATTTCAAGAATTACAAATTAATTTGTAAATTATCCATAAAGGTTGGTGATTCATGGCCTGCAGCAGGAGAAAAATGTTCTCTTTACCAGTGTGTTCTTGATTCCTCAACCAATGAGATTAAGAAAATCAAAACCACAAGTGAATGCCAAATTGAATGTAAACCTGTAAGTTATGTACTTGTTACATGTTATTAAAAAATAAAATTGTCAATAAGAAAGTAGAGTTAAGTTTAATCTCAGGCAACCTAATATTTGTTAAATCATTACACTAAATTTGACAGAATGAAGTTTACAAAGAACCATTAAATGATTCAGATACCTGTTGTGGCGAGTGTGAAGTGTTTGCTTGTTTAGCAGAGGATGGTTCGATAAAACAGGTATGTGTGTTTATTAATATGGGTTATGTTAAAACTGGAGAAATATATGCCTTTATATAAATGAAGGAAAAACCTCTTACCACAAATGAACATCTGAGATATGGAATGCCAGATCTTCTTTTGTGGTAAGAGGTTCTTCCTTCGTATACAGGCAATTTCATGCCACAGTTCCTTCTTATTTTTTCAATATATGCCCTGTAATATTAAATTTATGTCAGTGATAATTATTTGTCTCTCTTTCCTCCTTCTTTAGAAAATTGTATGAATAAAATTCACAATAATTAGAATTTGCAGATACTGTATATAAGGGAACTCCACACATGGTTAATTTGATTGGAGGCTGTTAGTAGGGGTTAGCAAGAACAAAAACAAACATTCATAGAAATATACTCATATATGTATAAACTCAGAATTTACAAAACAGTTTGTGACTCTTATCACAGAGTTTACTGGGGATTCAAAAAGAAGTGTGGGTTTTAGGTGGAAGGACCATTTAGCCCATTTAAAATTGGTAGACCTCACAAATTAACAGTCCCCCAACATATTTCAGAAGCTGTCTGTATCAATAATAAAAATGATTTTAAACTTTTTCAAAATTGGACAACATTCATCTTGTTCCCTTACAGTTTACGATAACCCAGTTTCTACACACATAAAGGACACCTTGGTGAAGGAGACTGTGGATTCTTTGAGTAAACTTGCTGGAGCTGAGTAGCATTTCGCAGTTTGTTCCAGAAGATCAACAATAGTTAACGACTGACCCTTACTGTAGTGGCTTGCAGATGAACTTGCCTTGTTTAAATGCTTCCTGTACCTTGAATTGAACTGACATTTGGGAAATGATCAATGTTACTCCAAGATATTCTGTTACCACCTGCTATGCCTAATCTGCCTGCCAGTAGCTCTTTACACAGTTGATTACATAAATTATGCTGCTATCAGATCATTCTAACTGAAGATTTCAAAAAACACGATGTCACAATACAAAAAATCTCTGTATTTTTATGAATCTGTGATTTGTGTAGTTTGATCACAGATGTTAATTTGCATACAGGCATGCATGATCTTGCTATCTACATCAAATTTAACTTGCATTTCCGTTAGATATCACACAATTGGTTTGGATATCAGGTGGCAAAATAATAATAATTTCCTAATAAGCTGGCCGAAGCACGACTGATCACATCTTTGCTCTAAGGCCAATCTTTGAGAAATCCTGGGAGTATGCAAAAGAGATCTATGCAAGTGTTGCAAGAGTATGGAGTGGATGGGCAATTACTGGTTGCTATCATGTCTCTGTACGAAAGCTCTGAGATGTGTGTCCGGATAAATGGCATCAAGTCAAGACCGTTCACCGTGGGTGTTGGACTCCACCAAGGGTGCATACTGTCGCCCCTCTTGTTCATTATCTTTATGGACTGGATAGACAGGGGCAGCCAAGGCGATGAGCGTGTTTGTGTGGGCGACTGCCTGGTGGAGAGGTTGCTCTTTGCTGACGACCTTGTCCTGCTTGGGTCTTCTCGCACGAACCTTCAGCATGCACTAGACCGGTTTGCAGCCAAATGTGAAGAAGCTGGCTTTCAAGACAGCCTGCTCAGTGCGCTCTCCATGTTAGGGGAGCCTCATTGAGACAGGTGGAGAAATTCAAGTATCTTGGGATTGCATTCACGAGTGATGGACGGCAGGAGAAAGAATTGGATGCTCGGATCGGTGCAGCAAGCTGTGTCAGACGTGAACTGTGGCGATCCGTGGTAACGAAACGCGAGCTGGGTAACAAAGCCAAGCTCTCCGTCTTCAAATCTATCTTTGTCCCCATTCTCACCTATGGTCATGAGGCTTGGGTAATGACCGAAAGAGTGCGATCGCGGGTACCAGCGGTCGAAATGAGATTTCTGAGAGGTGTGGCAGGTGTTACCCTACTAGATAGAGTGTACAGCAGCACAATAAGGGAATCTTTAGGTGTTGAGCTGCTATTTCTCCGCATTGAGAGATCTCAGTTGCGCTGGTATGGCCACGTGATACGGATGCTGCAAACTAGTCTTCCTAGGCAGTTGTTATTTTCCAAGCCGGTGGGTAAAAGACCAAGGGGTCGGCCTAGAACCAGGTGGCTAGACTACATGGATAATCTGGGTTCGAGTCGCTTGGATATTACCAGGGAGGACATGCGCCTGATGGCGGAAGATCGTGATTGCTGGCGATCCTCCATAGGGCTGCTGCCCCCGCAACCCTAACGGATAAGCGGGTTTGAAAAGTAAGTAAGCTACCAAACTGAATGAATTACAACAAATTTGTTATTGTAAGTTATCCTAAACAATAACTGCAGCAGAAAATACAATAATATAATAAGTCAGACGTAAAATATCATGTAATGGACAAATCATAGATGAAGTTCTCCTAGACATGTGAACTATACTGTATCTCTATACACTTGTAGCGATTGATGAAATACTGCTACTCCGACAATGACACTATCTTTCAGTACATTGCATCCTCACTCGACTCAAAAAACACATTCCAAGAAGAAAGCTCTGTTTAGTCATTGCTATAGGCCATATTATTTTATGATAAATAATGATTGTCCTCCTAGATGAAATAAACTTCACTGAAGGGAGTAGCTCAGGGGTAAGGGAAAGATGATACGAGCCACATTACCTCTCCGGATGTCCGGAGAGATTCTTTGATGAAGGAATTCCATCAATCTACTGCCCTGGGTAACTCTGGAAAGTCTGGAAGCTGATTGGGGCAAAGAGAAAGTTGTTGAGGAGGTCGGCATATTTCAACACTTTTCTGCTTTCAGCAAGGTTCACTGCAAAACTGGCTTCTCTTGAGCATCCATCCAGGTAAGAGCAGGCAAAGGTGTTCACACAGGTCACGTCCCATAGCATCATCGTCCTCCACTTCCGGGCTAAGAGGATCACTCCATCCGGGCATTTGCCGTCATTATCGTTTCGGTTATACCTGTACCATCATTAGAGCTAATACAAGAAAAACTAGTTACATAAAAATAGCGGTGCCTAAAATGAAAATGCAGTATAAATGAAAAGTTTTATGTTGAAAAATCTGCCTGCCAACTGAAAACTAGGTTTAAAGAACACGTCCAGTCCATCAAGTTCAATGATGGAAAATCAACTTTTGCTGATCACATTAATATCACCGGTCACAAAATGAACGATGGGAAAATCTATGACCATATTGAGAAAAATTTCAGATCCCTTCAACAATGACAAACATTAAAAAATGGACATCTTCAAAGCAAAAAATTCAAATTATGATGCTCTACTTAATACTCAAAAAGACACCGGTATTGATAAGTTTACTTACTGTTATTAAGGATTCATTTACTCATAACTTTAGCTCGCTTCTGTCTGTTAATCTTCAATTTCATAATTGTATTGCTGCAATGACTAATCAGCATATAAAAACATTAAAAATTGTAGACAACTTCCAAAATTAATCAAAACTTTACTTCTTCCCGTTTTAATGGTTTATTTATTTTTTGATGCGTTATTTGCCATCAGTATTAGAGTTTTTGCGTATTGGACAAAAGCCATAGATTCAAATTACAGTATTATCTACTCTTAATAAGAAATTTCACTCACAAGGGAACCCCACATAGCCTAACCGCTTTAACAATGGAGTCCTTGTATGGCAATGTATGCTGAAATTTTTTCGTTTTCGTGGTTTATTTTGAAAGAAACACAATTTCGCACTCTCTTATTTTGTAAGCATCTATAGTAGCTTTAGCTGCATAACATATTTCAATTTGGTGGAAATCTGTGACATACATGTTCGAGGGATTCCCTTGTCAGTACAAAATTATTTCCTGACCTAACCCCCCTCAGTGAATTTTATCTGTAAAATCATCCTGTTAATATGAAATGGTTTTAGGTAAATTTTGGATAATACAAAATAATTTTTAATAAATTTTTGAGAAAAATACAACTAAATTTCTTAATTCAAGGAAATATTTCTTAAAATATTAAATCAATCAATGCTGTTAAGCCTTGTGGTGTTTGTGCTCAAAGAGTTAAGACTCCGAGCATCGGGCGAATGTGCTCCTCATGACGGATGGCTAGTACTTGTGAGGAATCATGCTCATCACAGGCAAACGGTTGTGGTTTGTAATTAAGAAATTGATAAGTAGGCAAAACCAATCAATTGTTTTTGATTAAATTTTTAAATAACTCGCTATAAAGTTTGTATTTATGATATAAACTTGTCAGATTTATTACAATATAAAATTTGCATGCACTATACACTCTTCAGATAGTACAAATTTCAGATATTATGCAATAAAATTTTGTCCCCTTGGATTTCGTATTAAGTGGATTATCTAAATGACAGTGCTATTTGTAATAACAAATAAATCTCTGGATTTAACAAATAAAATAAATACCGTAATAAGAATAACTAATAAAACAATGAAAAATAAAATAAATAAGTCATCATGTATTTACAATCAATGTATTAGGAAAGAAAATTATGTTTATAATGACTTTATCTGCTGTTTACAAGTTAAAATGTGGAAGTCAATATAATGGTGCCATTTTATCAGTGAACAGATTCCCGAGGCTGAAATTACTGATGATATTTATGACTGTATTCTAATTTGGAAGATTAAAAATTCATTTTTCTTCTCAAAAACTAGGTTGGAGACACCTGGGAATTTGAAGGTATTCCCTGTTATGAAAGTAAATGTGAAGAAACACAAGGTCATAAAATAGTTGAAATGCTCATTGAGAAACGTTGTGAACCCATTCCTTCAAATTGTCGGCAGGTAAATGTTCTCATCACACAAATATTGATGCTAAACATCATCAACAACTAAAGGAGGGAATATCTACCTTTATTGGATGATTCATAATTGTTCTTATTAGTTCATTTATAACTGGTTTATCTTTTCAGGATAAAATAATAAAAGATGATGAAGGATGTTGTGATATCTGTACAGAAATAGTTGAAGAAGGTAAGTTTCATATACGTGTACTATTCAGGTTTTTTATTTTATTTTATATTTTTTGTTTAAATGTATTTCAAAATTCAAATTTTATTTATTCAAGAATTACCTAAGATTAGTAAAATATTTACCTTATCTGTTGACATTTAGATACTAAATTAATTATATCAGATTGATAATTTAATGTTTTGTAAAAATTCCCATTTCCACCCCTCTCCCCTTGCTATTTTAACTTTACAACAGAGAACAGTTTTATAGCAATTCACTTAATTAATATTTTGGCAAACGTTTTTAAAATAAACCTTTTTGAAGAAAATTTTATATGAATAATTGCATTTCTTAATTTTTATCTGTCTTTATGTAGTGTGTGAACCACAAGAAGTTAATTTGACTGATACTATTGGATTATTTGAAGTTTTGCACAAAGGTCATAGATGCATAAATTCAGATGAGATTAAAGGATTTGTGGAATGTGCTGGCAAATGTGATTCGCATACCATGTACTCTGCAGGTAAAAAAAAAAAAACAAAAACCAAAAACTTCAATCTCTATACATATTTTGAATAATTTTAAAGCAATTGATCCTCCTAACTATTAGCTTATTTGCCATCTTTTTAATTTTAAATTAAAGGCAACCATAATTTTTATTAGTATGCTAGTAATTGCTACAGAATTTCTTTGGAAGAAATTGAGGGCAGACTATGAAATAAAATAAAAATGATTTACACACCATCTACGGTATTCCCATGAAAGGATAATAATAGAAGCCTCTTGTAGCATTTTCAGTGACTTAAAGCACACAGTATGTAGCCAAGTCTCGACAAGCACTGTTGATATTTCATGAGAATATGTGGTCAGCCCTCCTTTTGCCTTTAGTACAACCATTTTCTCCAGGACATTGTTGCCAGAATATTTGTCCATTCCTCTCCCCTGTGGAATGGCAAAAAAACACACGAGTTGAAAATTGTTTGTGCATGGGTGGCTTTCTGAACATGCATCACAAATTTGACATCATCTAGTCTGCAGCGTCACATGAACTGCATTGGATTTAGCAGCATCTAGTCCACATCACAGAGGATTCAGGCACGGCATTATATAACAACTCGCCAGAAACATCATGTGCCCATTGCCTTTAGGATCTGCTGCATTCCTTTTCTTTGAGAAAGAGGGAGTGAGATAACAGCAGTGTCATAAGTCACAAGAAAGATAGATTTGAACCTTCCCCCTCTTTTGCATGTTGTTAAAATGCAATTTTGAAATTCATCTTTTGTATCTATTTTTTATGAAGTCCAATCTCAATGAATTTGCAATTAATAAAAGGCAATCACTCAGAATATCTATTGTAAAGACCTTGTGTTCTCTTCTGTTTTTAGCAGATTTTTCCATTGTAGAACTTTATACGCGAATAATGCAACTATACACTGAGAGCGCCTCAATTTCCATGAATGCCACCCTTAAATGCACATTTTTTTAATATAATATAAAGAAACTGTTTATTAATTTTATTTCAGTGTCAAAGTACCGTTTTTAATTATAATTCAAAACGTAACTCCACTTATTTGCCACCACCCCACACAAATTAGATCAGAAAGATTGCTATTCCAATTAGTTTTTGATCAACAAGTCTTCATTTTTTATAAAGTCAACATCAGTTTGATTTTGTCAAGTGCAGTTTTTATAATGCCTGTGTTCAACTGCACTTTTTCATCATTTAAATTAAAGATTTTTGTTAAGTCTTATTATCAAGACTGTTTGCATTTATTGTTGTGACCATTAATGTCTAAAATAGGTGGTTCAATAAAATATTAAGCAGATTCCAATTTATTGGCTAGTGAGTGCAGTTGGCACTTTGTTAGCAACATGGAATAGTCCAAAATGTCTTGGTAAACATTTGCAGTTAAGAGTTCCAGTCATGGAAACTAAACCAGGAAAACCACCTCCAAATTTCACTGTGTGCATAAAGCTTAGTTTCCATACATGCGTTTTTAACTGCGTCTCTGCGTCTAGACGCATAAATTGGTGCGTCTTGACGCACTTGTCATGGAAACATATATCTGCGTCTCCGAATCTTGGTTGATGTGCGTCTGGAGTTCATGCGTCTGGACGCAGAAAAATGAAGTAGATAGGCTTTCTACTTCTTGACGCACTTGTAAGTGCGTCTCAAATCTTTCTAGATCACATGATTGTTTTGCGCAAGCGCACTTGCTTTGTTAACCTTCCAGCGGGCGCGCCCTCTAAACAAACGCGAAAGGTCGTGTATTTCCTAGATACGCTATTGCAAAATATAAATTTTCAAGAGTGTACCTTTTAAAAGAATGTGGAAATCAGTTATTTTATTTAAAATGAAATGAAAACAATGTAAACATAAAAGACAATAACGATATAAAATGACCAAAGAATTACCGAAATTACATGAAAATAAAATAAATGAAATTGCCAATATTTCCACTGTACTATTTACATTTGTGTAAAGATGAATTAAAAGTGTAAAGATTTATTGGAAAAAACAAATGAATTGAAATTTAGATATAAAAAGATTTTTATTAGAACAAAAAAAATCGTATACAACCAAAACTAACCAGAACTAAAATACAAATAGCACCTCTGCAAAGCCCTAATAACGCTTCGAAATTCAGACACGGACTGAAGATAGGCCTCCACAATGAAACTGAATACATTGTTGCATCACATAGATAGTGCATTGTTATTCGCATTTCTACCAATAATAAGCCCTGAATTTGCACTATCTATGATGATGTAACAATGTATCCAGTTTCATTGCGGAGGCCTTCTCTCTCGGTGGTCACGCACCATCTCTCCTGAAAAACACCAAGGTGGTGGCCATGATCGTTAGAGAGAAGCTTCTCCCTCTAACGAGAAAAATTGCAAAACAAACTCATGACGCATGCACAGTTGAACTTTCTGCGTAGACTTCATGCATGCATGGAAACTGATACTTGCGTTCGAATTAAATGCATCAACAGCTGTTGCAATGTGCGTCTAGGTGCGTCCAGATGCACATTTGCTTTCTGCGTCGAGACGCAGTTATAAATGCGTCAAAAATGCATGCATGGAAACTTAGCTTAATGCATTCTGGCAAGCACTACTATTCATCAGTCAATCATTAGGTCCATCTTGTTTATTGGATTATCAGATTGCACAGTGTGATTGATAATTTCACATGACGCTCTTCCAGCGATCAATGGTCCAATTTAAGTGTGTTGATTGCACCATTCTAAATAATGTCCGACATGAGCTGTGTGATCAAAGACTTCAAGGTAGCTGCATATTCTCGAGATCATCCTGAAGTCATTTGCCATTTTATTTCGTTCTTAGTGGGACTAGGGTATAGGTTTACGGAGGGGCTCAATGCTTGTCTGACATTTCCACTTCACAATAACATCGCTAACAATAGATCAAAGCACTTTAAATTTCACATACCTGGAGTTCATCGAGCATCTTCATGATATTTATAATAAATGAAAAAGGGTCCAAAGAGATGCGGTAGAAACCTTTTATTGCCTGACGCGTTTCAACTAGACGTTATCATCGGAGGCGGTTAAGCTACAGAGATGTGAGGCTGGCCAGGCCTGGTATTTATACATATTAGAGAGAGAGAGAGATATTCCAACCAGAAGGTGCTGAACCCCAAACCGGACACAAGGATGAACAACACCTACAGCCAGGCAGGAGTATACAAATTATCGTGCCCAGATTGCAAGGCGTTTTACATTGGATCCACGACCCGATCGTTCCTAACTCGATTTAAGGAACATAGACAGTCGTGGATCAACAAGGACAATGTATCCGCCTACGCCAAGCACCTAATAACCAATAAACACCGCATGGTCGACGTGGACCAGTGCATGCAGATACTATTGACCGGAAAAGACAAAGCCAAGATACTACTACGAGAAGAATATGAAATAACTAAACATAAAGAATAGAAGCCAACAACTATGCTCAACAACCAAACCATGTTCGAAAGAACGGATACGATCCAGCTGCTCCTAAATTTCACCAAGATGAAATCCACTTCCAACCGAACAGGAAGTTAAGACCCCCATAAGGTCCGCGCTTTTTCTCATATCTCTTCCCTTACAACCAGTCATCGTTTGTCATAATGTCCCCCTTTACTCTGTAATTATTCCATTGGCCCTAACACTCTGTCCAATATGTATAAATACCAGGCCTGGCCAACCTCACATCTCTGTAGCTTAACCGCCTCTGATGATAACGTCTAGTTGAAACGCGTCTTGCAATAAAAGGTTTCTACCGCATCTCTTTAGACCCTTATTCATTTATTATAAACACTTTAAATTACGCAGGAATCTGACTGATCTGTCAAGTTTGTGAGCTCATACTTATACCACATTAAACAGATCAGAATTTCTGTGACTGTACAGTAAATGAACTGTTATTTTGTTGGTCTAGTGGGCTAATGGATGTCTGGACACTGTTGAATATATAGTGGATATGTAAAGTTGAGACTGTCTAAATCAACATTGGGTGATGACAGTTGTCCCTCCACAAGTCAGCAACTGTAGTCCAGGGCTTTGCAGTTACGTGGATTTTCCTGATTTGTGGAATTCCAAGATGGCAGACTGGAAGTAGTCTGCCATCTTGGCTTTCAGAAAAGAAAAAAAAATGCAGACTTATGGAATTTCCTGACATGTGGAGGGACAATTAGTTTTCAGTATCCAATTTGTGAATTATGGTATGGAAACAATTAAAATGGCAATTTAAAAGAAAAAAACTTAATGAAGCTTTTGAGACTCTATGGATGAACTATAAAATTGAACATGGCTTATTATTCTACTTTATTATAGCTTTGATTGTTAGCTCCCTAACAATAAAGTGAACTTTGTATAGCATTATATTGTTTAGTGACATTTTTTCATTAGGATATTAACAGCACCATATATCCTTCCTAGTGCAGTTACTCTGTTCACACAAGATTTCTTGATCACGATAAGAAAAGTAAAGTGACAGCTATCACTAAAAGTGTCAATATCATAACACTTCCCAAAATTTTGCCATGTGAAACCCTGGATTTGTCGATAAGACACCTGAAGATATAAGCAGCTCATTAAATATTCAGTTCTTTTCTTTTATTACTGCAATTCACTTGTACCAGGTAATCCAAAAGTGTTACATTATCAAAATAATGTTAACAACATTTTCAGCGTTTGCTTTCATAAGAATCACGAGGCATGGACAACATTGTTTTGCTAAAGAATTCGTCATGGCAAAACAATTATTAGTTTCATGAAAAAATGTAACACACTTTTGGATCACCCGGTATATAACATGTTGCTCATTGGGCAAGAAAACATTGACTATGGAACGATTTCCTCAACTTAAATACAGGGAAGTGGAGTGGAAATGTGTCAACAATCCACACCTCATTTATGAAATATTGGAGCCATCTTGGTTTGTCAAGATTCAGTCTGCCATAATGACTTTTTCTCTAGTATTTTGATAGAATTGATTGGTAGGAGCATTTGTTAATGAATTACCGTAAATACTGCATTAAGCGCCCAGGCGCTTATTTGCAAAAATTCAGGCAGGCTGGTATTACAAGTCTGGCATTTATAAAATTCTGCACAACTGTGATGGATACTATTATGCAAAATTTTCGCCCTTCTTCATCTTTTCTAATGTATCCTGATGAGTTTTCCATTCATGTTAGGATCAATGCTAAACTGTTTGGCTGTAGCCTCTGTAGAATGGTTTTCAGCCTACTTTACTGTTGCGAGATTAAAATTGATGCTATAACTATGAAGTTTTCATTTTTCATCAGCTCTGCTGCTTGACTGTATCCAAAATTAGAAGACAGAGAGCAAACATTCCTGTGAGAAAGCAAGAGAAGAAAAATCCACGAAATGAACTAAAATAAGCGCCCGGGACACTACATTATATTTATTTGCAAATATTCAGCGGACCCCCAGGCGCTTAATGCAGTATTTACGGTATCCTTTCTACTATCTTTTTTCAAATAAGATTCTCTGCTTTACATTTAACAATGTTAAGCAGAATTCCTGTATAAAGATTTGTTACTGTTTACAATTGAGTATGTACCTCGTGATTAATGTAGTGTCCCAGGTAGAGTTTTCTTGCCATAAGCTCGGTGTAAGGAAAGTACCTCTAAACTTCCATTATTTCAATTTTATGTAAGGTTGGAACATGAGCAAAATTTTTATATACAGTATCTTAAAAACTGCATTGTCTTTATTACATGCTTAAAAATTTTTATTTGTCTCTTCTTAGCTGACAAGGACTTCGCTTCTCAGTGTTCCTGTTGCACACCCAAGAAGTCAGAAGAAAAAGAAATTGATTTAGACTGTGACAATGGCTCAAAATATACTTTTAAATACCAGCAACCATTAGAATGTGCATGTTCTCCTTGCACCGGAGGTGAAGAGAAAAAACTGAAGCTTCCAGAACAAAATCAACGTTAAAAAATTATTTATGATTTTTACTTGAAATTTCAATTAAAAAAAAAATAAATAAAAAAATAGAAAACAGACGAGTGATAAAAGTGGTTTATTTATACAAATTCCAGCAGAAGTTGGAAGATAATTTACAGCTTAACTAGGCAAATATTAACACAATTTACAGAAATTATCAAAAATTTTTTTCACTATAGATAAAATTGGAATTTAATCAAGTGCAACATCCCCTGCCCCACCATAAAAAAAAGTCATTTGTGTTTTGCCAAGAGTTTTGGGCTTCTCTTCCCCCTTTTTTTGGAAATGTTTTATTTTGATAAATTCATTAAATACAAGCAATTGGGAAAAAAAAAAAGCATCTATCAATATTCATAACTGCAACAAATAGTTTCAATTTGTTCTGAGACCTTCCTCTTTGATAAAGATTTCAATATCAATTAATTCATCCATTAGAGGAAAAATATTCGTCATTTAACTAGGAAATATTTTAATCATAAAATATCTTTTGGTTCTTCTTAAGGAGTAAATTTTATACTACTTATCTCTTCAATTTTTCTGGAAATAGCATTACATCTTTGTTCATCTTCATAATTACTTGCAGACCTTAATTTGTTTGGTTTTACTTAAATTTTTTCCAGTCTTTGGTAATTAATTCATGCATTTCATTTGAATCACCATGATGAATTTCATTGAAATAAAGATAGATAATGGATTGAAAAGAAATTTTCTGTTAGACATAATCCATCAAATTTGGTATATCTATTGAGGCCATCAAAAAAAGTTTTTTTTGAAGTCATTATTGAAGAACCAGGCCAACCTAAGATTAAAAAGAAAAAGTGGGAAAATGTTAAGCAAATGGAAATTCATATTACCATTTAATAAATACAAAAATTATGAAAATATTTATAAAAAATTAAATCTACAAGTAGTAATAAAATCCAAAAATCATGAAAATCCAGACATGGTATAAAATTAATCATTGCTTATGTCTGAAGGAAGAGGGGATTTATGCAGGATTGCCACATTACTTCCCTGACTTTCCAAAATTTCCCTGACTATGCTGTCCAATGAAAGAAAAACTAGGTCAGGTGTCTCCTGATATCTATTAATCCATTCAGTGCTGTTCTCAGGCATCATTAATAAAAGCCATTCAAAGGAGGGGGGGTAGGGGGAATGCTCATTTCAAATGCTTTACGAACTTCCAGAAGCAGTTGCTCGAATGATCCTAAATCACCCTGATTGGCTAATTTTGAACTTCCCAACCATGACTTAGTTTGGACAGAGTAGTCTAGTATACATATTTCTCCCCTCCCCCTTTGAAGAAACTAAACTATTGCTCTTAAAACATTTAGATAGAATGTTGCAATTGATAAATATTCAGGCACTTTTTCTATTGCAATGCCAAATTTTGAAGGCTCAGATTGACTTGTATCTAGGCCATTTGTTTATCTGGTGCATGTTCATCCTCGATGACTGTGCTGCTTGGTCCTATATCAGCTGTGATTGTACGTTAAAGTGAGGTACGTTGTAACGGGGTTTTACTGTATTACATGTACCAGCTGATCTGCCACTACCTGGCTCATATCACCAATCTTTTGCCCAAATTGACATAAACATGCTTCATTGATTACAGATTTTATATCTGTAGAGTCACTAAAGGGGCCATTATCAAGCACCTGTAACATGGCAAAAAAAAAACTTGGAGAGTTGCTCTATGTACTAGTAAAGTTTCGTGATGATACGTATGTTAAATAATACACCTGCAATAAAATCATGAAATTGGGGCAATCATTTGTGTACACCCTGTATTATAATTAAAAATAAATAAAATAAATAAAAAGCATTACATCTGGATTTCATTCACCACGGTTGCTTTCAAAAATCCCAATGCTTCTGACATAATCAAGTATTATTAGGATGTTGCTTTTATTATGAATCAGTTACTTAACATTACATGATTTGCTCTTTATCAAAGCGATCGAAGGAGTTGCGATTTCAGTTTTCGATAAATCAATCGTGGCAGAATTGCAAAAAATAAAAACTTAAGCTGAATCTGCTATCAGTGTATTATTTTGTGGTACAATGTTTGATATGGGCAGAAACATATGATAGTAAACGCAATGTAAATGCTAAACTACCTTATAAACAGCAACACTGAAAACAATACATTGGTGATAACACTAGCTGAATTTAGATTTTTAAATTTAAATTGTGATTAGTGCATAT
>JAHWFO010031028.1:2473208-2508672 GCA_023313115.1 Rhysida immarginata | reverse complement strand
TATTAAGTGTCCAGTTCATTATACAATATATTAATTCACTTTTTATTCGAATTACTCGTCGCCAACATCTAACAACATCGATAATAACTTCTCCCAAACATCGATACTTCTAATTAGGCCTACTTCAAAACTGCCTCGAACCAAAGCCTACAAGAAAGCTTATGTAGTGAAAATATAAACTGAATAAAGATTACTTGTCTTTTTATTAAGAAAATTGATGTACTGTTGTGTTTTTTTGCCGATGTGCAAGTGAGAAAGCTTTCCATATCAATGTAGGGCTATAAATTTCCAAACTGCCTCGATGAAGTTGAGGCAGTTGCTTTTGTCGAAGTTGCTTTCTGTTGCTTGATTTTGGGGCAAATGTTCCAAAATTAAATTGAATTTTGGTGTAAAAATGCATGTAACTGAACTTTTAATTTCCCCCATTAAAATCATTTGGGTTACAAACAGGCACGATATGCTGATTCATTCCATAAAAACTTGTAAAAAAAGAACTCTTCAGCCAATGGACATTGCCACCCAATATACCACTTTGTGTTGATTGGTTAGTTTTGATTGACAATAGCACTGCAAGCACTATATAAACTCTGGCAATGTGAGTGTAAATCAGTACAACCTATTCATCCAGTTCATCAATACTTTTAGATTCGATCTCCAGCATATTTATTTAGTGATTCTTCAACCTGCATTTAGTGATTCAGGACTTGGAGATTCTTCACTCGGCAAAACTAAGGTACTTTTTCTTTTTTTTCTGTTTTTTTTATTATTTAGTTTCTTCTTTTTTTGTAAATGACTTGGCTTTCTGATTTCTGTGCTTCTACCGGTTTATAAATTAGTATTAATATGATGAATTTTTATTCTGAAAAAGGTTTGACTAGAAATGGCTTCTAGAACAACAAAACGTTTTTCTTATGCTGCCAGTTTCAAACTGAAGGTAGTAGAGTACGCGGAAAGAACCAATAATCTGCAGGCATCGAGACAATTCGATGTACCAGAAACTAACATTAGACAATGGAAAAAACAAAAGTCTTCTTTGGGAAAGATGCCTAAGGCAAAAAAGGCGCTGAGAGGTAAGATCGTTCAGTGTCCAGAACTAGAAAAGGACCTCGTCGATTGGATCGAAAATCGACGAAATGATGGATATATAGTTTCATCGATGCATGTACGACTACAGGGCAAGAAGATGTCTAAAGATGTAAAATATAAAATTAGCCAGCCATTAAAGTTCTCTGGTGGCTGGTATTCGAAGTTCGTTAAGAGAAACTCTCTGGCAATTCGTCAGCGGACGAAAATTTCTCAAAAGCTCCCGAGTGACCTGGAAGATAAGGTAATGATAACAATTAGAAAATGATCTCTATTTTTCTATTTCTCCATTTCTCAATTTATTATAATTGGAAAAATTCTCTATTTATTTATAAGGTGATGAGTTTCCATAAGTTTATAATAAATCTACGGAAAGAGCATTCCTTTGACCTGGGTCATATCGGGAACATGGATGAAACTCCCATGTTTTTCGATATGCCTAGTAATCGAACACTGGACAATATTGGCAAGAAAGAGATCTACGTCAGGACAACTGGGCACGAGAAGACACATTTTACGGTGGTTTTAGCCTGTCTTGCCAATGGAGACAAACTACCGCCCATGGTTATTTTTAAAAGGAAAACCTTACCAAAAGGTGAAAAGTTCCCTCCTGGGTTGATTGTTCATGTCCATCCTAGAGGGTGGATGGATGAAGACTGTGTGAAGTTATGGCTAGAGAAAATATGGAGCAGAAGAACTGGTGCAATGTCGAAGCCGCCCGCAATGCTGGTCTGGGACCAGTTCAGAAGCCACCTCACAGAGCGAGTAAAAGCGAAGCTTAAGGAAACGCGAATAAGCCAGGCAGTCATCCCAGGTGGGCTGACAAGCCTGTTGCAACCACTTGACGTGGTTCTTAATAAGCCATTTAAGGACAGAGTGAGGCAGTACTGGATTAGCTGGATGGCATCTGACGAGGTGCAGTTGACACCAGCAGGAAACCTGAAGAAGCCCAGCCTCTCGCAGGTAACTAATTGGGTTAAATAGGCTTGGGATTCGATTCCAGAAGCCATGGTTAGAAGGAGTTTTTTGAAAACTGGGATCGCCAACAAAATGGATGGCACAGAAGATGATTTTCTGTGGGACGATGAAGATGAAGATGCAGCCAATTGTTTAGAGGAAGAAGACTGGGATACAGATGTCAAATTAACTGAGGAAGATTGGAAAGACCTGTTCGAAGACACAGATGAATCAGATTTTGAAGGTTTTTGAATATTAAATATCCAGACTATTTAAAAATAAAGATTTTTTCACTGTATAAGTTTGTACATTTTATTTCTCGCGAGGAGTCAAAAATGGGGGTCGCGTTATACAAGAGGATAGGATTTTTGCCGATTTTTTGGGCCGAAAAAGTGGAGTCACATTATATAAGAGGTCGCGTTATAGTAGAAGATTTACGGTATATTAAAACTGCACCAATAACAGAAAAAGAGAAAAACGACAAATTCAATGATTGGGTAAAGTCGACCAGTAGTGAATCAGCTGTGAATTGCTTACAGGATAAGGTTGTATTTTTCTTTTTATTTACTGTTGTGGTTAAAGAGTCTTTCATTTCTTTCCTTACAATTTTAAAAATTAATCACAATTAAATATTTATTAACTACAAATATTTCAATAAAGATTTAAAAACAAAGGTTCTGGCCTCTTTCGTTTATTTGCTGGGCATTAAAATGGCCTTTTAATATGTTGGTCTTAAAAAAGACTTTATTAAAAAAAATCCAAGCTAGGGAGATTGCGGGAGAATATTAACATAATCTCACTCTTCATCGCTGCTGCTATCTTTGCCATTCACGTGGATAATAAGCGGCTCCACTTGTTCTTCAATTAAACAATCGGTTTCCCAATATTTTTGTTCCACCTGAATAACATGTTCAGCTGCATTTTTCTATTTTCAGGATTGATCGCAGTTTTCATCAACCATTCAACATCTGCAAGCTTGAACATAATGTTTTTCTTTCTCACAAACTCTTTCACTTGTGCCCAGATTAATTCGATAGGGTTCAAATTGCAATGATAGGGCGGCAGTCTGATCACTAAATGTCCAGCATCTGTAATCAACTTGTCAATAACGTACTGCTTTTCTGATTTATTTAGCTTTGTCATTTCATATAGTTCACCTTTCGCCATTTTGGGATCCATGGGTATTCCTCTTAATGCCAGCTACTGTATCATTTCATTCTTTCTTGAGTTGCTGCTCGGGCTTAATTCTTTTCAACCGAATGATATGAAGCATTATCCATGATCGCAACAGAATTATTGGGTATATTCAGAAGCAGTTTTGTTTTTATCCAGTCCGATGAAAGCAATCACCATTCATCTCGTCATGATAGCCTGCAGATTTTGACTTCGAACAAAATAAGCAGCAATCCTTTATGAGTCCTTTTTCGCTTCCTGCGTCTACAAGTATCAATCGGGCACCTTTGCCAGATGGAATAAAGCACCCTTGGTGTGCTTTGCTGCTGTCCTCCCCGTCATAATGTCATTGGTGTTCTCGGTCATGATGCGGATTTACTCATGTTTCGTCTAAGTATAGGCTACAAATGTACGTGATGGATCCCTATGTAGAACTTGTATCTTTCGTAAATATCAGCGTCGTTGCGCTATTATCTCTATACATTCAATATGGAACTTACACCTGTCAATTTTTCCGAATTTCATATGCATGATGGCGGCAAAGGAAGATCTTGACCCACTGCATCCAGTCCTCTCTTTAAATTTGTTGAAAACATTTGTAATCGTAGGATAATCTCCTTCTCTGTTTATTTCAGCAACACTTGCCCGTGCAACTGAAAGTTCAAATTTTTAACATGTAAAGGGTTTGGCGTGCTTGCTTCGGTCTTCGAAGTAGGCCTAGCTACGTTCTGAACAATTCAAGTGGACGTCTCTGAAACTTGTGTTGCTTTAGATGTTTCCTCTATTAACACTGAAGTGCTTTTATCAGGATCCTTAAGTTTAATAGGAAAATCAGGGTGACTAGCGACTGGGAAAACGGGGAAACTTCAGGGAATTTTTTGTAACCAGGAAAAGTCGGGGAGGGGGGGGGGAATCAGGGAATTTTACAAAATCAGCAAAAAAAATGTAAAAATGTCAATAGGAAAATTCTCATTGAAATTCACCTAAAAATACGGGGCATATAGGAAAAATTTGAAAAATGTCAATAATATTCTATCAAGAAAAATATTTTTTGCTGCTGATGGTAAGGGAAAATTACGTGATCAACCAGGAAAAGTCAGGGAATTTTACGAACAAAACAGTTTTGCTAGACACCCTAGAAAATACATTCCACATACAGTAATCTCCCTAACTAGGCAATGAATAGTTTGTTCTCCATTTCCAGAAGTGTTAAGTGTTGTAGATAAAGTAGCCATTATAATCACTGGTCACCGCACGTTGTGAATGGATTGCCCGCTTAGATAATGAAGAAACCTCATAATTCCATGAGCGTCGATTGCCTGATATGATTAATCTATATCAACGCTAAGCCAGAACCTAGTCGAGCATCTTTCTATATATATATTAATTCATTTTTTTCTCAATTTCCTGATCACTTTTCCATTGCCTAAAGATAATGCTGCAAAAGTGATTTTTCCGAAAACAAGATGGTGATAACCACTCAGCCAAAATTCAGTTTATTCATAATAATTGAAAAATACAGGCACCATGACGAGTAAATTTGCAACATTAAAGTAAAAAGTGAAATAAAATTCAAAGAGTTAGTGGTAGCTTTGATCTTTTACATGTATTTCGAAAATAAAAGAGCATCGCTCCTAAGTCACATGATTGGTCGCTACTGGAGAACTAAGGGTCATTGTTTATTATACATTTGTTTGAAATGACCAATTGTTACAATAATCTAGAAATACCACCAATAGAAGATCAATTTTATTTGTATATTATAAATTTAGAGTTCTACACAATTTCAAGGGGCATTCCAGCTCAGAATTTTCAGGAGACATGTGAATTGTTAATGCAAATGCAAATCATAATTTTGCCGAAAACATGATCATTAGTGCAAATTTCTTTAGTACTGTATTATTTTAATAGCTTTAAGAAATTCTTAAATATACAATTTAAAAATTAAAGTGAAATCACAATGTGTAGATGTCAAACATTTAAAGGACCATTGATTAAACTACTTTCGCTGTATATTAAATATTATCTTGTCTTTGTTCAAAATTAAATAACCTCCAATTGTAGTCAGTTTTTTTTTTGTTTTTTTTTTTAATAACTTCAGATGAATATTATTATTTTTAAATAAACCATCCTGCTGTGCATTAAAAACTGACCAAAAAGTCTGGTCTGTGAAAATTAAATTAATACTGGACACAAATGAAATCATAAAAGAACAAACCTGCAACTCCCAACGGGTTTTGGAAGTACAACACCAGCAGTATAAACTGCCTGGAAGATTCCCGTGAGATTGACGCGACGTGTTATCTCGCGAATGAGAACAGGTGCTACTCGTTTGGAGCGTAGCTTCTTATGTACACAGAGGAAATTGATTTCCACCATTTTTTGAGATCTAAATAAAAATAAAAAATTCTTTTAATATGTAAGGAAATAATTTTATTTGTTAATATACTCTTTCAACCATGGTTTTTCATTGAATATGGAGAAAACATGTAAGTTAGAACTTATGTAGATATTACAGACATTCTTCATTGACAGTAATTTCAAAGAAAAAAATATATATCATTTCTCAAAACATTAACCATTTTGTAAATTAAGGATAAAGTATATAGTATCTATTTTGCTTGAAACCCATGTTTATTTGAGGAGTGTTTTGCAACAGTATCACTTATATTTTTGAGATTGTGATTCTTAATCAAGTTACCGTAAATATTCTACTATAACGCGAATTTTTTTGGCCTAAAAAAGCATCTAAATTTGCTGGGTCGCGTTATACTAGAGGATAAAAATCAGCCCTCCGACGACTGCGGCCGATCGTCGATAATAACTTCTCCCAAACATTGATAAATAGGCCTACTTCCAAACTGCCTCGAACCAAAGCCTACAAGAAAATATTATGTAGTGAAAATATTAAACTGAATAAAGATTACTTGTCTTTTTATTTATGTACTGTTGTGTTTTTTTGTCGATGTGCGAGTGAGAAAGCTTTCCCTATCAATGTAGGGCTATAAACTTCCAGACTGCCTCGAAGTTGAGGCAGATGCTTTTGTCGAAGTCGCTTTCTGTGCTGATAACATTCGGACGAATTTGCCGTGTATTATACATTAATTACATTGCATATAATGTCCACTTCATTATACAATATATTAATTCACTTTTTATTCGAATTACTCGTCGCCAACATCGATAATAACTTCTCTCAAACATCGAAACTTCTACTTAGGCCTACTTCAAAACTGCCTCGAACCAAAGCCTACAAGAAAGCTTATGTAGTGAAAATATTAAACTGAATAAAGATTACTTGTCTTTTTATTAAAAAAATTGATGTACTGTTGTGTTTTTTTGTCGATGTGCGAGTGAGAAAGCTTTCCCTATCAATGTAGGGCTATAAACTTCCAGACTGCCTCGAAGTTGAGGCAGTTGCTTTTGTCGAAGTCGCTACCTGTGCTGATGACATTCAGACGAATTTGCCGTGTATTATACATTAATTACATTGCATATAATGTCCAGTTCATTATACAATGTATTAATTCACTTTTTATTCGAATTACTCATCGCCAACATCTAACAACATCGATTTTTTTTCTGTATAAGTTCGTACATTTTATTTCTCGCGAGGAGTCAAAAATGGGGATCGCGTTATACAAGAGGATAGGATTTTTGCCGATTTTTTGGGCCGAAAAAGTGGAGTCGCGTTATACAAGAAGTCGCGTTATAGTAGAATATTTACGGTAATGATGAAAGGAGGTTACCTTTCAAAATCATTGATTAGTTTACTTTTTTATATTAGTTTTAAATTTTTTCTTATCTTACCTACTATGCAAAGAATACGTAACCCTTTTTATTAAGTTTTCATCGGACCAACAATGCAAGGCAAGTTTGTGCAACAATAGGCCAGTTCATTAGATATTCATTCTTACGTTAATTCATTAAAAAAAAAAAATGATTGCATTTTTGCAATGGTACTTTGGCGTGTTGGTTACATGGCATGTTCAACAACCTTGATATTGTGGGTTTCAATCCTCCAGAATACACTTTTTAAACAGAAACAACTTTGTTTCCTGTCTTCGTTTTGCCTTGACAAGCTCGCCGAAGAAGGGAAGGCAAGAATTTTATTATATATGTCAGTCTTTGCCAAGCTTAAACATGTACATGACGAATTTGCAGATGCTAAGCATAAAATTGGCATATTGTAACAAGTTTGGTATCAGCAATGTTCTTCGACTGCACAGAAATATGTCACCCCTGAGTTCCATACGGAAACATAAGCACATAGTTTAGAGGATCATACCATGGGCGATTTTCTAAAATCTGACGAACCCTACCATCTGTGCGCTGGCGCAAAATAACATCACAATGTGTACTGACTCCACTGCCAGGTAAAAGCACAGCAATGTCCAAAGTTGTTGGTAAATTGTAGGGTCGACAGTTAATAGTTTGAATGTTTGGGGTATTAAGCAATACAACAGCCACTTTCGAATAATCAGGTTCCTTACAAGCTACAATTCTCAGTGGGGATAACGCAGGACAATTTGTTTTAAAACCAAGAATACCATTACAAGCGACTGATCATTTTGTGGAGTTCAAACGTCGACAATTTTCCATTCGCCCAGCTTATGCAATGTCAATTAACAAGTCCCAGGGTCCAACATTAAACAGCATTGCTATGCAGGGTGTAACAAAGGTTCATCACATTTCAATCATTTAAATAGCTCTGCAACCATTGGTCGCAAGTCAATGAACCGTACACCATTTGAAAGAGGAGAACGTCGACTTTTTGTTCAATGCCGGTAGAGGTCTCTAAGGCACATCTGGAAGATGTAGGGAAGTCCCATCAGTTACTGTCAAGATGACGAATGCACAACAAAAATCCTTTCTGTGGCCACCTCACTGTTTGTGATGACTTCTTGTGGGGATATGTAAAAGACTGTTTTTGTGCCCTCTTTACGACAAATCTGGAGGAGCTAAAAACTCGAACAATAGCCGCCATTCGTGAAGGGACTCCAGATATGCTTCAGCAGCTATGGGAGAAATTTTATTATCGGTTTGATGTGTGCCGTGCAGCAGGAGGAAGACACATCGAACACTTAAAAGTTAAGATTATTACAAACATTTCATTATGTTGCCCATCTCTGTATCTTCATTTTTTTAAAAATACTGATTTTTGAAATTTGAGGTTAGGTTTAATTAGATTAGATTAGATCCTTTCTGTTACACCTTGTATACCCAGGATAGGTAGATAATGATACCCCCACCTTCGTTTTGCCTTGAAAAGCTTGGCAAAGACGGGCAATCTCAGCTAGTATTTACACTGTGCTATAAAACTGGCCCCATTGTTTACCACAGAGGAAGTCCTTGTATGCCGATTTTGGCTGCAAGGAAAACTGCTGAATTACTAGAACATCGTCATCAACCTCAATACCAAATACTGCAGTTCTATAGGGATACTCCATCAGTTTGTTCCATCAGTGGAGCTAGTGTATGTCCCAGCTTTAATGCCAGAAACGAGAGATCCACCTAATAGCTCATTTGTGACTTTCCAGTGACTAAAGTATTTCATTAAAATTTGAAATTGACAATTAGGAAGCATGTAGATATTATATTATAAATAATTACAAAAAATCTGGCCTTGAAACAAAGAATATGCTCTTCTCTTGTTAACTCTATAGACTTTGTGCTTAACATCTGATTTTTCAAACAAAATTGGACAAGAGTGGCAACACCCCGGAAAAAAAGCTGACGTTTCAAGATAGGGACTATCCTTTGTCAAAACAAGATATAAAGCAATATCTTATTTTTATTCCAGGGTTTATGAGTCTTGTCGTCCTTTTCTTCTATATCAGTCATTTGATTTTTCAAACAAAAAGATGCAGAATAGATACCAAGTTATGTACTCTAGTTATTGTCTATCTCGAGTCCGCCTTGATACACTTGACTTACTCGCAGACCTACACTTCTTGTCGAGTGACACTCGCTCAAGATATTCTGGAGAACTGTTTTTGCCACATGGACATATGTTAATGACAGAACACTAACTCCACCCCTTTTTCACTGGTCATGTGAAGCAACCTAATGGAATGCACACGGCTTGACTTCAGTCCCATTAATTGTTAAGATTTGTGTGTAAACCAAATTCAAATAGTAATGAAAACTTCTATTTACAACTTACTGTTCATAAATTCGAATGTGAGCAGGAACGGCACTTATGAAGCCCACAAGTTTTTTGCTTTTTGTGACACGTACACCAACATGCCACTGTTTGAGCCAACATGGAGGTTGTAATGCCCTGTGAAAGTAAGACGAAACCGAGCATATCATCAATTTAAATTAAATTTAAAAAATAATAATTAAGGGCTGTTTAATAGTGATCTAGTGTTAATCCTGAGAAAACAGCACTAACATAAAATTTCTTTACCATTTCAAGAACTCGGGTGAATAATCAAAGCGAAACATATTATCATCATCCTCGACATAATTTTCATTGAGTAAAACATATAATTCTTTGAGCTACAAAAAGAAAACGAGAGGAACGTACAATTAAAAAAAATAATAAAACGAACCTTGAGCAACAATTTTATTTATTATGCCAAGTATTTGCAATTATTACTTAGGGCTCACCACTAAAGGTTCGTTGATATCTAGAGTATCCCAATGAAAGCCGTCAGGTAATGTATAGGGCTCCTTACGGATATCTTCAGAGGTTTTGTCTTCTTCAATTGCTTCATTGGTCGTAATTTTTTCATCTAAAAACATACGTTAGTTTATTAAAGATGTTCACAAATTATCTTCATAATCTAAAATCAAACATTAATACATTTGTTATTTTACAAATGTGTTATCTTGAATAGTGATATGGTGATTACTCCTGAGTATTCAAAACTTCCTTCTATTAGTATTACAGGGAAACTTTGAGACTTTTGAATACAGGCTACAATCATTTGTGCATATTACTCTTTTGGTGATAAATCATTACATTAATTTTAAGTAATTTTTGGATAGCATCTTGTACATTAATGTGAAGTCTGCCACAAACTATACACCTAGCAAATTAGATATACACATATATTTTAATGATATTTTCCATGGATTTGATTAAGTTATAACGTCAAATTATAAAAATTTTAGAGGGATTTTTATTTTTATTTATTTATTATTTTTTTTAACAAGAGTACATAGCTATAACAGATTCTTCAGTCTCAGATTGACCTTGCCATGACTCAAACTAAGTTTTCTTAAAGAACAAACTTTGAAAAAAAAAAAATAATAATAATAATAAATGTGCACAAAGGAAACCTTTTTAAGTGTCAACAAATTCATCAACTGATATAATAATTATCTATACCATCAGTTTTCACACATTGTGTGTAATTTAACAAAACATAATTGCGACAGATTTGGTAACTATAAGCCTTTCGATACAGAGCAGTTTGTTATCCTTGGTTGCTGGAGTGAATCTGGAAGGGCCCATAGGAAAGTATAACAAAGTGGAGAAAATGAACAAATTCTATAACCCCAGCCCCCTTCTTCAGGATGAGAATCACAAATGGGAGGGGGTCAAAATCTGAGAATTATAGCAAGTCATTTATTGACAGAACTTAAAATAAATTGTCTTTCTAAAAATTTTTGTCATCACGTAATCATTGTTAGATTATTGTATTTCAACAATCTCTACAAGTTTTACATAAACAGTATGCGTGATGTGAGTCATTACTTTCACATTTTTACGTATTAATTAAAAGAAAATTAAAGTCGCCTGATAAAACTTTCTGCAAGTCAGTCAAATTTCTAAAAGTCACTAACTCTTAACTTCCCGTTTTTTCCTGACAATGGAAAATCGATGCTTGGTCATTAGGCTAGATCACAAGGTATCTGCCATCTGGAATCCAATTCCCCTTTCCATCCACTGTTGTTGCCAAACTACTACAAGACTTTGCCACTTTGTTAGGCTTCCTTGGACCCATCAACAGAATATTCAGATGGCTCCGAATCGAAAGGCCTATAGTTGTCATCGATTGCCAATGATTTTAATCAAACAGCATCAAAGTGAAAGTAATCAGATTGATCATAATGAAATACGAACAACATATTTCTCTACAAAAAATGAATGCAGAACAAGTATGCAATTGGAAATTAGTCTATCTGTTATAGTTTACGAGATAAATTTTGTATGACCTAATTTGCATAATCAGGTCATCAGGAGGTTACCAACATAACCTACCCATGACTTTATATTTTGGCTGCAACAGATTTGGGATTCTCCATTTTCAGCACAGGTCGCAGGGGGGCGGGCCCCCAATGTTCCAGCATAATAAATAAATACAAGGGATAATAAATAATGTTCACAATTAATAAATACAAGGGATAATGTTCCAGCATAATATAAACTTGTAGACAAAAAGTGAAAGGAAAAATTCTGTGTTCTTAACGTGTTTATCTTATCAAGTCTTAGATTGCTTGAGGATGGAAATATATGTATGGAAATAACATATATGTATCTGGTATTTCTAATTTCTCCTTGTGGATTAGTTTTTTCACTTTATAGTTATGTTTACCTTATTTTGGAGCATTATCTCCAGTAGTTACTTATTAATTGGTTAATTAATTTTAATCAGCTTTAATCAGTTTGTGTGTGTGGGTTTTTTTTTTTTTTTTTTTTTTTTTTTGCACATAGGTTGGCTGGCTGTTCTACTCTTTGGTAGAATTGTATATCTCTTGATTGAGATATGAAGAAACATTTTGTACTTGTTTTTAAAGATTTTAATTTTAATGCATTGAAATGTGTGGAATTAGTTGAGAATTGGATAGTTGCCAGTAATTCTTCCAAGACTCTTTATTTCATAATTCTTACACATTCATAGATTAAGTTGTGTGACTATAATCTTTTTAAGATTTATTTAATTATGTATTAATCCTTCATTGATCAGCTTTATCGTGATTTAGAAAGGAGGAGTTCCTGACCTGCAGCCCAGATGCCTGTCCTTTCAATGGAACTAGCACTTGGACTATACTCCGTCCAATTAAATTTCCAATTGTTAGACACTAACTTTACTTTGTAAAAAATATCTAACAATTGAAGTCAAAAGATTAACTATGCACACCTAGTCAAATTTTCTTGGACAGAGTATAATCAGTAGTCTTTAGGACATTTGGAGACCACTTCACTGTATCATGTTCATAGAGGCCCAGGTGGAAGAGGAGACAAGCTAGATAACCATGGTCCCCGGTTTGAATCTATGTTGTGGAATTTTTCCTTTAGTTTACCATTTTAACATACACATACCTAATTTTGGCACTGGCTGAGTATCCCAGAAATGATAATGCTTTCTTAAGGCTTCTTCATGGGTTTTTGCTGGTCCTTGATGCAATGTTAACATCTCCATTGCCTTTTTAATGTCTGCTAACTTTGGTAAAGGAATCTCAGTCTTTAAAAGAAAATGAACAAAGCAATGAGAATGCTAATATAAAGATTTAAACAAGTACATTTATGAGCAACTTTTTAGATAATTTAAAAATTGGGCATATGCTTAAATAATGAGGAAAAAAATGCCAAGGATAATTACAAGGAATGAAATATAATCAACAATAATGCTTTCCATAAATGATTATGGTGTAAAGAAGATGTATTTAAGTAGGCAAAACCAAAAATTTATTAATAAATAGTGAAAAATAGTAAAGAAAATTCCACTATTTTTCACTATTTATTAATTAATATCAGAGGTAGTGGCATGAAAAAATCCTCCAAAGACCATTTTCCAATTATTACTACAAAAATTTATGCTCAGAAAGGTGGGTTTTAGGGCTTCCAAAAATATGGTGAATTATCACATATCTCGATATCTCAAATAGAATGCAAGTAATAAATTTGAGCATGTGTAACAACCTATACAAAACTGTCTATAAGTGCCACATGGTATGAAGCATTCTAGTCAATATGTAAGAGGTGGCACCAAACAACAATGGAGCAATGACAGTAAGTTTTGCTTCAAATTGAGGAAAACTGTGGCCAAGACACACAAGGTTGAGTACATCAGTGAATAAGGTCAAAAAGCCTAACTGCTGAAGCCTTAGTCATAAATCCCAGTTAGCCAAATGGCACATCATCATGAGGTCAAATACAGAAGATTATGACTAAACTAAGTAGGTCAACCCCAATAATGCAGAGAAACTGTCTGGGTTAATAAAAGAGTTACTATAAAAACAGTAAGCGACTGAAACAAACCCATTATTCCCTGGGGTGGAATGAAAGGGAAGAGTGCAAATGTCTTTAATTTCTAACACAGGCTTCCTTCCTAAGAATGCAAGAAAGACTCGATAAATGAATTAATTTTGATTAAAAAGGTTTTAGTCCACATTTAACTTTATTAAATTTTTAATTATCCGAACCAAAGTTATTCATGATTATTTTTTTTTATTCTAGTCTGCAAACCGTAAGATTAATATAAAACCAGTTGAGAATGTGTAATACTGCAATGTCAGAGCGATGTTAAAAGCACAAGCCAGTTAAAAACATCGTTGCCAATTGCTTTTGAATTTTTTTTTTTATCTTGACTTGATTTGGATAAGAGAGCATCAAAAAATAAAATTTATTATAGGAACTCATGTCCTATGTATTCCGGAACACGGCCAAAATGGCAGTCAAAGTTTGGTCAAAATTATAATAATGAGTATGTTGGTCATATAATATACGTTTCTTTGACTTGTCATTTGCTTTTCCGATGTTCACTTAATAAGCAAAAATCAAATTATTGATGAAAATAGGAAAGAAAATTCCACAACCTGGATTTTCTTTCCTATTTTCATCAGTAATTTAAACATCTGAGGTTTGGCGTGGAAAAATCCCAACAGACCATTCTATATTTACTCTTTATACAACCAAATGATTCTTTATTTATCGCTTCATATTCATTTTCTTTTTAACTGGCTTTTGTCGATGGATTTAGACTACGGTAATTAGATAATATTCTACAACTTGGCAACTGGAAACTGTTACCATCTTCAAACGGGAAAAAAAATTACGGATGAAATGACATTAAGTAACAGGGATGGGTATAATAAATACTGTAATTTTCAGCTAAAAAAAAGGAAAACTTAAAAGAACATAATGAGCAATAGAAAGACTAGTTTTTACTCAGAAGAATAAATGAAACCTCCCATCATACAAATATCCTGATTTTCCAATATAGGATGAATAAATGAACCAATACAAAAATAAAAGCTTTAAATACAGCATGTGTTAAAAGATGAAGAAAAGCTAACTTAAACCCAACAGAGATAATAAACATCATTAATCATAACTAACTTAATGTAGATAGAAAAATACCGTAATCATTCAAAATTTACTCCAATGCCAGCTATTATAATAAACAACACAATATAATCCACCACAATACAACTCGAAATCACTAAGAGATGAATGAGTAAATCAACGACAGCAGCAACTAACGCAGGAAGAATAAAATACAAGTCTAAAAAAAATCATTATGTATTTATAAACATTCGACTCGCATTAATGTGACCACCTGTTAATATCCAGAATAACCACCACAAGCAGCTCAGACAGCAGATAGACAGGCTGGGAGAGACTCAATGAGGTGCTGGAAAATATTCACAGGGATATTGAGCCATCCTGACTGCAGTTCAGTTGACAGCTGTTGGAGGGTGTGAGATGGAGTTTACATGGAGCAAATAACCAGATCGAGATGGTCCCATAGAGGTTCGATGGGTTTAAGTCAGGGGAATTTGAAAAATAACTTGAGTTTTCCATTTTAAATAATACAGTGTACAGAATAATTATAGCTATTAATGTTAATGCTATGAAAATACATTACAGTACGATCTTTCCATTTTAAACGTAATGAATATAGTAGTTTGATTCCTCCCATCAAGTTCTGCTGACCACTGCTTTCTGGCAATATCAGCTAGAAGCCAGGGATCATCTATCTATAATTTCACATTTTTGTGAAAATGTTTAAGCCTTCTTAGAAATTTGATCTGTAACTATTAAAAACAGTTTAATAAAACATATATATAAGGCATGTTCAAATGAAAGTTATTCGGGCTGTAGCGTGCAAGCACGTGAATGCGCAGACATGAGGCAACGGGTGATTGTTGACATATCATCTGCTTGTTCTGATAAGCACTGCTCTGGGAAGTTATGTTAGGCTTATGCTCGTATTTCGTTTGTGTTACAATGGACCCTGCTATTAAATTTCTGTCCAAAACTGGCCAACAAGCGGTGATAATGTTTTTGACAGCTGAGGACATTCCACCAGTTGACATTATGCTCGGATGTTGAATATTTATGGAGAAGCATGAGTCTTGAAAGCAACTGTGGTGCGTTGGGCCAAATGTTCCATGATGGTAGTGTGGAAACGGCTGCTAAACCACTTCCGGGCCAAGCAAATGTGGTCATCACCCATCAATGAAGACAGACATGGATATGTCAATTCGTGAGGACATGCGGATCAGCATATTTGTGATCACTTGCGAAGGATCACAACGTTAGTATTGGTTCCGCATATGCTGTAGTGAAAAGCCTAGGATATGGCAAGGTCTGCTGTCAGTGGGTACCCCGAATGCTCACGGAAGAACATAAAGGACTGCGTTTCAGCTGCTGTTTGGATCATCTGGAACGTTACCGTCGAGAGGGGGAAGAGTTTTTGAAGAAGATTATTGCGGTAGATGAGACCTGGTGACATTATTGGAAACCCTCCGGGAAGGTCTCCACAATGCAGTGGAAGAATCCATCGTCACCACGGCCCAAAAAATTCAAGTCGCAAAGTTCGGCCGGGAAGGTTATGCTTACGTGTTTCTTTGATTCCGACGGTCCTCTGCTTTTGGAGTTTATGGGACCCAAAACCCGTATCAATGCTACCGCACACACCAAGACACTGCAGAACTTGTGCCAAGCTGTGAAAAACAAGCGTCCTGGTAAGCTCAGTGATGGAGTGATCCTCCTCCAGCACAATGCTATGCCACATGTTGCGAGACTGTTACTGCTTACAGTGAGGAAGCAGTAACCAAAATGAAGTGGTAAGTTCTGCCACACCCTCCTTATAACCCAGACCTCTCACCATGTTATTTTCATGTGTTTGGTCCTTTAAAGAAGGCATTGAGAGGTCGACGATTTGCCAATGATGAGGTTAAGGACGGTATGGTTTGGGCATGGTTCAGAGAGCAGCAGAAAACTGACTTTTTTGCGGCCGGTATTAGCCAATTGGTGCCCCAGTGGGAATCCTGCATTGCAGCAGGCAGAGATATTTTTTTAGGACTGCGCGTCTATAATAGTGACTATAAGATGTTGTTCTTTCATATAAACAAAGGCAAATATTAATACTTTCATTTAATCCTTCAGTAGCTGCAATCTCCCCCTCCTTCCACAATCATTAAATGAGCGGCAACAAGGGTTATGACATGTATGGCCTTTGCTCCTAACTGATATTGACAAGTTAATTGGAAAGGAGGTACCAGGCATGTATTCATGCCAGGTGAAAACATATTCCATATTAGAGTTTCTATGACCATTTCTTCAATCAATAAGTGTTTGCTCTCTTTCTCATTACTCAAGTACATTTTGGAAAAATTTGTTGTTTTTTTATTTTATTTTAGACATCTACGATGTGTCACCATTGAAAAACGTGAAAAGTCTTTCAGTTATTTTATACATGTGTCGATTTACTTAGTTCCATCTTGCTTAGTTTCAAAGTTATGGCCTAAAAAGAGTTCTTGAAGATTTGAAAGGCAGTATATAATTTAGATTCCAAAAGGATGTAAATTCCAGACTAAAGAGGTGCAATCATACAGTCCAAGGCTACAAATCTGAAACCAAAAGCTTTCTAGATTTCTGATTATTCAGAATTACTGGTCAACAATACAAGCAAATTAACACAACTGTTGTAGTTCCCTTAATCTGAAAGTTTGTTTTTTTAAGAGCTTAATTATTACTGAAAAATACTTTTAAAAACTTTAAAAATCGGAAAATTTTACTTAAATGAATAGCCTGGTAGCAATTATCTCTATTTTTGGTAAGAAGAGAAATTTAAAGATGAAAATTAGTGACATATATACAGAGTTTACTTAGAAGTAATCCACCCAAATATTTACAAATCTCTTAAAACAATCTGTTAATACAATGCTACAGGAAAGTGAAGATCTGCAATCTGATGCTTCACATCAAATTTGACCTTTGACCTCTTTAAGGGGTCAAATCATAACTTTTTTTATATGATGAATAGAGGCCTTACAATACATTATAGTTAGTTTGAAGAAAATGACTAGTTTCTCCATTTATTCCCGGTTTTTTCAAATAACTTTTTTTTGCATGTCAGATACAACAAAAGTGGCAATGGAAAATTTGTAGAACACAACATGTTTACCCCTAAATCACCATTTTTACATAACTTATTTCACAGAAGAAAAAAAACAAAAACCACCTTTTAAGACTGTTTATTAAAGTGTTCTAATGCATATGATTTTTCTCTTACCCTTCTCCATAAGTGGACATTCCCTTGTTATTTTTAGTAACATTTAAGAGTAAAACAGAAATGCATAATCACATGTAGTAATGTACACAGATTAGGCAGATACAAATGGTCAAAAATGACTGCCTATAACAATGCACAAATGCTGGATATAATTAAAATTTATGGTGAATGAAACTAAAATTATTGTGCTGCTACATTTCCTCAATCCAATGTCACACATTGTACAATTTCAAAAGTAATAAACAGATTACGAAGAACAGGGTATGTATAGTCTATTCCAAAAGCGTTTTCACTTAGGTGAATGATGTTCGGCTTCCTTGCAATACATTAAACCAGTGAGATTAATCACTTCATGGAAGAACTCGAGTTTGAATCACGTTGGACGATGCCATTTATTGTTTCTTAGCAACAGGGATAGGTAGGTATAATGAGCGACGTCAAACAGTTCTAATTGAAATCTGATTTTGAGCCTTTATTAGGAAAGTTTTTCTTTATTATTAATAAATCAATGTATATTATTATTTTAGCAAAAATGCTATATAATAACCAGAAAATTACACGAGGAAGTAAGCGATAAGTTGGCAAAGCATGTTCAACAATATAATGGCGAATATACGAATTAAATCTTAAGTTTTTCTTGAAATAATCAGTAGTAGAAAATTAAGTTTGCTGCAGATTTAACAAAATAACAATATATATAATGTATAATGTATAAATCTATTATGGTATTTCATAGGGAATAGCTACCAATCTTTCAAAATGAAATACAGCATCATCTAGACGTGTTTACAGAAAATCAAGTCTAGTTTTCGAGAAATTCTTATTTAAATAAAATACTAATATTGACATATTAAATATGTATTTATTATGAAAAAAGTACAAAACTCTTATGCATGACATGACTTCTATGATATAAATTAAAATCTTAAATAAATTAAAATACTAATATAACATAAAAAAATAACGATTTGGTAGATCGCTTTCTTTTATAAGTTTTATCTGTTGTTTCACGATTGATTTCCCAGCAGAAATCAGCTAACATTGCTGGGGACCACTTGCAGTTATATCTTTTTTCCATGTGCGCAATATCTTGGTGAAACCTCTCACCATGCTCATCAGACACGGCACCAAGATTTTCTGGGAAAAAATCTAAATACGAATGCAAGAAGTGTATTTTTAATGACATGTTGCATCCGAGTTCTTGATATGAAGAAAGAAGTTCTTGTACCAGTTCTTTGCAATTTGCAGCCCTTATATTTCCAAGAAAATTGTGACATGTTTTCAAAAGCTACCCATGCTCTTTTTTTCTTTATTGACCAACTTAGATTTGAACAAATACTGCTGTCAGTATCGAAATGTAAACAATTGTAATGAAAACAAAAATTGCTTATAGCATCAAAACTAGACGTGCTAGATAAATTCTGATTACATATTTGGATTTAGCGCGTTTATATGTATCAATTCCACATATACATTGTTTTGCTCATATTTTGATGCCGACCAGTGTAATTTAAACATCTGAGGTTTGGCAGAGGATAAACCCTCATCAAACATTCTTGAGGTATTCTTAAATATTTATTGCTTTAAATGCGTTAAATATTTCATCTGCAAAGTTCTATCTTACTGAAATAAAAAGCAGCGATTAATCTTTTCAGTTAAAAATGCTGTAATTCACCCTTACCAGTTATAAACCTGATCCTTATTTGCACTCTGGACAGCCAAGTACATTTTAAACTTCTACGATGTTCTTTCAAACTACTAGACTTTATAACCGATCAACTTTGCTTAGCTCAACTCCTGCCAAACAAGAGAAAACTCTTTTGGAATAGACTGTACATCAACATCATCCCATAAGGAAATTACAGAGAACCATTAATGACAGATTTGATCAGTTATTTTGAAGCAAATCCTCATGTAAATATTAGAAATGCATCTTTGAGACATGGGTTATATCTTGCCGACGTATTCGGAAAATACTTTACAAACATATCACCTAATCCCTGTTAATGAACTTGAAAGCGAGCTGAACCAACAGTTGTGGATTGATTTTTGTAACATTATGCTTGCTAAGCTAGAGATCAACAGTCATTTTAATAAGTGCATTCTCTGCAGTGATGAGTCTCATTCACTCAAGATGGTAATATAAATAAAATTTTGTAAATTTTCCATGAAGGAGCTTTGGCTATGTAGCAGAAATACATTTATTAATCTATTATGAGCAATTGAGCAATCGTGCTTTGACAAAGGGATCGTCGTGTGCACACCTTAACGATGCTTAAAAGATAAACAGAAAGTAACAGTATATTCATTCTTGACGAATCTATTGTTATATGATTGGTATTCTTTACGGTCACTGTTTTACCACGTGAATTACCATCTTGCATGCTGCCAAGCAATTTTCCGAGTGGGGCAGGCCCTCCACAGCAGGGGTTGCTTACTAAGCAGAATTGTCTCTGGGGATTGCCAACTGAGCAGCAACACGATCAACACTCAAATATTCCACAAGCAGACGCATGGAGAGAGTCACGTGCCCCTTTTTTAACACTGAGGAGTGACACACAAACCTCTCTTGAATGCTTCCGTTGCGCTCAGCGCAATAACCAGAGACACTGGCGAAACCCTTTTTCCAGGCATGTGAGCTTAGGACGTTCAATCGCCTATTGTAGCCACACTATCTGTGAAAGTAAGCTCTGCCAAGCGGCACACCAAACACTAGTAGCAATCTGCCGTCACAACGAGCCTGTGCCCCAACTCCTCATTCCGTGGCTCAATATAAGCAGCCGCACAATCATCTCCACCTGTGCAACCATTAAAATATCACGTGTTTATTATCTACAACACTATACATTAGACTATGGAGCATATGACAGAGACTGCGTCCAGGCGCATTCCTCACGCAAGAAAGTGCATTCTCAGTTTATTTCTGGTCAAAGCGCTGGTTCTCTTGCCGCAGCAGCATTACACCACTGCTTCGCTATTGTGTTCTACACTAAAAGGCCGAGATTCATAAATCAAGGGGCTATCTCGTTAAAAGGTTGCCAAAGCACTACAAGGGACAATTAAACACTGGTGCTAATGGGAAGTTTCGAACAACTCTTTCCACAGTTAACAAGGCGTTATATCCCCATTAAAAGAAGTTCACTCACTCAGACATTTCCAACGCCGCACAGGAAGAATAATAATTATCTTGGACGAATTTAACAGAATCATAAATCGTCTTAACTTGGGGCAGCATATTTAGCATAGCATTATTCTATTCCTGTCACTAATCATCCTAGCATGGTTGATGTCTAACCCAACATGGCTGCATTGGCATCGCTATTTTTTTTCCCAGAGAGGGAAATTAAACGTCCAGCCTTGCCAACGGCTGAAACAAAACTCTCATATCAACACAAAACAGAAACAAAACGCTCTTTTTATAACATAGAAATGGAGGATTGCCTTCTCGGAAAATTTTTAATTGCCTCTCCGAGAAGCCGCTACTCAACAATAACAAATTGGCCGTTTACACAATGTTAATCATACGATTAACGATGCGTAAACGAAACAAAACTCAATTTTAAATATAATAAATACACGCAAAACAAGTAAAAATTGCAACAATAATAAACCATAGAACAAAACTAACTTAAATAATTTAAAATATTCATATATAAATGAAATACTAAATTCTTTTATTCACAGTAGGGCAAATAAACATAACACTGCTATTCCATGGCACAATTAAGATGTGATTATTAAGATTAAACCAGGTGTTAAGATTTCAATTATGTATTGCTTCAGATGGCAACCAAATTGAAAATTTTCTGTAATTTTCTTGTGAAATAAAGAAATAAGTTATGGGAAAATGGTGATTTAGGAATAAACATGGTGTGTTCTACAAATTTCCATTCTCACTTTTGTTGCATCTTACCCAGTTAAAAAGTAACGTTATGATTCGACCCCTTAAAAGAGGTCAAAAGTAAAATTTGACGTGAGCATCGGAATGCACATCCTCATTTTCCTATAGCATTGTATTAACAAAATATTGACAATTTTAATAGATCGTAGATATTTGGGTGAATAACTTCAAAGTAAACACCCTATATACAAACAGGGTGTCTCGCCTATAATGAACCATTACCAACTTCTAAAATACAAATCTGACAAATTTCAATGGAAGAATTGTTGTATTTTAATGCGAAGGGTTTTTATGTGCATTCCATTACTAAGAAAACAGACGTGATTTTTGAATATGGAAGTCAAATTTTTGAATGGAAACCCCTACTTTTAATGGCATTTTCAGATTGTACACAACATTTGAGAAATGTTTTAATCTTGGTGTTTTTCTAACTGATCCAATCGTTTAAGAAATAGAGACACTCAAAATGTGGTATGTTTGGATTTAAAGAAAAGGCAAAAAAACGAAAATTGTTCATCAATTAAACAAAAGCAAAGGTTGAACATTTATTATACAACCATTGTTCTGAATTACTGTAAAAATGTTATGTTCAAATAAATACATTGCTATCCATTTTAAAATCCATTGTGTTTAGGAACAATTTCCATTTTATGCCTTTTTTTTTAAATCCAAACGCACCACATTTTGGAGAGTTGATTCAGCATTGGCTGATTTATTAAAGACTAACTAAAATGCATACAAATCCAATATTAAGTGCTGCTTACACCCCTATTTTTCTATCATCATGATTTTAATTATTTTTAACCTTGACCATAAATTTCAAATTTGTAGTAAAGATGGTACACAACATGAATCTGGAAACAATAGTCAATTATCCCAGTACTGTATCAAAACATCTGAGCAAATATAAACTGTAAACAACCCCTATGATCAATCTTCTAAACAATTAACCATAAGTGATCATATTTTATAAAATGGTTTACATTTGAATGCACACTGCATATACAGTATTTGATCAAAATTATATCTGGTCATCTTTTTATTACATACAGAAATGGAGAAAGGAAGCTAAAAGATTTGAAAATCTACTCCAGAGCATGCAATGAAGACTGTAAGTGATCTAAGAAATCAAACCACGATTGATCATGTGGCACAGGCACTTTTTTTGCTTTCAGTCAGGACTCGTGGGACATGACAAACATCATATGAAGTATAGATGTTAAACATGTTAAAATACATCGCATCAGTAAATGCACTTTAGAAATGGATGGAAAAAATAAGTGCATTCAAGTTGTTGATTTTGTAGGTATTTGTTGGTTTCATGTTGCAATAATCACAGTAGCAAAAGATGACGTTTTTTTCCCTTCCATAAAACAACCGGTTTCACTGAGTATTTGTATTCTTGCACGACAAGCTATCTGATTCACATACAACTTTGCAACAGAAGGTTAACCAGCCTTTTTCCAAAGGCATATGTTTTGATGGGTGCATTCTTAATAGAAACAATATAGGTTGAATGAATATTGGTATTTATGCCAAGAACTGTTTCAGTTCTAGACCAGTGTCACTTGAAATGCAAGTAAAGCCTGGTTCCCACATGCGTAAAAATAACGGCAGAAACCACAAGCCAGAAAATATTTTGACGTCACTTCCTGCTTTTGTGTTTCTGCCAGATAGATTAACTCCTGTTTGTTTTTTTCTAGTTGGATTGAGTCATAGCCTCCAAAGATAAGAGAATTTTCTGTCGGCAAGAAAGACAAAAGCAGAAAGTGACATCAAAAAAAATTTCTGCTTTGTAGTTTGTCGTTTTATGCATGTGGGAACCACGCTTAAGTGATACAATCTGCAAGCTTACATAAGGAATCATAAATGGCCAATACTCCTTTCATATTGGTGAAGTCTCAAGTGGTCTCTAATATAAAATGGTACATCACAACCCCCTGATCCCATCTCATGATTTAAAAAACAAATAATAAATAAATAAAAAATAATAAAAAAATAAAAAAAAATAAAAAATTCAGAACTATAAGATACAGGCATTCAGGATGAGCGAGGCAGACAACATACAGTAAACTTTCGTTACAACGACCATCACAATAACAAGCTTTTCAAATTAAATTAGTGTTATGAATAATTTGGAAAAATGCCTATGTTTACACTGTTGATTTTTTTTTTCAGTTTAATTATTTCAAAATATCGAACAATTCAAAATAACGAACTGTTTAATGATGGTCTTCAGCATTAATTTATCGATTTAACAAACTTTTTAAGTTACTTTCAGTATGAAGACCTCAGTTTCAGTTTTCAGCAGCTGCCATTTTGAAATAGCAGCAAAGTCTCAACTGTATTTCTATTGGCTGTTCTATTTCATTTATATACCACAGTCTAAAAATTATTATCTAGACTGTGTATAAATAAAGATTCATTCTGATCACAATCGAGCACTACATCTAAAAATTCCCCAACCTCGCCATCATTCATGAACGTTCACTTCGCTTTGCCGACCAGTGTTGTCAACTTGGTGGAGTTTCCGCTAAAGATTACATAAGAACTAGCAATTCGGTTGTAGCAGGAAAAAAAAAATTTGTGTTGGCAACACTGTAGCCCAGTGTTATCGCACTTACAAGGAGAAGTCGCAGTCTGGGAAATGAACTTTGGTATCAAACTTTGTGTAGTGGTAGTTTACCCTTCATGTGCTAATATGATAAAATATATAATAAAAAAATGTGCAAACACGTCAGAACGCTAGTAGCCAAGTCTAGAGTGCCTGTAAGGAGAGTGGCAACAACTCAGGCCGTCGGCCATATTTTTTCCAACGACTAAATTAGCAGAGGTACAATTTACGATACTTTTCAGCTTATTAAGAAAAAATGTAAAGATGGCTAATGCTGGTTAGCCTACCAAGCTTTTATTTGTATATTAGATAAAGGAGGTTAAAAAAAAAAAAAAGCACATTAACGTTTTAATTTTCATAATAAATGCGATTATTTGATTAGCTGATAGCAAGTTTGAGAATTGACTTTTTCACCTTTTCAGCAAAAAGGGAAACTAAAAGTCAATAAACAAAGATTATATTTAGCATTCTATACCAGAGCTGCCAACCTCAAGGAAGTCACTGGCGGGAGATTCGATTTTCCAAAAGGAGTTATGCAAATCACACTTGATATTAAAATTTGCATAGTATCAAATTATCTACATAGAATTATTATTACAGAAGAATAATATTAATTAAATCTGTAGTAAATTAAAATGCTTAAATAAATTTAATCTATATTTTTATTATATAGTATTTATTTAACATCAGTATAAATAAACTGGGAAACAACCTCATTAAATTCTAATTTTATTAATAGAAGAATTTTAACAGTAATGATATGACTCATATTATTGATTGTGTATTTTTTTTTTATTCGCATCGTAGTGTAGAAATAAATTTTCGTGTTCAATGAAAAGACGATCCAGTAAAGACTGTAGCGCCCTTGTGACGTAATTTCAATATAGCGAATCATGGCAAAGATAAATGGCGGATATTTTTCAACTAAACTTTAAAGTTCTAAAAGAGAATCTTTCAATCGAATTTTTAATTTTACAACTTCAATTAACTTTCAGAATATTTATTAATAGTTGACATTTTCGTATCAGGAGGCGGGAAATGGTTATTATATCGTGAGTCTCCCGCCATTATCGGGAGAGTTGGCTATACACATTTTACACATTTTACATTTATACAAAAATAAAAATTTGACATCTATTGCAAAAGATGAAAAAAAAATCTCAATTATCGAGGATTAATTTTAGGAAAAAATCTATATTCACTTTTACATTCTTTTTATCGTGGAATTGTTCTAATGTCACTTTCTCGAGTTTGCAAGTTGCAAACAAATTAAAAAATATGAACCAAAATTATAATAGTTAAGTCTCTGTGTTAAAAAGAGACAAAAAATTGGCAAAACGTTTCGCGCGAACAACTACGCCCTTCATCAGGCTTCGTTGATCATTTCAATGTCTAGCAATTAAATTACAACTGAAAAATACATTTTGAAGCTACAAACTATCTATAAAATACTTTGATTTCATGTTTCATTTTCCAAAATTGTTCAGCATTTGAATATATTACATGACTTAAATATGTTGTGTTTATTAAATGTTATTTTTACTATTGGTTTCATGGTTCGTTTTAAATTTTTTAAGATAAAAATCTTGCTCGTTGGGCCCAAATGACCCCTGAATAAAAATTCCTTGAAATTACATAAATTAAAAAAATTATATAAATTAAAAATTTTTTTAACATTCCTTGAAATATTTATCTATTATTATATCATTATAAAATCACTTTATTTTGTGAGGTTCACATTTTTATGAACAGTAAAACAAATACTTCATTATGAAAAAATATATCTTTTCCCTCCACTCTTTTTCTTGTTTTTGAAAGATTGTTTGCGTTTTTTTTTTTTATTTTCTAAACCCTATTATTTCTTTTAAAACAATTTAGATTTTAGGAAAGCTTTAATTTAAATCGTTCTTAATTAAAAGGAGAATTTCGTGGGTTAGGTTAGGTAAGTATTCTAAATAACTGAATTCTTAGTTTTCTATTTGACTTGTTAACTTCTCTGCAGGGTCTTTTTTATGAAAGTGGGTCCTAAAAGTATTTTTGCAGGGGGCGAGTGTGGAAGGGGTGAAAGTGGAAGGGGCGAAAGTGGAAGGGGCGAAAGTGGAAGGGGCGAAAGTGGAAGGGGCGAAAGTGGAAGGGGCCAACTTCACAGGGCCAAAGTGGGGTAAACCATCTCGAGTTGTCGATTTCTCCAGTGTCTATTTTTTTTATATATATTTCTTTAAAAAATTATCAATTTATGTGTAATTTATTATCTTTTTTAGCCCAATGAATAACATTTAATGATTTTAGTTGTTTCAGAACTGATTGTTACAGTTTTAAGTCAGTTTTCCAGTTTTCTTTTGTGAACTACATTTTCGTGTGCACCCAGGAACACGAAGTTGCAAGGCTCAATCAGCCAATAGAATTGCACTTCACCACGTGCTTTTGTTTACATCCTGCGCAAGCTTACGATGGACCGAGTATACAAGTTTATTTGTAAAATGAATAGTAGTTAAATGCAGTCTAAATTGAGCAAGCGAGAAACAAAAACAAAAGTAAAATAAATATTTTAAAGAAATCGATAGTTGAAAAAAACAAAGAGCGGTTTCAGTCTTTTCAAAAGTATTTGTATGTTTAAATAAACTTCATCAATCAAGACATCATTCCAGAAAATTTTTGTCACAATTTAAATGAAATAGGCAATTTCATTGCTTCAGAAATGTTAAGAGCAATGAAGAAGACAAATATTCATAACTATTTAAAAAAATAAAAATAATTGATTTTCATATTAAACTTTCAGATTAACAAACCAATTTCCAAGTCCCCTGAAGTTCGTTTTAACGAGAATTTACTGTATTATAAGAGTGGAAGAAATAATCGTGGAGAAATGCAGATTGAGAGCAGAAGTAACAGTCTCAAAATCAGCATTTCTCAGGTTGCAGGCTTGGGGAGAAAATTGAAAATGGTTAATTCATATACAGGATGAGCCAAAAAAAAACTCGCCACTGAAAATTTCTAAGGCAGGCGTTAACGTTAAATGGAATGCCTGCCTTACTTAATGGTAGCGTTCTTCCTTCTAGAATTGCTCACCCTTTTGTGGACAGTTTCCATTAGACTTAGACATTTTCAGTGGAGAGTTTTTTTTTGCCCACCCTGTATATACAAAGAGTTGGCCACAATTTAACAATTCACTGAGTTTATCAAGCCTTGTAATTGCATAGGAGGGGGGGAGTTATCAAAAATTAATAAATGCACCAATAATGCATGGTTCATCAAGAAATGCACGAGTTGCTGGACTTAAGTTTCAAAATTAGGCTATGGATTCCAAACCATGTTCTGGAATAGCATTTTGACCAAACTAAGATGGTGATCCACTACATTGCATTGTTCACAAGGGAAGGAATAGTTCACAAGTTACAAACAGTAAACTTTCTAAATGAGGCAACAATTTAACTAACAGGTTGATGCATAAGTTCATCCAGTTTTGAAAACATGAGATGGACTTATGAATCAATCCAATACTTTATGAAGCTCAAAGATAATGCTAAAAAAAATATTAAGAAGAATTATATCAACAATTTTATGTTGCAATTATATTATGAAGAGATTTTGTTACCACCTTTCCATCAGCATCACCACCACCCATCTCTATTGTTTTCTTATCGTTTTTATCCTTAGTTTTCTTTCGTTTCTTTCTGCTTTTACGTCGTGCTCCTGACTCAGCACTGAAAAGAAGCAGCAAATGCAAAATACATGAAAATTTATATAGTATTTGAAGAAACAGATTCAAAATTATAATACATTTTAATAAAATAACTTAAATAACATGTATAAGATAAAAGTAACTGAAAATAACTCAAGATCTGTTAATTTTGAAAAATATTATGCTCAAAGAATTATTTCAAAGATAGGATATAACACATGAAACATCTGATGAATTAAGCGTTATGTTAACAATGAATTGCGATTTCCATTATGTATTCCAACTGTACATTCTCCAAAAACGTACACTTCAATCGTATAGTGTTAATTTACTTCCTTCAAACCAATTAATTCACTTCTAAGCCAGCTATAATAACTTGATTCTGTTAAGTTTATCCCATACGTCACATCCATATACAATATCTTTTCTTACAACGTAATTAAAAATAAAAAAAATTGGTTATAATAATCTCTTGCCAATGAACTTGCAGGCTTATTCTTTAGGCATCAAATTATTGTGTTAAACAACATAAATAATAAACTTTAGTTCATGAAGCACTTAGCAGTGAAAATTTTGAATAAGTTTTCTCGAAAACCATTTAACAGCCGCCGCGCCTTCAGCGGGACTCATGGCGACATACCGGTGCGGTCTCCGTGCTGACGCTGCCTGCCGGCGGCCTTAATAATCTAGCACATATCGAGACCTAGTAGCTCAAGCTCGTCAACTCAGAAAAATCGGCAAGTTTTCGTTTACTTTACTACCAATTACCGAGCAAGCAATTGTTAATCACAGTTTTAATAAATTCTAAATTGTCATAAGGTAGGAGCAATCACAAATAATTTGAAGTCTACCGAATACGTACTAGGCAAGGTTAAGTGGCAGGAGCTTATAGAATTACTGGTAGAATTATAAAAAAAAATTTTTACCCCTTACTTTTTCTCTGTAATTTCCGCGTCGTTTAATTCACTAGCATCGCCCTCACCATTCGGATGACAAATTCCCGTTTGATTATGTCGAAACATCATATCGTTGCTACTTTCATCGTCCGCCATTGTCAAACCGCAGAAACACGCTCTATCGCATATTCATTGGCAAATTGGTTTCTGCAATGTATTCGAAGCGATTAAATAATTTGATGCAAGAGAAAAATGAAAGTGAAATTTAATTAGTCTTAGAATTAAATAATTTGAAAAAATTATGGATACAGCCGTTCTTTTTTAATCAATGCCCTATCATTACACGTTGGTCGTCTTAAGAAAAAGTAGAAAACTATAACGCTCCGAAAAAAGCAACGGTTCTGGACGAGATCTCAACTATAAATATACATGTATAGGGTAGGGTCGTTGGTTTACGTGTTCGAATCCCACTATAGTTTAAAAATCGTTCTACATCCATTAATTTTTTTATTAATCAATAAGACCACTCGACTCGCTCATCCTAAAAACGAACTTTATTGAAAAGCTCTGACTAGCCGATTGTCCTCAAAGGCCGATTTCCTAACCTTAATAGGAAATAAGCCCTGAAATAAAAAAAGCGGAAAACACTATACACTTGAGAATTCGTCAGCTAAAAAAAAACAAAAAAAAAACAAAAAAAAAACTGATATAACGAATGCTCAATCTAATGCCACTTTGGCACATTTTTGAACCCCTTTGTAACACTTTAACACCCTATAACACTTAACATATAACACCCTCCTCCTTAAACGAACGTACATAATTCGTTATTAGAAAGTCCCCTCTAAAAAAGGATATCTTTTTTGCAGAAACTTATTAAGAGTGTTTTGTTTATTAATTAATTTTATTTATAATAATATTTAAACAATTTAAATGACTTATTTATACAAAAATAAGATCAAAATAATGTTATACGGTGAAATTACGTGATCTTTAATGGCAAAAAAAAAACTGGAGCCGCTTAACAGATGATGGTATTGTAATGGTATCCGTGTCTTCAAATCACTCTGCATTCTTTTGATTTTAAAAAAATGACTAATAGTCATAGTATGCTCACGCTGTCGTTTTACAGCAATTCGAACAGGTCTGACTTTCGATACAGAATTCTGCAGCGTGCAAAACTTTTGTTGTTGTTTCAAATTAAATTTTGCATTTTTTCCAAATTTTGCCTTTCAATGTCGTTTTTAACGGAAGGTCAGCAACAATCATACAGAATTTCAATAAAATCTTTGAAATTTATATCATCTTTCATGCTTGGTTCAAGATGGCCCAAAACCTACTTAACAAGATGAAAGTAAGTTATATTGTACCAGGACAAATAAGCAGGACAGTTCAAACTAGGCTGATTACAATACATATGAACTGACATTTATAAAACAACATGTTTGCCATCAATCTCCATAATTTTGCGCAATCGGATTGCAAAATTGGCCACCATCTTCGTGAGAACGTCATTGGAATGGCTAATTTCCACGTTCGCAGTTCGAAGAATCGCAATGGAACAGATCATGTAAAAGTTCCACATCAACCCGGCACTGCCACGCACAACTCGTAATACGAGGGCAATGCTCACTCCATTCCAGAAAGAGTCACAGAGACACATCTGCCAACCTTTTGGTGCGAAGGCAGGCCAATCCAGACATTTTTTCGACCGCCTCGTCACAATGGGCAAATGCTGGGTGTATCATAACGTTTTCCAAAATGACGAGGAGGTTATCTTTGAGACGCAACAGTTCCTCCAGGGCCAAAGAGATGATTTTTACCATACGGCAACTAATTCATACATGGGGAAAATGCGTGGCCCTGGGTGGAAGATAGTAGAAAAGGGCTAACCGCTCTTTCACTGCGAGTTTCGTTGTTATTTTAATAAAAATAAATAGCTTCTAAAGTGAAACTCTCCCGCCTTTTATGTACTTCAAATCTATACGCCTGATCCTTGTAAGATTTTTAAAGAGTCTGAAGTTTCTCAGTTTTTTTGTGATGCTTTTACATCAATACCTACAGTAATTCTAACTGCAAGATTGACATGATTTCTGCATTATTAAGTTACGTTAGGTCATCAAATGGCTTACCGGAAAAGGATGTATAGTACTGCTGCCAACATCCACAAAAAGCTAAGAAATACAGGGTCGGGACACATTAGTATGATCACCTGCAAGTATCCGGAATATCCACCTTTGGCAGCAAGCTCAGCAGCTAGACGACGTGGCAGAGGGTCAATAAGTCCTCGGAAGGTGGTTGCAGGTATCTGGGACCATTTGGCAATCAGTGCATTCCAACACCCCAACACTTACGGACATGGCGATCGAGGTGGTCCCACAAATGTTCAATGGGGTTGAGGTCCGGGGAGTTTGGTGGCCACGGGAGTAGCTTGAATTCATCCTGATGCTCCTCGAACCAGTCGTGGACAATTTTAGCAGTATGGCAGGGGGCATTGTCCTGTTGAAAGGTGCTATCACCCTGAGGAAACACTGTCAACATGAAGGGGTGTACCTGGTCTGCAACGATCGTCAGGTAACGAACAGCATTCAGTGTACACTCCAGTGGTATCATTGGATTCAGACCATACCACGAAAACATCCCCCCAAACAGTTACACCTCCCCCACCAGCCTATTGTCTGCCAACGATGGTGTCGGGATGCCTGTTCTCAGATGCTTCCCGGCGAATTCTCCATCGCCCGTCCACTCTGTTCACCAGAAACCACGACTCGTCAGAGAAAGCAACCCTTTGCCACTCGGCCCAGGTCCAATGGCGATAGTCCATTGCTAATTGGAGGCGTTTTCAGCAATGCACAGGCGTCAACATGCGTGCTGTTACCTACCAACCTTCAGGGGGATCGTTGCACTGTCTTGGTGCTGACACGCCTACTAGCCCCACTGTTCATTTGCTGTGTCAGTTGCTCAACAGTGGCACGCCGATTGGTCTTAGCCAGGCGTCGTAACCGACGCTCGCCTCTAGGATCGATGGCCTGTGGGGCCACACAGTTACCTCATTGGTTGCTCGAAACTGTCTGGTTCATCCAGTCGCGGTTCACCTTCACAACGGCAGCCCTATAAAGGTGTCAGTTTCTGAAATACTGCCCCCCCCCTTGGCCCGATAGCCAATGATCATCCCCTTTTGGAGGTCCGACAGGTCATTTGCTCTACCCATGACGGCGACAATTGCTGTGTTAACGGATGGTACTACACGTCTGCTGTTGTCAGCTTTTCTGTTAACGTCCCAACATGTTCGAGGAGAGTTGGTCATATTAATGTGTCCCGACCCTGTATAGCGAGGCGACAACGATAGCAAAGACGAAAAGCGTATTGCAAGAAATACCATGATGTACCCAAAAGAGTTATTCCAAAGTGACTTTGATAAGCAGATTTAAAAGGATCGTTATTAGCTTTTGGAAATTCTGGTCACTCCTTTTGGAGCAGGCACCCTCAAAAACGCAGGCACCCTTAACAAACGCAGCCATACATTGTTGTAGATTAATAATAGACCAACGTACTGTCCGCACGCCACGAGAAGGCCGCTGAGTTGCTTAATTTGCTCGTATTGTGTCGCTGCAGTTGCAGATGAATCTATTCAGTGTTGGGGAAAAAAACAGCCAAATTTGAGTCGATCCATGTTTCATCGATGTAAACAATAGGACGATTTTCTTCTTATTTTTTTCATATTTCTCAGGTATGTACCTCTCCATGCAAACGTTTTCATTTTTTGCGCTACTTGATTTTAGCGCTTCTCCTCCCTCCATAAGTATAGACTGATCTGCAACTACAGCGACACCATACGAGCAAATTAAGCAACTCAGCGGCCTTCTCGTGGCGTGCGGACAGTATAAAATGTATGTACAGTCCTCATATTGTTGTGACCTGACAAGCATTACTTTCGTGCATCCACAAGTTCTACTGAACTGAAGAACAAGAGTACTTTTGGCTTGGGTTGGGGAAGTGCGAACTTCTTTATGACGCTTATTCTTAAAAGCTAAGTTTCTCTCGAAATCGTACAATTAGAGCAAACAAAATACGAGCTAGACTGTTTGATGCCTCACATACAGGTGGTTTAAGCATGTGGATATGATATCCCGTTTATCAACAGCATAACTTCATAAGCTACGTGAAAAATATTGGTGGGGGAAAAAAAACCATCGTAAATTTCAGATTATGAGAAATACGCGGATCTTACAGTAGTTTTCAATGATCAATATCCGGCGGGGAAAATCGGAACCAAATTCCGTAAAGTGCACTGAGGATCCATCTGATTATGCAAAGTTGGCTCAGTGGTCAATAGAGCTGGAACGTTTGGTTTTCTATGCTCTAGTAACCAATAAATTTTGTAATTTTGTAGTCAAGTGGATCCTCTCTTTCCATCATTTTTTAACGAGTGAGGATGTTTAATAAGCAAGGTCTCCAATCGTATAAAACTTGCATCACATAAAATAAAATGTTGAGAGTGACACAAATTTTTTTAGTTCTAGCATAGCCTCCTAGATAGTAAATGGGGGCTATCTAGGGGGCTATGGTTCTAGTTACTTCTAACACCCTGTCCGATAGCGCTACCCACCGTTCATGAAATTTGTGGTTTGTTTCTGATCCATTTGAGTAAAGCAACTTCCGCATCGGATGAAAAATGCTGACCTTTAAAAACCTCTTTCTATTTAGGGAACAATCAGCAGCAAGACGTGTTGCAGTGCGAGAGAAGTGCGAATTTCAGACGTTTCCATCGTTTGTCAGCTGCAATTTGGCCATGCTTTGATGTGACGCAAAAGAAAAGTCATCCTCGGAGGTAGTACTCATTGTCAACGAACGCTATTACCCAAGGACGTCAAACAATGAACTAATACAAAGCTCGAATGCAACTACCGAAGCATTTTATTTACACCGCCAATTTGAGAAGTGTTTATCTTTACTAAAGATTGTGTAATGTTTCTTTCCATTATTGGTTTATCTCACTTCTCTTGAGGAGTGCTGTCCGGAAGAAATCATGACGTCTACTTGAAGCAAATGAAGCACATCACTCAAAAACGTAGTGGACGCTTTCACTTCAAAACAAAACTGCTGATTAGTTTTATGGTCTGCGTTCGATACGCATGAATTTTCGAAACCTAACGAAAATACACATCCATTTATACAATTAGGAAAGAAATGTTAATAATCTAATTTAAGTGAATGAATTTAATTAAAATTATTTATTCAATAATCACAACCTAATTTAAGTGAAATTTGCCTTGGCTTGAAACTATTTCATTCACTCCTAATTTATCGGCCTATACCCATAGAGAAAGGAAGTAAAAACTCGTCTTAATCTAAATTTTAAAAAAAATTCTGCACTTGCTAAAGCAAGAAAACTCCAAAAAGTCGTATATAAAAGGTAAGTTATTTGATTAATACTACTCCAATATGGCGCCTGAATTCCACGGTCAAGTCACGTGATCCACACTCTAGCGTTTTTACTTCCTTTCTCTATGCCTATACCGCATTTCTTTGAATAATAGCCGCTCTCAAATAGACGTCCCGTCTCAAAAAGTGAAATAAACGCTGCAGTTTTTATTATTGAAAAATTAATTACCAATCTATTATTATTTTTTAAGAAATATTTATTATTAAGGTAAATATAATGCAATTTTATTAACAAGCTAAATAGATATTTAAAACATTTAGCTATACGTTAAAAAAAAAAAAACAATAAAAAAGGAAGCGAGAATGTGACGTAAATCACAAGGAATGCATTTAACCAACGCCACCTAGAAAACAGCGGCGTTTTCTTGGTGGCGTTGATTAAACCCTGCCCTCAAATAATCGCTGTGTCGATTCTTCAAGAGATACTGACGGTATGTTTCAATTGAACTAGTTTAGGGTATTCACAATATACCAGCTGTCCCATTTTAAGTAATGCAGCTTTCTCGAAAACGAAATAAGTTGAATAAAAATGTTTTAGAGCATTTTAAGGGGCACATTCCCCCTTGAAATGCTACAACTTTTATCTGAAATATTTTTCTTTAGTGTTTTTCGTTTTCGAGAAATTTATCTGCATTACCTAAAATAGGGTACCCGGTATATAAAGTGATAGGCTGTTACATCAGCGGCCATAGAGTGCAAGCTGAACTTGACCAAAAAAGCATGGGCGAAATCCCAACGTGGAAAGCTACGGGAGAGATACACGAAGTCATGTCGGTGGTAAAGCATACAGTCCGACAGACAGACGGTTGTGTCTTAACAAAATTGGTCCGTCAAAGGCAACTAAACCACAGCTTCACAACTAGGGTTCTAGTGGTTTAGCTGGTCTTCTAGCAAGTGGTGGGGTCCATGACAATTCATTGAGTACTCCATGCTCTCGATCGGACTGTTGCCCAAAAAATCATCACTGATAACCCAAAACGTCTGCGAGGTGATGGCAACGGTGGCCACTGCAATGCTGCTGTGAGGTGATGTGAAATGCGGCGGTAGTCGAACGGGATGTACAACATCTACTAAAGTGTGCTGCACCAACAGTGGCGCATGGCAGTGCCGTACGCAGAGGAGGCTGCATACGGCACTGCCAATTGACCATCTTCCATACAATTCTGTTAAATGTGGGACCCCCTCCCCACAAGAACAATGGTTCACCCCCCCCCCCCGAAATAAAATCCTGGG
>JAHWFO010031028.1:2422070-2473108 GCA_023313115.1 Rhysida immarginata | reverse complement strand
CTGGTTACGATATTGGCGCATGGCGAAGTAGTAAGACGGTATGGTCATGTTTCTCATGATTTAGTCTTGGTCTACTGGCTGTGGTGGCCCACATGTTGTAAATAATGTGTTTACCATCGCAGACGTCCGATTTCAAATGATCATTCAGTGTATTAATAATTTCCATTATTTTTGAATGAATATATGAGCATACTTTTTATTTTGTCCAGTAGAAATTGTATTGTCAACAGAGTTTCATAGACGGCCAAACTACTTCAAATAATAAAAAGACGGCCAAATAGCTCATATAGAAATTTCTTCCCCAAAGAATTTACCAGATTGTCAAATAAAACGAACTTTAATTACCACTTGTAGCATTGGTTTTGTGGTAAGCAGTGTGAGCTTGGAAGTTGTGAAACGAATGATAGCGCAACAAGAAAACGGAAACTATTTATTCCAATCACATTTGGAAATATTCTAAGATTTTTTGAAAAAAGAAAAAAAAAAGAAACTAAAAAAAGAAAATAATAATAAATAAAAAGATGAAATTACAATTAATTACAAAATTTACAGTTCGCTATAATTGTCTGCTCAAGGAATGTGAATTTTACAAAAGTAAAACAAACTTTATTTAGAAAAAAAATATGCCGATTCATCATATTACCGCAAATCATGTAGTTTCTGTTTTAATTGAATACAATTATTTAATAATGAAAATAAATGTTCTCAAAATCTGTGATGGATTACTATTTGAAAATATCGTTATTCCTTGTAAACCAACTTGGAGGCTTGGCTGCGTTATACATTTGGAAAATTGTGTATTCTGTTCGACGGCTAACTGATTTATTTATTTATCTTTCGTTTGAATACCAATAAAAAATAAAAACGTAAAAACAAAAAAAACAAACAGCAGTATTTGGATAAAAATTATAAAATACTAAAACTTTTTATTATAAAAGGCGTGAATTACCTGAATGAAATAGTGATCGAAATACTGTCTTTCCGTTTGAATTTTGCGCTATCACTCGTTTCACAGTTTCCAAAACCATACAGTCATCGCCGACTTCAGACCAAATAGTAGAATAAAGGAAAAATCTAACCTAAAAAGTATATTAACGTAAAAAAATGCGTTTAATATGTGTTGCCAATCATATCGCATTATTGCGCTATTCTAATTATAGCAAGAATACAAACCGAGAAACAACTCTCGCAGAGTTGTGATGATCAGACAAAATGGTTCGATTGTCTGTTATAGAATCTATTTAACCAAAACAATTTCAACTGAGTCGACATCTAGTGACAGAATGATTAACTAGACATTCAGGAAACAAAGTAACACCGAAAGGAAAAATAACGACAATGAAAAAAAAAAAAACCCAACCAAAACAAAGCGAGAAATAATTCGGGAATATCAGAAGCAGGATTAATTGCTCTCAAGCGCGTGTTTGCGATCTAGATATAAATTTTTATTTTTCCAAACTTCTCAGAAAATTTTGGACCAGGAATGGATGAGGACTATTTTTTACAGCATGGGTATATTAAACATCTTACACCCTGCTATGCATATACCCCTGCGGAAAGTCTATAGACATAAACCTCGGATTGATCACTATAAATACCTTAAGAAATTGGAGCGTTTAAGAAGAACACTCAAATTTTTTCGCCAATTAAAGTACCGTATACCAGATATCGTGTTATAGGATGTCATCGGAACGTGTCGTCTGCTCAATGAATGTGAAACTTTGCTGAGGTTCTCTTGTGGCGCATGTATATATTTGAAACTATATGAGCGCTCGTTTCCCTGATCAATGCACAGGCCCATACCAATGTAATCCACCAACCATTTAGATGGAAACTCCACCTCATTAACTTAATACAAACGCGCAGACTCTAAAAAAGGCATTATGTTAACAGATGAAGGGGAGTTAAACATTGTTTACCTTACCCACTATTATCCTTGGAGGTATAAGTTCAAAGTAGCGTCTCCTAATAATCACGGAAGACATCGGGCAGCCCCGTCGAGTTTATGCTCTGAATTTATTATTTTAACATATCTACTTAATAAGTGAATGGTTTATCATATTATAGATATTATCTAAGGAAAAGTTTAAGTTCAAAATTAAGAAACTTTTACTATTCTCGGCGCTTCGCGCCTCACATAACTCTCGGCCCTGCGGGCCTCATTGGTCACTGTTTTCCGTTACTTGAACGCCGGCCAGGTGGCCGAGAGGGCTAGGGCATAGGCTTTCTAGTTCTCGAGTCCGCCTGGCCGCGGGTTCGAATCCCGCCGTGGGCATGGATGTTTATGTTTGTCCCTGGCTGCGTACTGTTATAACTTGTGTAAAAGGCGCAAAATGACCTTTGTAGTCGACGCCAAAATTTCTAGAAGCGGGGGCGGCCCCCCCCCGTTACTTGATACATATCCCAACCCTTTTGGTTACAGGGGGCAGTTGGTTTCTCCCCGGCCGATTACAGGAGGTTAATGGTAAGTACTTATTTTATTTGTACAAAGCTGCCCGATGTCTTCTTCCGTAATTATTAGGGGACGCTAACTTTGAACTTTTACCTTCTTGGAAGAAATCGTTTACAAAATTTTAATAATACCTCAATCTTAATGTCACATGCCAAACGGCGACAAGGGAAATTATGGTCTGGGATACCATATGTTTCATAGCTGGATCCTCTGGTATAGATCACACAAATTGCAAGATAAAAGTGAATGGGTATTGTCTGGAGTAAGTGAATGAATTTGTGTATTTGAGAAGCATGTTTGCAAAGGTGATCTTCATAGTGAGATTTCGAGAAGAATGAAAACTGGGCTAAAGATCGTGGGTGCCCTGAGGAAGTATATAAGGAAAAACTTATCGGTATGTGCAAAACTGTCTGTAAGTTATATGAAAGAGTGTTACTACTGACTAACATTAACTTATAGAAGCAAGAGCACATTCTATTCATGTACTCTTGATGGAAGTGAAACTTACAGAGTTGCACGAGAAGCATAAACGTTTGGGTGCTGTGGAGATGAAATTTTTAAGAGGTGTGACTTTTTTGGACAGTAGATGGGACTGTCCAAATGTAATGTGAAAAGTATGTGTGGAGCGAAGAGAAATGTATTGGATATAATCTGTAAGCTTGATTTAAGATAGTTTGCGTATGAGTGAAAAGAGACAAAAAAAACTACATTTTTATAAAAGGTGCAAACTTTTTTATACATTCCCTACATCAAAGTAAGTAACACCACGGTGTTAATTTTCATCTAACATAATTTCTTACAAAAATATTCGCAGTCAAATTTACAGAATCAAATTTACAGAATCAAATTTACAGAGTCAAATTTACAGAATCGTACAGGTTTCATTCATAGCTCATTTTAAAGCTTAAAATTGTGGGCTTTTAAACTATATATTTTCAGATATAATTGAAATCAAATAAAATTTTATTTAACATGATTTTAACATTAATTTTGAAGATATTAAGTTTAAACGACATAATAAAAATCTATAAGAAATATTCCTTGATGTTTGTTCTAATGGCCATCGAAATTTCAAAGTGGAATTCCTTTTATAAGTATAGAAAATAAATGTGAAACGATGTAATTTAATTAGGTTGGTTGGTTTGGTTTATTTGGTATTAATGTCCTTTTCAACTGCCATGGTCATTTCAGGACGGCTTTATAGGGGCCGTAAATTTTGCCTCGCAAGGGTTCTTTAACGTGCAGCCGGCAAACGACTACACGGGACCAACGGCTTTACTTCCCTTCCGAAGGAAGTGTGTGATCTCAGGATTTTCCCCCTGAAAAAATCCTCGTCGTTCTCGGCCGGGGTCGAACCCGCGTCCTCGGGCATCAGAGGCGATCACTGACAAGGGGATGACCAGGTCTGTTTAGCTTGGATTTAACTGAAATTTAAATATGTTGTTATGCACCCCTCCCACTATTTTATGGTTTAGTAGCTCATGCTAATGGGCATTAGTTTATGAGATATAATCATTTAAAGTTAGTTCTGTAGGTTATTGATGTATATTTACAAATTCAGAGAGTAAGGTATTCAAGTAGTCAGACATGTGTGTAGCTAGACAGGTATCAGCGAGCCTAGATTTCTTTCCCGGATGATGCGGGTGACCCTGCCGTAGTTGACGAAGGCGGCAGCGATTTCTTCGTTGGCAATTTCAAAGGGTAGCCAGTGAATCTTTACCATTAAGTAGGCTTGAGCAGGGGTGGTAATGACACAGTCGAAATTTTTCACTCTGAGTTTGGCTGTCCGGAGTAGTTTCTTTCTCGCTTCTTCGGTTTTTAGTGTTATCTCGAACATGTTGTTGAACTGGAGGGGGCCAATGGCTGCTATGTCTTCTAGTGCGAAAGTCGATTGTCTCACTTAGTGGGGGAACAAAGTCATTTTGTGTGTAAGGTTTTCCACGTGGGTCTGCGATGGCGATCACGGATTGCTTGAATTTAAATCGGGATAGTGTTGTTCGGAAACTGGGGGGGGCAGGGTCTCCCAGGCAGTGGTGTGGGCAGTGGTGTGTTCGTCTTAGTGGGCTGTTCTGCGGCAGTCATCGCTGTATCTACCCGCACTTGGCGTAAGGAAGGACGGCGTGCATAAGGTTGGGCTCGCCAGGCTGGGAGCACAAGCTGATACGTCTGACCAGGTCGGAAACTAGGTCAACTCACAGGTCAACTCAGGAGAGCCTTCATCCAGCTGAAACAAAACATACAAATAGAAGACATCCCTCACCAGATAATCATCGGAGGCGCAACCGCTCTGCTCATCATAAAAGGCAGACCGATGAACTGCCTTAAGCAAGCAAGCAAGCCGGTCACGTACGGAAAGAATGTCGTGCTGAACTCTGCGGAAAATGCAGACTAATGCACGCACCATCGGACCCCTGCCGCCCAAAGACCTACGCTACAACGACAGCCGGGATGGAGGTCGACCATAGCGTCGGTGACGCTCCAACCGAAATGGAAGATACAGACTACGAAAAAGAAATTAAAGAAGAAACATTAAACACGTCAGAAATCCAGGCCTGCCAAAATCGCCGAGAATCTGAATCCTGAGAAAGACGAGAAGACAAACCCGCTCCCGAGAAAAGGAAGAATTCCGAGAAAGACGAAAAGAACCCCCCTTCCACCCCCACATCGCCAAGCCATTCCAGGAAACAGGAGAAGAAAAAGAAACAAGCAGGAAACGCATCCCCCACGGGCAAAGAGATAAGTCAAACAGGTAAAATCAATCCGTATTCCCCCTCCCCCACAATCCACCCGATGCCTCATATCCTAACCCCCACCACCATGTTCCCCCAACCCCCCTACAGCACACGCCCCACAGTGACAACTACATGACTACACGCCCCATCTACCGTCACCTAATTATACATCATACAAAAGAGGATTCACTAATGCACGCTACTGAACAATAACTTACTAATACCCACCATGGACTTTAAACAATTAAAATTAATCTCCCTAAATGTCAGGGGCTTCCACAGTCATCAGAAAAGAAGAGCCTTCTAGATTACCTACTAAAAAATGATATTCATATAGCCTGTCTATCGGAGACCAAAATTCATGAACAAAGTAAAGCACTAGAGGCAACTCAATGCTTCGATAAATATTATCAATGTTTCTGGAACCTCGGTGCCCCCCCTCCCCCAAAGGCAAGTGTTTGTACCCTAATCAGAACGCCATCCCCAATTCATGTAAACCAATCAAATGCCAGACAAGGTGATAGAATTTTAACCATTGATGCCACCATAAATACTACCCCTTCCGCATAATCAACTGTTATTTACCCGACAATCCGACCCACAGAAACTTCTATATCAACAAAATTATTCCAGAATACCTATCGTTTAACGGGAAACTGATTCTAACGGGAGACTTTAACTGCATCGCAGACAACACCTCTGACAAGATAGGAGGCGACATCGAGGCCAGTACCACCCACGGGCAAAGGCTCGATAACATATGCACCGAAAATAACCTGACTGACGTCTGGAGAGTGCAACACCCAACAGCACTGGGATTCACCTCCTCCGGGAACTCAGCTCACACCCGAATAGACAGGTTCTATATCAGCAAAGACCTTGTTGACAATAATACGAAAGCAGACATTGACCACGATTATATTACACTCTCCCTTTTTCCTCCTACGCCTAACACGACAGGACCTGGATTATGGAAATTTAACGTAAGTCTTCTCGCCAACCAACAGTTGATCGACGAGATGACCAAGCTTTTAGAAGAGGAAATCAACAGTAATTACCATGACGCCATCTGGTGGGAAAAACTGAAAGCAAAAATTAAAGGCCTCGCTGTTAAACACTCAACCTCAATTAAGACCGCTCAGAACAATGAAATAAAACACCTACAACAGAAACTAAAATATATAATGCAAAACCCTACTACTGACCTCCATAACTACAATAAATTGAAGCGGGAGCTCAACACCAAGCTCGAGGAAAAAGCTCGGGGTGTTATGATCCGCTCCAGAGCCCAACTGATTGACAACAATGAACGACCAACCAAATTTTTCTTTAAACAGGAGGCAACCTAATCCAGGAAAAAAAACATCAACGCCCTCAAAAACTCGGAAGGACCAGTTCTCCACACACGCTCCGACATAATGCAACAATTTGAAAACACCTACCGAAACATCTTCTGCTCAAAACAGTCAGAACCCAATATACGGCCATTCTTTCTAAAAAACACAAAGCAGATCAGCCAACTACAAAGGGAGAAGTTGGAAGAGCCGATAACGACCCACGAAGTCGTCCAAGTAATTAAGCAGAGCGCCAACAACAAATCTCCTGGCGTTGATGGTATCCCATTCGAATTTTATAAACGCTTCCACGAACTCTTGAGAAACCCGCTCGTGGACGTCTTCAATGACAGCCTCATAAATGGGCAACTCACCCCTTCCCAAAGATTCGGCATAATTACTCTACTACCGAAAGGCGAAGCCACTGACGAACCCACATAAGTAAGCATGTGGAGACCAATCTCGCTCCTGACCACCGACTACAAGATCCTGGCCAAAATCATTGCCAACAGGCTTTCAACCGTCCTCGACGAAATAATAGAAGAGGACCAAACATGCGCAGTCAAGGGCAGGCGGATACACGACTCCATCCACACCATAAGAAATATCAAGGACTACTGCAAATTGAACAACATCGAAGCCTACATGCTCTCCATTGACCAAGAAAAAGCCTTCGATAGGGTATGCCATGAATACTTATGGCTTGTGCTGGAAAGCATGGGTTTTGGAGAAAACCTCATATCCTGGATCAAACTCTGCCACAGAAATATCGCCTGTCGAATCCTCATCAATGGATACACATCCAGGCGCATCAACGTTGAGTGTTCGGTTCGTCAAGGTTGCCCCTTAGCGATGCTACTCTACATCATTTATCTTGAACCACTCCTGTCAACTCTCAGAAGCGACCCCAGTATTAGGGGTATCCCCTCCCCAGAAAATGAAACAGACATTAAAGTTATTGCTTACGCGGACGACGTCAATCTTGTTGTCCAGGATGTTGCATCTCTGGATCAACACCAGCTTGCCTGTGATTGCAAAATTAACAGGAAAAATTCAAAAATCATCCTACTTCATCAAAGAAAACAGAATACCTCTAACCCACTTCCTCAGTATAGTGGCTGTGCAAAAAACACTGAAGTGCTGATTCCTCGCACTCCAATTGAAAAAAGAATAACATTCTATTTACTTTCAAACGAATCCATTTCTCGTTTGACTTGCGTTTGGTATCAGGGCCGTACCCAGGAGGGGGGGGGGTGGGCCCCCCCCCCCCCCGGGGGGGGGCGCCGACCGGAAGCTGTGAGAGGGGGACCCCCCGCCCCATGCGTCAGTCCCCCTCAGCCCCCCCACCCGAAAAAAATTTCTGGGTATGGCCCTGTTTGGTATGTCAATCAACAAAGCGCAAGGACAATTATTAAAAGTAGCGGAAATCAATTTGGATAATCCGTGGTTTTCACATGGACAACTGTATGTAGCATCATAGCCCCCTAGATAATAATAATCCAGGGGGCTATGGTAGCATGCTCACGCGTTGGATCTCCAGATAATCTTTCCATCTATACTCTGGCGGATCAACAAAAATTTTGTTATCTACAAAAAAAAGCCTTGGAAGATAATTAACTGCATAGTAGCCGTCGGAAGGCAAGGGGAAACCACCGAATTACACTCTTCCCTAAAAAAACTGTGAATGGAGAGCATTTGTCCACACAGTCACCAGAAGTCGAATTCGACTTGATGGCATTCAACAGCAACAACAATAGCAAGAATGCGAATGTTCATTGATAGCATTCACAGTTTGCATTTTTAATATTTATACCCTACTAAACAGTTAGTCGAATTTGGCAAAAACAGCCTTAGTTTAGTTATTCTAAAATTTGCCCAACCCGAGCGAAGCCGGGGCCTTTTCTAGTTTGATTATAATTTTACACTATAATTTGGTGTTACAGCCATAGCCTACAATGAGAGGCTATTGCTGTAATGCCAAATAAGAGCCTCTTATCATTTGTAATGCCAAATAAGAGCCTCTTATCATGTGGATTTATTATTGAGAGCATTAGTCCCCTTTAATATACCATAAATAAATAAAGTAGCTCTAAGTTCCCCTATCAAATTTGGTTCTGATAGTTTAATTACAAACACCCTGTATCTTGGCCATTTAAAGATATATCAAAAAGCATCGCAAACTTATTGGCTGGGCCGGATATGAACCGATTGGACCAATTGGACCAAGAGCACGAAAAATGAAATTTCTAGTTCATTTATAGAAATATTTAAAAATTGTATTAGCCATTTATTAGTTTATATTTTTAATAAAATCTCTCAGTACGTTTCTAATATTATGTGTACTATATTTCAATTTTTCAAAGGTCTGTGTCAAAATGTCAACTTCAAGATTTATTAACTCGGAGATTGTTCTGTTTACCTACAAGTGTAATTATCCTCGGGCAACGCCGGATCCTCTGCTAATAATATCTATATACGAGGCCTGTCCGAAAAGTATCTGGATTGAAGGCTACAAAAAAAAGTAGAACTCGCTGGACCTTTTTCCTATCCGGATCGTGTGACGACATTTCTGCTGATGACGTAATGAAATTTGCAGCTGTTAAGAGTGCCGCGTGCAATTGTTGTAACACGCTAAAGCAAAACGTTTTTCTTTTCTCGTCGCATGGTGAAAATGACACAAAATATTGAGCAACGACATTGCACCAAATTTTGTTTTAAAATCTCCCTACTCAACCGACCTAGCTCCGTGCAACTTCTTCGTCTTTCCGAAGATCAAGAAAGCGCTCAAAGGACGGAGGTTTGAGGATGTGGACGTGACAACACAAAATGCGACGGCGGAGCTCTTGGCCATCCCAAAGGAGGCATTCCGTACTTGTTTCGACCAATGGCAGCAACGCTGGGCTAAATGCGTTGCTGTAGACGGTGCTTATTTTGAAGGTGACTAAACATTTATGCGAGTTCGAACCGTATATTTTTTTGTAGCCTCAATCCGGATGCTTTCCGGACAGGCCTCGTATTGTAATGTAATGTAAATAAAATAGATCTTTGTTTACATTGTATATTTACAAGGGACTTTCAATTCCGGCGGATAGAACAAGTCAAAATTTACCGATACACCACTGGACTGACTGGATCCGAAAAAAAGTTCCATTCGGGCCCTGGACTGACTGGATCCGAACCTGATAACGAGGGTTGGAAATTTTATAGTTATCACAATAATACATATTTCCTCAGTAGAGTCCCACCATTGTCCATGATCTCTTTTCATCGTCGTGGTAGCTTCATAATTTCGTCAGCAGTCCCAGATCTGTTATGTCACGGATGGAGCAGTGGACTCCACCCATAATGTCAGAACTGTGCGGAAACGAATGCCGCGCAGGGATTCCTTACATTTTGGGAATAAATCAAAGTCACGGCTTAAGAGCTGGAAAGTATGGAAGGTAGAACAGCAATTCCCAACCCCATTTTGCGAGCAGGTCACAGACAACATCGGCTACATGACAACGGGCATTATCATGGAGGATAATGGTTGGAGTGTGAGAAAGGACGCCGTTATCTCACGAAGGTTGTATTGCAAGAAATGTGAATAGTGTGCAGCATTTATAGTTTGTTCATTGAGTACTTCGTGAATAGGAATCACACCATCGCAATCGTACGGAACAGCTTGAATGCATTCACCAACTACCTTGCCATACTTTACGATAATGCATCAGTTCCACAGGCCTCTACAAGTCTCTAGTAGCACTCATTTGCAGTACGGCCCCTTGCAGTTTCGATTTTTAAGCCAGGAACGCTGTTCCAATTTGAAAAGGCAAAGTTGTGAACAGAATGTACAGTATAATGATAGTGTGTACGCGCAGCGCGTGGAAAGGCAATACCCGCATCGTGAAAAGGGAAGGTATGGGCTTGCAAGTGCCAATACAGTCAGGATCGCACATATCACCAATCCCCACCAGCATTACTGTGGTCATTATTAAATTGTTAGCCCTTGTTTATGTATCGATTACAAATTGCTACATACTTTTCAAATCTGATTTCAGATTTAAGATACATTGTGTGATCAGTAGTTTCCGAACACCTGTATTTTTTGCACTGCAACCATGATTTCACGAAAACTAATACGGCGTTGGACCTCGTTTTGCGTTTATCATGGCTTCTGCTCTCCAAGAAGACTTTCCACCAGGAATTTTCTTCCTTTCTTCCCCAAGAGCGTTGATGGATTCACTTAGATGTTCGATGACATGGTTTAGCCCGTAGTCGTCGTTAAAATTCATCCCACAGGTGTTCAGTGACATTTATTTTGGGTCCCTGTGCCAGTCAGCCCATTTCTTCAATCCCTGTCTCCTCAAACTATTCCTACACTCACTTTGCTTTGTGACAAGTTGTCAGGAGGGTTCAGGGCTGGTCCAATCCCAAACTGTTGCCACAATTTTGGCAGTACAAAATTATCCAAAATGTTAAGGTAAGTTACATATGCCATAGTTCCTGCTACTGGAACAACTTGGCCCAATAAGCCATGAAAATTACCCCCTTACCATAACACTGTCTCCTTCGAATATCACACTGGGCACCACACATTTAGGTATGACATCCGCCAAACCCAAACTCGACCATCTGATTGCCAAAATGTGTACCGAGATTCGTCGCTCCAAGATATGTTTCAACTGTTCCGTCGAACAGTCAGAGACTTAAGAGAGTAGTGGATAGCTTGCAGCGAGTAGTGGATAGCTTGCAGTTTCCAATATTTCACGGTTACCCTGAGGAAGACCCAGAACAGTTTCTAAATTTATTTGTTGCTACCGCGCGTAGCAAAGATGTCCCGGAGGACCATTGCGCCAAATTCATTACAAATTATATGCGAGGGGCGGCATTAGACTGGCTCACCGCTTATGTGCATAATCGTGAGGTAACGTGGGAAGAGTTTAAAGGCGCATTCTTACAAGCGTATGTGAGGGGTCAGACCCAGTTATCTCGACGTACGGATCTACTAAAGCTTAAACTAAAAGACAATAATTTGCATGAGTACATAACTAGGTACAGAAAATTAGCAAACGGGCTGTTGGAAGCATCCGAGGCGGACAAGCTATTTTACTTAATTCAAGGTCTACCTAAAGAACTGGCAGCCAAAATTAAATTAAGTGGATGTTCGACAGCGGAACAAGGAATTGCTTACCTGGAGCGACGGTTTAAGGCCTACGATATAGAGCCCATAGTGGAAAATGCAGAACCTATGCAGTTGGGGGCGATGGCCGAGAAGACAGGAACTAGAAGGAAGGAAAAAATTATTAAGTGTTTCAATTGCGGTCGGAGTGGTCACGTTAGAAGGGACCTACGTGCAAGGAAAAGCCGAAATTTCGTGATTCACTTAACTTTATGACACATAATCGGAAAAAGACATTATTTGTAGTTAAAATGATAGTAGGTGGAAAGTGCTGCAAAACGTTAGTCGACACCGGGGCTTTCGAAAATTATTTTAGTGGGCAGCTAGCTACGGAGCTAGGTTTGAAACCAGTCAAGGCCAGGCGCAATATGGTAATTACGTATGCTGATGGTCAAGAACAAACAATAGAAGAGCAGCTCTTCCAGATACCGGTGCAAAGTGGAAAATACTAGGCTAAACTAAATTTTAACGTTATGCCCTTGCTAAGTTACGATATCATTTTGGGAGCTTTATGGGGTGAATATGTGGATGTATTGCTGAAGTGGAAAACGAAGCGCTGCGTATTGACATATAAGGGAGAGCGTATATGGCTACCACAGTGGCAGGAGGACGTTTCAGACAATTTAATATCGGCCCAAGAACTAAATCATATTCTCTTGCACGGTGATAAAGATTCAGTTTTTGCACTTTATCTTAAAAACGCCGAAGAAAGCAATGAATTACAGGCTCATAAATCTTGTGTTAAATTAATTGCAGAATTTGATGACGTTTTTCGAGAGGAGTTGCCTGCGGGCCTACCACCCAAAAGAGACACCCAACATGATATAGAACTGGAGCCGACAGCAGCACCATTTAATTCAGTGTTATACCCCTTGTCAAGGAAGGAGGAGGATGAGCTGCAGCGGACCATAGAGGAGCTATTAAGTAAGGATCTTATAAAACCTTCTACTTCATTCTTTGCGTCTCCTGTTTTGTTTGTGAAAAAAAAAGATGGGACGTTAAGGATGTGTATAGACTTTAGGAAATTAAATAAGATAACGAGGGATAATTTCTACGCCATACATCGGGTCGATTCACTTATAGACAGACTATACAATGCTAAAATATTACCAAATTAGATATATTGCAAGCATATCACCAGATCCGGCTAAAAGAAGATATAACTCATTTAACAGCATTTAAGACCAGATTTGGGCTGTTTGAGTACAAGGTACTCCCTTTCGGCTTGAAAGGAGCAGCGGCTACTTTTTCCAAAGCCATGAATGGAATTTTGGGGGACCTTCTCAATAAAGGCATAGTGTCGTACTTTGACGACATTTTAATTTATGCAGAGACCTTAAAAGAGCTTAATCAGGTTACGAGAGAAGTATTAGCGCGACTTAGGAATAGCCGTTTTTACCTGAAGAAATCAAAATGTCAGTTTGGGGTCCGGGAAATGCAATACCTGGGGTTTCGTATTAGTTTTTCGGGGCGGCAGTGTGAAGAAAGGCTAACGAAGGTTATTGGGCAATGGCCGGAACCTAAAAACGTCACCCAGTTACGATCATTTTTAGGGACAGTGCAATCTTACAGAGTATTTGTTCAAGATTACTCTAACATATCTGCACCGCTCTTTATTTTACTCAAAAAGGACGAACCGTTTATTTGGTCTCAGGCTCAACAGATGGCATTCGAAAAGCTCAAGAAGGTTTTTACTAAGCCACCGATATTAAAAATCTTCAACCCGGAACTGCCATTGCACATATTATGTGATGCGTCGTCAGTAGCTATCGGTGCTGTAGCGGCCCAACAATATGAGTCGAAGCTCTTTCCGGTGGCTTTTGAGTCTAGATGTTTTCGGGAACATGAGAATAAACTATCAACATACAATAAGGAGTTATTGGCGGTGGCACATGCTGCCAGGGTATGGAGACATTACCTACACCAGACAGCAACGACTATTTACATGGATAATCAATCCGTGTCCAGATTGCTTACTCAGCCCAAGCTGTCACAATTGCAGGCGTCAGTATTACAATACCTGTTAGATTATGGGATGGAAATCAAGTATATTAGAGGCGAGCGCAGCTTCATAGCAGACGCAATCTCTAGAATGAGGATGGAAAGCGACTTGAATTACATCGATTCGCAATCATTGTTGCGACCGGGGAGGGTGAGGATGTCACGGGATTCGGGATCCGATTCGGAAAGAAAAAGGAATTCCGCGACCCGAATATTCGTTAATAGATAAATTCTCGTTGCATTAATCTCTTGGTGCACACACAACAAAAGCTTAGCACGCTAACTCCTCCGTTAGCCGGGCAATTCTCGCTGAGAAATTTTTTCCCCACACTAATTCGCTCGTACAAATCCACCTACTTCGGTGTCAATGAAGGCATTTAAGCTATACGGGAAGATTCCATATACCGGCACTCTTCGTGCCATTAATTTCAGCTCGACAAAATTTTTCTGACTGTCGCGCGTTACTAATATGCGACAGCAGGTCATATAAGACAGATACAGACTGGTCAAAAATAATTGATTGTTCGATACAGTATAAAATATCAAAAAGTCATTACCGCTAATTCCTGATACGACGGGCTCAGCCAGCTCTACTGAAGCAGGGGGCTGAATATCCGCATACGTCTTCTTTTGTCGGAGTACCTCTCCTACTCGTAACGGCTGCTTGGCTTTCCCACGACGCTCGCTTGAATCTAGAAAACACAAATTATTAATTTCCTGCGTGTATTTTGCCTTGCTTCGTTTGGCGAATCTGCTGTAATTCAATTCAGCGTGGGAGACATTCTTCTCTCCTGTCACTCCACCGCGAAATGTCGAAATAGCACCAGTAATCGTGCCCTTGGCTCTCGCCCGTTCCTCCGTATCCTTTAACGGCCAAGCATGATCTGATTTAAGTCGCGCTCCCCTCTTTCTCTCGTGGCTCCGTCTCGCGCCTTGCGCGACTCGCACGAACGATCCATTTACCTTTCCCGGGGGGGGGGGGGGGTCTCTTTCTGTCTTTCCTTGAATTGGCTATTAACGAATATTCGGGTCGTGGAATTCCTTTTTCTTTCCGAATCGGATCCCGAATCCCGTGACAGTCTGTCATTTTCTTTGACTACCACTTGGCGGTTTCACTGGCGTTGCTCCTTAAGGTTTCCACTTGACAATGATGCTAGTTACGCTTGAATGGGATATTTGCAGGACAGAAATATCGCGTACAGGTTTGTTGCATAGGTTATATCCTTCGATGGTACTACTTTGGAACTGATTGCACCAACATGAATCATAAACGAGTCCTGCTAGTAAGGCATATTTCTATTTCTATTATCTTAGACATCAAAGACATATAAATTAGGACACGTAACATTGTTTTGGAGGGTGTCCGGAAGCTTTTGATTACATTGTGTATAGAGTTACGAAATTTTATTAATAATTAACTTTACGTCATTTCCTCAAAAGTTTTGAGTCAAAACGCACTTCTGATATGAATCAGACTTTTTGAGGAAATTCAACCTCGTTCCTGAAATTTTAGAGTAGGCCTACTTTGGATACAGTCTTCTTGCTGTACCAATGTCCCTTTCATCTCCACTGAATTTTTCCTTTCATTCTCCATTCTTAAAAGAACTCGGCTTCGTTATACATCATTCAGGGTTTTCTATTCGTGATATCATCGCTCTTGGATTAATTTCGTCTCGTGGCTCCTTTCGTCATTATATCTTATAATATTCAATATGGGGACAATCTCAAATCACATCACAGAGCACGTGTGGATTTCACAGCAGGTCTTCTGAAATGTTCAAAATTCAAAAGGATCATGCAGGCTCAAGTCTGGCAAAACTTTAAGCCTTCTTTCAGTAAAGCATAATATCATTTTTGTTGTGAATGACAAGTGCTTAGGGTGGCAGAGATTAAATATCATGGTGAAGTAAAATAGCATGTAGTCCTAAATCCTCTGGCACTCATGGTAACATGTTAGTTGCAAGGCCCAGCTCTCCAGCCATCATCTAAGGACTAACGAAGATGATTTCGTAAGATACTGGAATTCTGTGTTCCAAAGATAATCATTCCTGATAGCAACTTGTTTCAGAAAATATATCAATGAGTACAAAAGAAGATCTCATTCTAGTTAAGTTTTATATATTTTCTGTGGAATTGACATCAAGGGAGTGATCGACAATAGAAATGACCAGCATTTACCTTATGCTCAGTTGTCCATTTCTGGACATTGACTCGCATAAAAAAAAGCTGTCACCAAACCCAAACGTGTACACGTGAAAAACGTAACTCATCAATCCAGTGATCAGTATTCCAGTCGATGGGAGACACATCAGTCCAAATTGCAGGGATTCACTGTAAGGATGTGTGACTTTGAATAATATCAGTGTGTGCAACTGACTTATAGTCCTGGTACTTGCCATCAGAAATGGCAGTGTTTTAATATTTCTTACCAAGATTCTTCTGCCAGATTCTTTGATTTGCATGCTGTTCTGAACGATTCTTTGATTTAGTTGCATTCTGCTTCCATCTCTTCATCACTTACCATACCGTATGTCGAGTTTAGTATGTTTAGTTTTTAGCTACAGTGTTCTGTACGGAAACGTTGCACAACTGGTATCCTATACCGCGAGGGTTCACGTCAGTGCAGTATATACGTGTGGAAGTTGCTGATATAACATGGCAGAACATCTCATTTGCTTATCTCTCCTTTCACAGTGCACCTCTCAGAATATCTATTCTTTGCAATTGAAGACCTCGGTGCAAGAAGGGGACAGCTCCACATTTTAAAAATTTTCAGGCATCACAAAAAACGTTTTAAAAATTTATTTTTAAAAATTTTGTCTTTATATTTAATATCATGTTAGAATTTGCCTCTATGAAAACAATTTCAATGACATTTCAATAAAATATAAAGTTACCTATGTGTAATTAATTGTTATGATTGGAGGTGTCCCGTTCTTGCTCCAAATACATATAATCCAAATACATTGTGGATTATTAATAATTATTCAAATAATATTTAGTTCTAATAAGAAAACAATGCGAGTCTTTTGATAAAAAAGTAGTTTCAAAATAGTACATTGAGTTACAAAATAGGTAATGTTTACCTTTCTGTTGTGTACTATTCATCATCATTGTTCAATTCTTCATCCCTCACGTTACCCTTAGCATCATCTTCTTGTATCAGTTCATTATAAAACCACAAGCAGTCTGGGGGAACATATTTGTCTACTAATTCGTAGCGGCCAGAGAGTGAACTGCATTCGGCACGAGAATGGGACAGCTCCGGAAGCTGCATCGTTCTTCTCACGAATCGTAGCCTGTTACAGCTCCTTTCCTTTAATATCTTATGGAATATTGGTTGGAGATGTCCCGTTCTTGTACAGAATGAAAGATAATATTTTTCTTCATATATTTCAATGTGCACTGCTTTGCAATGAAATTGCCCCACCCACAAGGAGTTATCCGAATGAGCCAAAAGTAGGTATACAGCAAGAGATACATCTGAACGCACCTTTATTACGTTATGGAGCCAAGACGTGCACTCGTTTGTACAGGGTGTCCCAACGGAAAGCAACACCAGTAGGTTGTGGCACCACCTCTAGAGGCGATGCATTGTTCCAGCTGCAGGTGTAGGTGATCATACAGGTGGCGAATGTCATCTTGGGGTACGTCTGCCCAGATCTGGTGAACCTGCTGTGCCAGTTCATGGAGATTGCGGGGTGATCATAAACGACGTCCCACCATGTCCCACACGTGCTCAATTGGCGATAGATCTGGGGACCTCGCGGGCCATGCAAGGCAGTCGACATCATGCACACCTGCCATGCTCATGGTTTGCCCTGTGCGGTCTGGTGTTATCCTGCTGAAAGACTGCGCCGGGTATGGTGTGCAGAAAGGGCAGTAATACGGGCTGCAGAATCTCTGTGACGTACCGTGCTGCTGTCAGGGTGCCTTGAATGGTGACTAAAGGCGTTCTGGTATCGTAGCCGATGGCACCCCAGACCATGATCCCAGGTGTTGGTCCACGATGGCGATACCGGAAGCATTGTTCATTGGTACGTTCCAATGGTCTGCTCCACACCCGTCCGCGTCTGTCGTCGGTGTCCAAACAAAAGCGGGATACGTCGCTGAAGACCATCGGGCGCCATTCCATTCGCCAGCCCACTCGTTCACGACACCATTGCAGTCGTATCGCGCGGTGCTCAGGTGTCAAAGCAAGACACAACAATGGACGCCTGGAAGACATTGTCGCGGCGTGTAACTGGCGTGCTATTGTCGCTATTGACACTGCAGCACAGTGATGTTGTCGCGCAGTTGTCGCAGGGTGATAGTTTTGTCCGCTAGCGCTGTTCGCAGTATCCCCCTATCGGTACGAGCTGACGTGCTTCTCCGGGCCCCAGAGCCTGGTCTTCTGGGATATGTGCCTTCCTCTCGCCATTGACTCCAACATCGGCCTACCGTCCGTGCGTCCCGCGACACATGGACAGCAATCCGTCTGGTTGACCATCCAGCCTCGGAGAGGCCAATAATCCGACCTCATTCAAAGTCCGTTAATTGCGTGAACGGTTGTCGTTGTCGTCGTCGCGGCATTGAGACCGTTGTACGGATTACAGTACTGTACGTTCCCGAGGCAGTTGCTTCCTCCCTACTGCATGGAACTTCTCGCACAGGTGTCAACTGATGAACCTATACACCCGGACACCCTGTATCAACCCAAATGGTCATGTCCCATGAACATGCATCCAATCGTTTACTAGTCGGAGGTAGACGAACCCCCCCGCCCCACTAAATAAGGATAAGGTCAGATAACTCCTTGTTGGTGGGCCAATTTCATTGCAAAGCAGTTTAAAACACAAAACCGGCAATAAGTGGAGCTGTCCCCTTCTTGCACCGAGGTCTTCAATTATTCAAATATATGCTAATGTCCGAACACCTTTCGTAATATAGTGAATATCAACAGAATGACCCTCATACATGTATTATGTTTAGATGGTGTTGCCAAGGTATGCAAGATCCACTGTTTCATAAACTTAGTGACTACTTTATCAGCTGCAGCTTCTTATTGGGTTGTACCGCTTAAGCTCATAGGAAATGTGCATGAACTCCATCAGCGCTAGAAACCATTATACAGGAATATATTCATATAATTCATAGATAACTGTAGGACTGAAAGGCATTTTGCCACTACAAAGGTACTGCTACCACCAGACTGGTGACAATATTTATTTTACGTTTGTAAGCAATGCTTTTCCCCTGCCTTTCCTCCCAAACATCATACCGTCATCTGTCTTACCTGCTTTTGGAGGATGTGTAGACATTTTTTTCGATATTTTACTTGTTTCTTTCTTTTTTTTCTTTTTTTTTCGGTTCAGTTTTTGGTCCTGGTCGAAATTTCTTTCATCGGATAAAAACCAGAACATGCCAGGCCTCCGGATGTTTGCCTTGATTTTATAACCGCTTTACTCGAAGCAGTCGTTGTTTTTGTGTTTTCGCCGACATGAACTTCCCTCTCTGCGAACACAGGACTTATAACGAAGGTCCTCATGCACCACAGTACGGATTGTGCCCTCGGAAACGTGGAGATCTCGGGCGATGACTCCGATGGACATTCCTGGGTTCGCATCGATAATGTTTTGCACCTGTTTTACAAATTGCGGTGTTCTCATATAGTTCGAACGTTGTGCGTGCTTTTTGCGCTTAGTTATAGGTGACACATATCTGCCTGAGGGTTCCAACTCCTTCCGAACTTCGTTCACAAACGATCTGGCGATTTTCAAAAATGTTGCAATTGCAACATTGCTATGCTGTGTCTGTAGCGCAACGATCACAGCGTGCCTTTTCATTTCTTGCGTTAGCTGATAGTCCGCCCATTGATGCTCTGTAAAGACGAAAGTGCGTACACAAAACTGCAGCCACTCAATCACACGCTTTCAAATACCCTAGTATACTCTCACCTTCTCCTCATACAGGGTGTGTAGGGTATCTCAAACCTTATTAACTTGCTTTCAGTCCTAGTAAAGAAAGAGAAGGAAGTTCCTTCATTTAAACAAGTAGGTATGTTACTATCAAAACATAGCCAATTAGTTTCTACAGTGGATGAAAGGGACCAGCAGGAACAATTTTTACTCCAGGTAGAAGAAACACTTTATTCCCAACATAAAATCTATCTTACCAGGTAAGGTCTGTCCCAAAATGATAGAAACACCTTCAAATTTCTATTTTTTCACTTTTCTCAGAAAATAAAAGAATAAGTCAACTTAAAGTCATCATTTAATCATTTATTGTATAAAAAGAAAGTGGTGGTTTATTATGGTGCAAATGTTCTTGCTGTAGTTTTAAACTAAAATACAAAAAAATCACTGTCCCAAAATGATAGAAACACATGCCAAAATAACAAAACTCAAAGGAAACATTTACTTACAAATGAAATTAATAACCCACAAAGCCCCCATTCTTATTAATAACCTTGAATACTCTGTCAGGCATTGACTTAACAAGTGCTTGAAGCTCACACAGTTGAATCTCATCCCATGGTTTTTGGATTGCGGTTTTCAGTTCTTGTACATTAGAAAACTGACGACTGTCCTTATAAACTTTTCTCACCAAGATACCCCACAGATTTTCTGTTGGATCAAGGTCAGGTGACCGTGCTGGCCAGTCCATCACATGTACCCCTTGATCAAGGAACCACTTCCATGTCGATGTTGCAGTGCGTACAGGTGCGTTGTCTTGCTGAAATTGGAAAAAGGGGCCACCAATGTTTTCAGCAAATGGTAAAAGAATGCACCTCCAGAACTTGCTGATAATCACAAGCCTTCATTCTGCCAGAAACAAACGTTAAGGAAGTTTTGCCTACCCATCCAAATTCACCCCACACCAGTATACTTCCACCACCTTATTGCCGCTTTGAGAAAGTCGCATCCTGCTTCCGTATGTCACGCCAATAATATGCAAAACCATCTGGCCCATCCAAATTGAATTTTTTCTCATCGTTCCAGATAACTTTTCTCCAGTTGTCAGTCCAGTTCATGTGATACCTGACCGAGTGGACCCGCTTCTCCTTATGTTGTTTGTTGAGTGGAGGCATTGTGGACACAATATGTCCTGCTGATTGCACAACACGGTGAATTGTAGATTTAGATGTGTTGATGTCAGGTTGAGGTGCGATTTGACGAAGACTTGTCGTGGAATTACTCAGTTTCCGTAAAACCGTGGACGACCACTTGACTTTTTTTCTCCATATTCTTCTTTTAATCGTAAGAAATTTAAAATTACATGTGGTGATCGTTTCAACCGTCTTGCGATTTCTCTTATGGGAATATCAGAAGCAAATAATTCAGTGATTCTTCCTTTTTCAAATTCTGTCAGTGCGATTCCTCTTCCCATTTTGGTGAAGATAAAATTTGCTGATATTAAGGCTGGTTTAATTACTTTTAACATGGAAATTTCTTTTCCAAATAATTTGTATGTTTGGATCTTTCCATTATTACCTATCGCTGGGGATGTGGAGGAAAGAGTAGGCTATTTTTTATTGAATTTGTAGGGGTGTTTCTATCATTTTGGGACAGTGATTTTTTGTATTTTAGTTTAAAACTACAGCAAGAACATTTGCACCATAATAAACCACCACTTTTTTTATACAATATATGATTACATGATAATTTTAAGTTGACTTATTCTTTTATTTTGTGAGAAAAGTGAAAAAATAAAAATTTGAAGGAGTTTCTATCATTTTGGGACAGACTTTATATTCAAGGATGAATCAGCGAGAGGTAAACTAATCAAATAAGAGAAATCGTATGCATTTATACTGGCTATAGGGAGCTCGTCTGAGATACTGTTAACTACTAAAGTAAACCTTTATACCAAATTTAGAATCTTTGAACCTTGACCTTATGCTCAAGTTATCAAAATAATCATTTTGTGATTTAACAGTGTTGCTTTGCAATGCAAGCTTGGCAAAAAAAGCAATGATCTGCAATTGGCATAGGCGTGAGGTAAAGGCTGGAGATAGAAGGAAAACTTACATTGTTTAATCCTTCCCTTTTCTACTTTGCAATTATGATAGATTTGAAGAATATCTCCCAGTCTCATTATTATCTTCTCATCAATTTATTTGATGGTTTAAGGATAAGGATTTATGGGTAGGGGGCCTGCTCTGCCAATTGAGCTGATTGATGACTTCAGGAAAGTCATATGGACCTACTACACTGAGTGGCCAAAAATTAGAGACATAGAGAGACGTAATAAGCAGAGCTGCTTATATAAGGAACGCTCAGCTTCGGACGACATAGTTATCACGGAAGTTAATGTCAAAATGGGTAAGACGAAAAGATTTAAGTGAGTTTGAAAGAGGGATGATCGTCGGTGCAAGAGCTGATGCCACCATCTCTGAAACGACGACCCTTTTAGGATTTTCTCGCCCAACAGTATCTCGGGTGTTTAGAGAGTGGCAGTTAAGAAAAGAAAACTTCAAGCGATAAGGACTATTCTGGTTTTAAAAAAAAAAAAAAAAAAAAAAAAAAAGGCTGGCGAACGAGAGGTGAAAGGCGAGCAGCACGCATAGTCCGCAGTAACAGAAGTGCAACAACACGACAAATTACAGCCGAATTCAATGCAGGTGCATCACAAAACATACCCCAACGCACAGCAAGACGGACTTTGCAAACGATGGGTTTTAGCAGCAAGAGACCATCAAGAGTGCCTTTGGTATCACAGAACAATAAGAAAAGGCGCCTGTTGTGGGCCCAGGAACGACGTAATTGGTCATTTGAGGAGTGGAAAAAAGTACCCTGGTCCGATGAATCTCATTTCCTGCTCCATCATGCAGATGGCAGGATCAGATTATGGTGCAAACAGCCCTAGTTCATGGACGCCTCCTGACAAATGACAACTCTTCAAGCTGGTGGCGGTGGATTTATGGTGGGAAAAGTTTTCCTGGAGTATACTGGGTCCCTTGATATCTGTGGACACAACTCTGAACAGCACAGCTTACTTCAACATCGTTGCCAATCACGTACACTCGTCTATGGCTATGATGTTCCTTTCTGGAGATGGTCACTTTCAGCAGGTCAATGCACCTTGCCACCGTGCTCGATTGGTCACAACTTTGTGTGGAGAACATCAATCAGAGTTTAGTATGCTTCCATGGCCAGCTCAGTCCCCTGACCCCAATCCTATTGAGCATTTGTGGGACGAAGTCAAAAGATCACTTCAAAGCTTGGAAACGTCACCGTCTAATCTGACCCAACTTAGAGCTGCCATTATGTCAGCATAGGCCAACATTCCTCAGCAACAGTATCAGCATCTAAGAAGAATATCGGCTGTGATCAGAGCTAAAAGTGGACCAATCGTTATTAGAGGGTGTCTCTAATTTTTTGGCCACTCAGTGTATAACAGCTTGGTGGTTTATTGTCTGCGGAGCTCAATTGGTTAGAGCAGTGCCAGCAATAGGTATGATCCCTTGTTCGAGTCAGGTCGCGGAATTTTTCCTTCCCTTTTCTATTTGTTATTGTGATATGTTTGAAGATTTTCTTCAGTTGCTTTATTATCTTCAGTTTGGGGATCTTTCAGTGTGATACAACCGAGGAAAAAACAAGCAGTCAATTATGCAGGGTGATTACAAAAGAATATCCCAACTTTAAAAGGCCATATTTACAAAAAAAAACAAAACAAACTTACAACCTTGATCGATTAATCAATTCAAAGACTACATTCTAAAGTTTCATTTTGAATGGCTTAAGTTGATAAATGTTCAATGTGACCGCCATGAGAAGCCCCAATATATCTACTTGGTAATCAAACTCATTCCATACTCTTTGCAGCATGGATAGCTGCAGTTATTCTGGTTTTGAGTTCGTCAATGTCAACTAGCAGTGGTGGGAAACTCACTTGTTTTTTATGTACCCCCACAGAAAATATTTGCAGGGATTCTTGTGGCTAAACGCATGCTGAACAGTTGTAACCAATTCAGTTTTAGCAAACTCAGAATGCCTTCTGCTATGCGTTTTGCATCTTTACGCATACTTAGAGAAAGAAAAAAAAAAACTCTCATTCTCGTGATGAAGGCGCTCCTAGCGACATCTCTCAGCATCCAAATAAAACTTCAAAATTTCCTCTTTACAACGATTTTTGGAATGATGCTATACGTTATTTTCCTTACAAATGTTGGGATATTCTTTTGTAATCGTCCTGTATAATAAAAATCAACCAATCAGTGAATTACAAAAAAGACGAAGGGAATGACTGGGCACCCAATAAGTGGCAAACTAATCGGATACAAATTAACCAAAAGATTAGTTACAATAGTTTACAAACAAAAACAAACAAACAAAAAAAAATCCTAAATGACTATGAAGGTTTTACAATTAAGTCGGATTCACCCAACTGTCTGAATTTAGTAAAATCCTTGGTTCCTCCTTGATTTCCAATGTTTTGAAGAGGTCCAACTGATATTCTTGATTTATGCATTTCATTTGTCTTGGAAATGCTGTAGCTGGTTTCCAGCATAAGCTTCGCCACCGCCAATCTTTCTGCTCGTCCTTAAATCTTGCTTCTATTTCCTCTTCGATTTCCCACGATAAAATTTGCCACAATTATTGCAAGGGATTTTGTATCTTCCCGACTGTAACAACGGGAGGGGAGGGGTTGTCCTTGGGGTTCCCTAGTAGGAGTTTTAACGTATTTGTGTTCTTATAGGCAAGTTCGAGATTATACTTTTTAAATATTCCCTGTAAGCCTTTTGTCAATTTCTGGTTATAAGAAACCAAGATGAATCTTCTCTTTTCTTCTGTATTCCTTAGGGTTGTTGTTTTACGAGGGTTATTCGTAAGGTCCGTTTTGCAATAAAAACAAAACTACTAAATATATTTTCACATTTTTTTCTTTACCAGATTCTATGTACCTTTAACTATTTTTCTACATAGTTTCCAAGTTTATTTAAGCACTTGTCATAGCGCTCAATGATCACTTCATAGAAGCTGCCGCCGGTAAAGAAAGTCAGCTTTCATAAAATCGTGATGCAGTTTTCACTTGTTCATCGTCGCTGAAATGCAGGCTGCCGATGATCTCCTTTAGATCCTGAAACAGGTGGTAGCCACTGGACACGAGGTCCGGACTGTAAGGCAGGTGATCAAAATCTGATTAGTTGGGAACAACTTGACCACCCACTTTACAGTCCGGACCTCGTGTCCAGTGGCTACCACCTGTTCCAGGAGCTAAAGGAGATCATCGGCAGCCTGCATTTCAGCGGTGATGAACAAGTGAAAACTGCGTGATTTTCTTCACCGGCGGCAGCTTCTATGAAGTGATCATGTGGAAGTACATTGAGCACTATGCCAAGTGCTTAAATAAACTTGGAAACTTATTATTATCACATTATTATGACCACCCCCTACGGTTGTTTTCGGGGTTGCCAGCCGAGGAACTATATCACATGTTGGGAATTGGTTAGGTGACTACATAAGGTAGATTTCCACTATGTTAAAAACATATCACTCATTGCTGTAATGGGTAAGAAACTTGATTTATCAGATCTGGAAAAGGGGATAATTGACTTTCGGGAAAAGGATGGCAGTATTTCGGAAACCATGCAGTTTGTGAATGTTCTCGTGCTGCTGTAATTAAAGTGTACCATGACTGGGAAAATGGGACCGTTCAGAATAAACGGTATGGGAACTGTGGAGCACCACGTGCCATTGATGACCGAGGTGAACGTCGGCTGCGAAGGTGTGTGAAGGCCAACCGAAGAACTACAGTGGACCAACTTACCGCTCAAACCAATGAGGGTGCTACCAGACATGTCTCTAAAACCACAGTACAGAGGACCCTGCTACGTATGGGCCTCCACAGCAGATGAATGGTCACTGCACCCATGCTGACGAAGGTTCATCGTCAAAAACGGCTTCAATTTTCCCAACAGTACAGTAACCGGACCACTTCTGGCTGGAAAAAGGTTGCCTTCTCTGATGAGTCGCGATTTCTGCTCCACAGAAGCGACTGCCATTGCCAGGTGAGGCGAGAAACCTCCGAGAACATGTTGGACGAATCCAGGCTGGTGGCAGCAGCGTCATGGTGTGGGGAGTGTTCTCGTGGCATTGTCTGGGCCCACTGATACCTGTGGAAGGCATTCTCAACCGATTCGGTTATTTATCCACAATTGCAGATCAAGTACACTCAAACCTGGCGACTGTCTTCCCAGAGGGGAATGGCACGTTCCAGCAAGACAATGTGACGTGTCATGCAGCTGCAATTGTTCAGGGATGGTTGAGGAAGACAACCAAGAGTTCCAAGTACTACCCTGGGCCCCTAATTCCCCAGACCTCAACCCAGTCGAGAACCCAGTCGGATGCTTTACAGTCTGCATGGCAACAGCTACCAGTAGAAACCTACCAGAATCTTATTGACTCACTCCCACGCCATCTAGCTGCTGTCCATGCTGCTAAAGGCGGTCATTCGGGATATTAGCTGATGGTCATAATAATGTGACTCGACTCTGTATGTGGAAAAATAGTTAAAGGTACCTAGAATCTGGTAAAGAAAATATTTTGAAAATATATATATAGTAGTTTTGTTTTTATTGCAAAACAGACCTTACTTTACGAATAACCCTCGTATGTACTTTGTAAATTAACAGTCTACTTTTTAATAAATCATCAACTATAATGGGCTGGTAACTTGTGTTTGGCGACCTCCTTTATGTAATTAATTTCTATGTCAAAGCATTTTTTTGTTAAAGGAATAGTGATGGCTCTATCTATCTGAAAGATGAAGGTTGCAAGTTTGTGGCTCCAACAGTGGTTGGAGTCTTTCTGAATGAAAGAATCTGTATGTGTAAAAAACATGTTACACCTCATATATTTCAGCAAAGGTTTTGTCCTGAAGGCAAATAGGGGATCAGCAACAAATTGAACAAAAAAAATAATGTTTGGGATCACCCTGTAAAAAATAATGCTTGAAATGCGTTATAGCTGTAGCCTATGATTATGAGGCTTCTTTTACATACTGAGCTGTGTTCATTTGTATGAGAATAGCACGTATATTCATCAAGATATAAAATGTTTCCATAAGGTTTTTGTTTATAACATGCAGGGTTTTCAACCCAATGCAATGCCATTTTCAGGAAACTTGACAAACTACAGTAGAGACAACACCCTGCAATCATATTTAACTGTGCATGCGGAAGCATTACTAAAATGTCTTTTGCATAATTTATTAGCCAAATGTATAGAGCTACTCATAAAAAGCCAAAGCAAATACCATGAAAATTCAGAAAGATATAGCCGATAGAATGAGTTGAATTTCAGTTGCTCTCAAAAATAAACAATACGATCAGGGGTTTTCTCCAAATTTTTATTTTTGGACCGGATACCCATATCAACTTCTCCTTACGCTGATATGAAGTCAATATGGAGTTCACATTTTTTAATTAATTATATATTATTACAACTCCTACTCTTATATAATTTTTTCAAAACATCTAAAATCAAAGGTGTTCATATTATTTTGTTCAACCCTGGTATATTTAGAAAATAGTGTATCATGTTTTTAAATAAGCATATTTCCTTAAATGACTCCATCAAAAATTAAAAAACTTAAAATTTATTTCATGATTATCAATGCACAACATTGCAATTCATTTAACAAATCAACTTAACATTTAGTAATGAGTGATGACTTTCCAATACTCCCCAAAAACTATCACTGATTTTGCTCGCATTAGTTAAGAATTCTACTAAAATGATAAATTATATGGTTTTCATATAGTTTATAAAAATGGATAAAAAATAATTGAGATTCTCCAGTATACAGGGTGTTTCATAATTGGTGTCCCGTCTTTAGGTCCAAATAACGGCTCAAGGGGAACAGGTGGAGGGGGGGGGGGGGCCCCCCGGAATGAATATTGATTATTTGGTTTTGATGTCCACTAATTCCGAATAAGAACATTTCGCATCCCTGGGGGTGAAGGGGTAAATTTTGAAAATTTTAACTTTGTAGGGGTAGGGGTTAGACCCCATGTGTTATTTAGAAAGTTGTAGAGCATCATGTAAAATGTGGGTTTAGCAAAAAACCGGTGAAAAAAATCTCATCCCCTGCCCTTTATCGAGTGGGTAAAGTGAAAGGTATGGCTAGCCGATGTGGACAAAAACCATACTTATTAGAAAAAAGTAGGGCCTACATTTGGAAAATTAATAAGAATGAATGAAAAAAAATTAGGGCCCATTAGCTTTTCAGGGTAACGACTCATTCATTCTCATATGTACTGTTTTCTAATAAGTAATAAAGTTCTAATAAGTTTCTAGTGAGTTTTTCTGATTTTGTCTACATTAGCTAGCCATACCTTTCACTTTACCCACTCGATAAAGGGCAGGGGATGAGATTTTTTCACCGGGTTTTTTGCTAAACCCACATTTTACATGATGCTCTACAACTTTCTAAATAACACTTGGGGTCTAACCCCTACCCCTACAAAACTAAAATTTTCAAAATATACCCGTTCACCCCCAGGGACGCGAAATGTTTTTATTCTGAATTAGGGGACATTAAAACCAAATAATCAATATTCATTTTCCCCCAATCTATTCCCCTTGAGTCGTTATTTGGACCTAAAGGCTGGACACCAATTATGAAACACCCTGTATAAGAAATATTTATATCACATGCATCTATCTAAGTACATCTGATTATATCCTAAGACCTATCTAACGCAGAATCCCAAGAATCTCAGGAAATCAAAAAATTTTCTGCCTGAATCAAGTATTCCATCTTAGGCAAGTATTCCAACTAAAAGTATATACATAACCTTCACGTACCTCTAATGCAAAATCATCCATTTTAACATGATTTTAAAAAAAATCAGCTTTTTTTGTCTTTTTTTAAAGAAAAAATATTCAACATCAACCTTTTAACTTGCAGGGTTTAATCTGCTAATCACAAAATCAAGAGCCTTTAAGCGTTAAGCATTCCCATAGTTAATATATCTTACTTAAAATTCAGACAACCCTCAAGTGAAGATTGTTAAGCTTGATCATTTTTTCAATTCTTAAAAATTTCTCTCATTTTTTACTGCTAGTTACACAGAAAAAATAATAAATTAATTAAACTGCAAGCATATTGTGGGTAGGTTCATGTGGGTTCCAAAAGAGAAACAATTTCCACCACCTCCCAATAATATAATCTCCTTTTTTCCTTCATCGATGATACTACTATGGTTATGAAGGAGTACTGGTAATGGAATCGTTGATATCTAAAAAAATAAAATAAAATAAAATAAAATAAAATAAAATAAAATAAAATAAATAAATAATAATTTTTTTTCTGATCATCTATACTACTACCATATTCTCTTAACATGTTGTCAAATTCTTACTTACAAAAAAATATTCTTTACATGTTAAAGATGTTAAATCAACAATGCCTAATTCAGCAGGTAAGTTTTGGTTGCAATTTACACCACCAAGAAGATACAGCTTGTTTTCATAAATGTGGCTTGAGTGAGAATACCTGAAAAATAAATACATTACTGTTAAAAAAAAAAGTAACAAAATTACCTTAATAAATCAAAATATTTCTTATATGTTCATGGAATATTTATTAAACTAATTTTCTAGTAAAGATTTTCTGAGATTAATGGAATCATTAATGTATCATTATCAACTAAGAGCTCTGTAGAGTTAATTAATGCAGAGCCACAAACTTAGAATACGTATCTAGGATTTTTTAGTTTTTGAGGATTAAAAGGTTTTAGTTTTCTTTATACTTCATTCAATTCTACAGTCCCCCCCCCCCCCTTCTCATTTTGATAGGGCAGATTAGGTTCCTTAGTGTGCCTGAAGAGGTTCTTAAATGCTCTATACTACCAGAAACTACTGAAATACTGTATACTGGAACACTCATCTGAATTCAGTGGTCTATAACATGCTGAAGTTAAACCATAACAAATCTGTACTTGATGCTATTGACTTAAACATCACAGCCATGAATTTGAGACCAAGACTTAAGGTAGGATTCAACAATGATTCAACAAACCTAGCTGGCACTCTCTCAAGCAACACTCCGATGTCTGGTGGAGTCAATGCCACAAGATAAGAAGAGGACTGACAAAGCATAAGTATCTCTTATGCTTTGTCCATTTAATGTACTGTGTGTTTATATAAATAATATAGAGACTTTAAAAATACACGGATGATTTACCTTGCATTTATATTCTTGATATCTAACCTCTGCCAAAGCATCTCAGTACAATTCAAAGAATAAACAGAATCTAATGGTCTGAACTCATTTCCTAAACCACACGAAATAATTACATTTCCTTGCCAAGTTGCAGCAGAATGAGAATGACGTGGAGAAGGTTGGTTTCTTTGAAAAGGAAGCTAAAATACAATGAAGGGAAAAAAAAATAATCATGAGGTAAAGTGGATTATTTTTAAATACACTGCTTTCAAAATGAATATGAAGCAATAAAAAAAATTGATTTTTGTTTATTAAACATCAGAAAAGCAAATGACAAGTCAAAGAAAATTGCCAGATTATGCAAATGAGATGCAAAACCAAACTTTTATTTCATTGGTCAAAATGCACTATATGAAGGCTGAAAATACTGGAGTATCTATATTTTCCCTGATCATGAAAGTGTACATCCTGCAATTTCCTTGCTCTTGCAATGCCCCTGCAGCATGATTTGCCCGAATCCAAATCCTGGAGAGTCATAAGTTGTCTTGAAGCGATCAATAAGTGTATCAGCAATACTTGGAACATCCCAAAGCATGATTAGCAGACTGTGAAATTGCTTTCAGGAATCACCCAGGGAGATAAGGGAAGGGTCACCCATCTGCCACAACAGCTGGAGATGACCACTACTTGACATTATTGACAAGAAGGAACCAGCGCAGCAATGTAATGGAGCTGTGGGGACAGTTTTTTGCTGCCACTAGACAATGAATTTGCACCCAGACCATACAAAATTGGCTCCCTCGTGTTGGACTATATGCCCGGCGACCAATGGTATATGTTATCTGTTGATCACTATAGAACCCGTAGAATGTGGGCTGATGAGCATCATCAGTGGACCCATAATGAGTGGTCAAATGTCCTCTTCTCTGATGAATCAAGGTTCAGTGTGCAGCCTGACAATCATCGTGCCCTGATCTGGCATGGATGAGGAACAACAGAGATCCAGGTTTCGTGCGAGAAAGGGACTCTTTCGGCAGTGTGGGCTGGTATGAACATTGGTGGTCTTACCGACTTCCAGGTCATCGGAAACGGTCTCTGACTGCTGTCCGATTTTGATATGAGATGGGGAGAGAGGTGGCCATTATTGTCAAAAGTCTATTAAATCAAATATCTTTTAATAATTTATTTATAATATATCACAATAAGGTCTGCTCTTAATTATCTATGGTTGGTTAAAGTACTTCCGCAGAAATTATTTTTTCTAATATGTACACAATTTTATTTCCTAAACTCTTCATTTGATTTTATGTTTTAATGTTCATTTTTTGTGGAAAAATTACTGTGATAATACAGAGGGAGCCCAAAAACTGTATACACACTTCAACAATAAGAAAAATCTAGTAGTAATAATAAATTTATACAGACATTAACAGATGAATGTCACCTTTGAGTTCCAAGATTACAATAGGTATTCAAAGCAGTTTCCACAAGCATTAAGATCTTTCCAATTATGGAAAACTACTACTCCTATATACCGTCCTGGCAAATTCTCACCATAGTAATCACTTACATTTTGCTGGTAATGTGATCTTCAATTATGGTCACCTTCATGTAATAATCTTGAGATACTTTCCATTTTGCTGTTTTGGAAAAAGCCATATATAACATCAATTTAAGTGTGTATATGCTTTTGAGGGCCCTTCTGTATATCCTACTATTGCACTGAAAGAATTTGTACTATAGAATTCAATTAAATTACATAAACTGTGTATTATCTGAAGTTACAATCAGTGTTCTACCCAGGCCCTTTTTGAGAAGTGTGGCTGATTTTAGTTACTGTTCACCATAATAAACCAAATATTTTATAACACTATATAGTGTTTTGCTTGTTTTTAATTTTTGTCCACCCAGTTGTTTCTTCCTTCCAACCATCTGATAAAATTTTAGATGGTTGGTAAAAAAACATTAAAAGACACATATAATACATACTCCATTATGTAGATATCAACATTATGAGAGTTATTGCAACTTTAAGACCTCCAGCAAATGTTATTAACTAAGATATACAAATTTTAAATATTATTGAATCATTTAATAAATATTGACCATTATACATTCCAGCTTATACTACCATCAAGATCAAAATACGAATATGGTGATGTTACATTTATTTGTATAATGCATGTTAATTTTTCTCATATTTCCCTCTTAATTATTGCCTCAACTGAAATTACATGTATAATATTTTGAATTTAGTGATATTTTTTACTTCTTTTCTTATATTTATTTCTGTTAATGCTTGCTTCATTTGCATTACTGTCTTACTCATATTTATTTCATTGTTGTTATCTTTTAATTATATGATTAGTTTATTAATAATTTTTATTTATTATTATTTATTTAAGTATTTATTTATTTGATTGTACTAACTTTTTTAATTATGTTTATTTTATGTTTGTTGTTATTTCATTTTTATTTTTATCATTAATTTTCTTCTTCCTCGTCATTATTCCCATCTTCAGTTCTTATTGCCCAGCAACCAGCTCGTAATGGGTGTGTTTGTTTATTGCGACGAAAGCGATTAGCCGTCACTACGAATCATGATGCCATGAAAGTTGTCAGGCTGACGATTACAAACGACTTCGTGAGAGCGACTGCTTTTAAGCAGGCAATCAACAACAGCAATAAATAACAAAATGATAAAGCAATATTTTCATTAAATTATGTTTTCGAAATGATCCCAAACCCTATTGGTACGAATGTTCAGTTCTGTTTGAACTAATTCTTTCATTTGTAACAATGACATTCTAAAACACCGATCGCCTTCTCTAATACTAATACTGCAGAAGCTGACGATGGTTTTAGCTCGTCGACTTAGTCGGGCGACGAAGTGTAACTGCATCAGTGTCACTGGCAACAGCAAACGGAAGTAGGCGGTCTGACGAGACTAAACAAACGCAGTCACGTTAACTTTCTCGCTTTCGTCGCACTAAACAAACACACCCTATTACATCAGTTCCTATTTCATATGATCAGCCCTTTTATATTGTTTTTATTCTTTAAAAGTTTGACTGTGATAACCACATAAGCTGAAATGTATACTAGTAAATATTTATTGTAATAATAATTCAATAGTAATGCTTTAAATAATCTTTATAACAGACGATAGAAACTACAAGGACAATGGGAGAAAGTGAATTTTTCCCTTCATAATAAAGAGCCATAAATAAGAAATTTTAAAGGCTAAAAGCTGAAATCAAATTTAGAGATACATACTTTTTTCCAAGCCCATGAGCTTGTATTTAAAATATAGCAGTCATCTGAATAATCTTCTTTAATACAACGACCACCAAAAACAACTAAGCACTCCACTCCTATTAAATAAATAAATAATAGAAATTATTAGTAATAAATAAATAATATACAGGTGTCCAAAAACTCTGGTAACATGGCAGATATCTCAAAGCTGCCAAGTAAGCAATATCTGATGAGTGCGGTTTATAGGCCATGGGGGGGGGGGGGGGTTCATTGCCGCACTCAAATTTGACTTTGACCCCCAAATTTAAGGTCATCTATTTGCTAACTCGAAAACTATTAAGATAGAGAAAAATTTCCGATTGCTACCCTGTAGAGCAATACCACATTATTCTAAAAACAAATTTTAATCACACCCTTCCCCTTGAAAGATTTTGAAAAAATGGGCGAGAAAGAGTCACTCAAGGAAAGAAAATCACTTAATTCCAAGAAAATTGAGTGGATCACTTAATTCCAGGTTAAGATTAAACCTATGCAATTTGAGTTAGTTTTCTCAGATTCACACACATCCAATACCTCAAAGCAATGTGAACAATAATATGAAGCAAACATAGTTATATACTCCAGCATTATTTTAATATTAATCTTTTTACAAATGTGGGCAAAGTGGTTCAATGGACGGGGGCAAACTGGATCATACACACAGAATAGCCTAAGAGGTACAGTGATCACAGACAAAATCAAGTTGTCCTTCATAGGATGCCAATGACGCCGAAGCTTTTGAAAGTTCAAGTTTCTTCACACATTTCTTCGAACCTTTGCCTCTCAAGCTTCTAGCTGCAGAATTGGATGTTTTTTCCCGTTTCTGGCGAGCTTGTCAATATTTCGGAACGTTATCTCCTGACACTTCATTTATGCACTTCTCCAACAGTCTTGGTAGGCAATGGTCTCACATCTTTCCTGATCTATTTTTCCCCTTCATCAATTATCCACTTTGCCCCATCCTCTCACTTTAAAAACAAAAAAATTCCATGAGCAAGACATTAAGCCTAACGGGCAAAGACTGAGTTGAATTATATTATCGATAAATCACTAGAACTACAGAAGCTAGAAGAAATTTTGATCAAACAAGTCATTACTGAACTGCAGCTAAATGATGAAACATTGTGAATTTTATGAAAACCGCATGGAAAACACATTAACTAATTTACTTCGTTCAGTCTTAACACGTCCCACTATGACTAGTACTGTGTGTGTGCACTGACTAGGCAACACACAGAAAGGTGCACGTCATGCCTTTTATCTGGAAAAAGGGAAATATTCGGCTGATCCGCTTTGCCCCACTCTCCCCTACATCACAAAATTAGGCTTCTTCAACTGCATACTTATAAGAAACTATCATGCCAATTTAAGAATCTAAATCAAAAGGGTGATATTAGATATTAAAAAATTATTACATAAAATAAATAATAAAAAAAAACTTAAATATTGTCACTCTCTAATATGTAGCTTAATTCATAATTTACAAATTGTGTACCAAATGCTTACAAGTTTCAATTTGTGAATATTCATGGACATTACTAATAAAATTTAATGTGACATGTGTTAAAAATTGATTTACTTGAACTATTTCTTAGTGCTAAGACAAACATCCTTTCTGCCACACACAACATTTGGATAAATAAATACCGCTAAGCACAATGTGTTAACACAATATAAAAATTTGGCATTCACCATTAATTTCCAATGAAGATGCAGAATGCCTCCATCTTGGTTCTGGTATTTCACCATTTGTTTTTATTTCTGTACAGCTTACTGATGACTTAACAAATGTATCAGTTGTTACAGCAGGAGTGAGTTTATCTAGGTCTTCACAAACTTGGCCAAAAGAAGGAAATGAGAAGAATACAGTGGAACTACATGGAATCATTGGAGATGTTCTTCCACCAAAGACTAAAAATCCATTTTGAGATTTCAGCACTGTCGCAGTGTGATGCATCCTTGAAACTAAAGAAAAATAAAATAAAACAAAGTAAAATTTGAAAACTTTGACACTTATTTAAGAGTAGAACTTCCACATTTTTTAAATGCATGGTAATACATTTTTACCAATATTGTGCTCCCTGTTTAGTGTTGCTCTAACTTCAGCATAAGTATGGGTTTCCCTATTCAGACAATGAATAGTACTTAAGCGTTGATGGTGGCCCTTTTCAGTTCCAAATCCTCCTAAGGTCAAAACATATTTACTGAAATTTACAGACGCATGTCCGAATCTAAAACAAAAGAAAAAAATATATGAATTTTAAAAACAAAAAAATACAATGGAGAGCTATTATAAAGCAGCTTGTTATGATACAATTAGCATATAAAATGGTTAAAAGTTAGACCTGTTCTTTTTATTAATGTGTGCAGAACATTAACCTTGGGCTAACTATGAGGGTTGGTCATAAAGTCCTTACATGATGGAAGAGAGCCTCAGGCACATGCAGTAAAAGAGTGGTTAGTCCTTTGCTGCCTATGTCCCATCCAGGGCCACACATTTCTCCCAGCAATGAATTAACTGCTGGAGTCCCTTGTCTGTAGAAGTCCTCTGTTTGGCCCTGGATGAACTGTTCCATTAAAGATGACCTACTTGTCATCTTGGAAATGGAGTGATAAACCCAGCATTTATCCAAGGCAACACAGCACTTCCATCTCTTGGCAGACTTGCCTCTGTGGTGCTCTTTCTTGAATGAAATGAGCAAATGTGGCACCCACCTTGCATCATGTGAAATTCTGCATGAAAGATGTTACAAGGAGTACCATGGTTGACAAGTAGGTCACCGGGGTCAGGGCCTCTAATTGCTACATGTCTTGTGGCTCCTCACTGGTAGAAGGTCACCGGTAGAGATCATCTTCCAGATTGATTGAGCCACTTTCAAAGCATCGCCACCACATAGCATCACTTTGTATAATGGATAATTGTCTCCGCACACACTTTTCAACTCTGCATGGATCTGTGAGATGTTGTTTCCCTTCACTTGCAGAAAGCATATCACAGCACATCCCTTGGTTTTCCCCATGTGCTATGCCATCTTGGATTTGAGAATCCACAAAATAAAACATCATTTAAATTGGTTTGAGCATCTCTGCAGAAATGTGGTTCACACTACCAATGTTGTATCACTGCTGCATCCAGATTCCATGATGATTGTAAGAGCTTTATGACTAACCCTCGAATAAGGCAGTCTCATTTTAATGTGGTCAGAAATTTGGGATCTCAGCTATGGAATAATTCTCATAATAGTTTTAAGGAATACATATTCTGAAACATAAACTGGTAATATGACTTGTCTCATTTTTTCGTTCCTGACTTTATCAAATTATATTTGAAACTTTTTTTTTACCAAAAAAATATAGAACAAAAAAATTAGCAACATCCTCTTTATATTATACCTTGATAAAGCTGAGAATCACAGGTTAAAATAGTCTCAATTTTTTTCATTAAAAGACAATGCAAAGAACTCCAATTTCAGTGATTGTGATTTTTTTTTTTTTTTACTTGTAATAAATGTTCTTAAGTTTCTCGAATTACATGAAACAAATTGCTTTATTTTAGAAAAGTTAATCTCTCTCTTTCACTGTACACAGTGGAACATTGACACATCATTCCTGCACTGATCATTTTCCCACATCAATCGTTGGGAAAACTGATTCTGACCAAAATATTTTTTTTCTCACTACATTCATCGTTTTTGTGTTTTTCATTTTTTTATTTTACTCTTCCAGAATTACTTCCTCTACCACATGTCCAACCCCTTCATGTGCGTGCACCCCACCCCAGCCATTGCACATGTTCATGCCCCATAATAAACTCCTAAACATACACACACAAAAAATGGACAGAGAAAATGAGAAATCATTAGAAATTGTAATAACTGAATACCTTTTTCTGAAGGAAAATTTTTTTGATACCAACTCAAAAAAAAAAGAAATATGCACCTGACTAGATTTGCAAAATAGAAAGACGATTTCCATGAAGCTGGCATTGGAGAAGCAAAAATATGATTGTTATTTTCTGGGAATGCAACTAAGGATTTCATGTGATCTGCAATCAATTTGCATTCGCCTTGAAATGCCCAAAGTGACATGTAATGATTACATTTTAAATGTAACTCTTCAAATTCATCAAATGGTTCCAACTTGTTAATTCTTTTATGCTCATTCTTATCAATGAAACTGAACATAAAATGGTTCATATCAAGTGCCATGCAGTCATCCCAACCCTGTAATAAATAAATAAATAAATAAATAAATAAATAAATAAATAAATAAAAACAGATAAACAACATTATTTTAAATTTTGTAAATATTTACAAACACTTTGAAAAATACAAAAGTACAGTACTGAAACCGTTTTCCTATCATCTACTGTAAATTACAGAAACGTTTACTACAGCCAATAAAAAGTAACACTGAGCGGACAAAACGTTGAATATACCTCTGTAATAGCATGTCTTTTCTCCTTTTGTACGAATAACAGCCTGTACATACTTCAACAAAATCTTGTGATTAGTCTTCTTTGGAGAATAGAGGCCATATAAAATCAAAGGTGGTTCACCACTATATTAATTTTCATGAATTCATGATAGCAGTGCAAAAGCACAGGTATTATAAAAAAATTTTTGGTCACATTGCGTATTTATAAGCTTTCAAAATTCAATATAAACTTAGATGAATTGAAATAAGCCCCAATAATAGAGGAAATTTATTTCTTTAATCCATTATACGCAAGGTTCTTTTTCTAATAAAACATCAGTCAGTACTCAGAAGGTTACCAAAATTCTTGAAGGCAAAAGATGGATAATTGGGTTGGTAATCAAAAGTCCATGTTACCAGAAGAAGTTGGCATTAGTGTTTTAGTAGTCACTCTCTTACACATATTAAGTCAATGAAAAATTAAAAGGCTTGCCAATGATGACTGCTATTGCATATGGTAGCCTGTTTTCCCTATCCAAATCAACTCACCCATGTTCTCAGAGTGTTGATTGATGCCATTATGTGAAGCAAGACAAGTCTGTCATTACTTAAATCTTATAGATTACCTGTAGTCGCTAAAATTTTATTCAAACTTCCTTATTTCAAAAATAATGAAATTTTCTGTAGTTCTTTGTACACACATATTATTCTATTTTTCTTGCTGAACAACTCCCAGTACTACATATGAACTGTTGATATTTTTCAAGCTGTCTGGCATACCAGTGTGTTCTAGCTAAACGAGAGCACTGATTATATGTAATCATATTATCTCACTGAAAATAGTAAATATGGTATTTTCTATTGTTTAAATTTTAAATTCAATGTTACTCAGTAGAAGTTAATATGCTCAACAAGTGCTCAAACGGTGTCATATGAGTTATCTCTCCCTTGGTCTACAGCACGAAAGTTCTGCAATGTATTTTAAGGTTGTATCCATACAAGATCATGTGGTGCAAAAGTTGCTTCCTCAAGACCCAGTTCAACGCACTGATTTTGCTTGCTGGTTTCTGGCCAGAATAACCGTTGACAATTTATGTCCTTGGAGGAACATTTTGTGGTCAGATGAGGTGCATTTTACCCTAGATGGAGCAGTGAATACTCAAAACTGATGCATCTGGGGTAATGTTGTGCATGAAGAGCACTCCTCAAGGCCCTAAACGGTGTTCATCACAGGTGCCTGTTATTTCAAACTTCTGGAGTAAAGAATCATTTCTGCTTTACAAGAACGAGAATGTTTAGAGACTACTGTATTCATACAACATGAGGCAACACCCCACACTGCTTGACAAGTGAAGGACCTACTTCGTGCCCACTTTGGAAATGATCGGGTAATTTCGAGAAGTTTTTCGACTGCCTGGTCTCCTCATTCTCTGGACTTGAATTCCTATAACTTTTGGTTATGGAGGAACCATACAGACTCTGCCTGAATTGAAAGCAAGCATAACACACCATGTTGGTGCAATTCCTCAAGAAACCTTTCGAAAGTATATCCAAGCTTCATCAAAATCTGATCAGCAGAACAAGTTCTGAGTGTAACTCAAATTATAACCACCCTATACCACGCTACAAACAAAAATCAAAAAATGTGCATAGTATTGAAGATCAAGCAAACTTTGAATGAATTTCTACTCACAGAGAAGTGCCATTCTAACAAATAAGAAATTTTATGACTTGGAATGAAAAAAACAAACAAAAAATAAATAAGTGCTAATGATTTTATAAGGACTGAAGTACTGTATATGAGGCATTGCGGATATGAAGGGCGAACTCAAAAAACACGCGTTTAAAGTTTATGATCTTTAAATATGTCTTAAAAGTTGATAATTTTATTTTCAGCCTTCATTTTATAGGAAGGAACAAAAAAATAAAAAAAAACTATACCCCCTTTTTACTTTGATGTCTGAGAAGCCGAAAAAAAAATTAAAAAAAAATTGATCTAATGTTGAGTTCGGTCTTCATATCTGCAATGCCTCATGTGAATTTTCATGCTTTGAAAGTTTCAGTTTTAAAAAACTTACCAATCTCAAATATCTTTGTATTTGTGATGAAGCTGTAGGATAATCATGAATACTTAATAAAGGGGATCCAATGCACTTAAAATGGTTTATCCTAAGTAAAATAAGCATACCATAATTTCTTTAAAATAATTTACTGAAATGCAAATGTAATTAATACAGTATACTAAATAAATAAATAAATAAATAAATAAATAAATAAATAAATAAATAAATAAATACACTGACTATTTATGAGGTAATCATCTAAAAGTGTGGGTATTTGAATCCTCCAAGGGGGGAAAAAAACAGTTTGAAAGTAAAGAAAACAACAACTCAAAATTTAATTACACAGGGACGAATGCTCATTCCAAAACCCTGCCATCAAAGAGAACTTTTCAAGACAAGTATTCTCTTTGACATAAGACGAGGTCTAAAAGGCAAACACCGAGTTGGGTTGGTGAAACAATAATTATTGCTACGATTGTTAACATATTGTTGACTATCGTAGCAACCAGTGGCGGCTCGTCCATAGGCACTGCGGCACTGCAGCACCCCCAGTTTCACTTTCGATATCGATAAAATTCAATATAATGTCTTTTTTTTCTTTAAATACTATTCATATACATGTATATTACATGATCCTTAAGCTTAATGTCACTCGCTATTCCCTAGTTCGTGAAAAAATTACAATTTTCTGACGCAGCACCCCCAGAAATTTTAGCTACGAGCCGCCACTGGTAGCAACAATGACTTTCTTCACTAACTCAACTTGGTGTTAGCATTTTGACCTTGCCCATAGAGAAAGCAAACGACTTTTGCAAGTATACCAATCAGTCACACAGCCAATTTGCACAATCAGATCTTACTTTCTGTCAGTTTTGATATTTATGTTCATTACAGTAGCAAAACATGAGAAACTAATTTAAAAATAAAGCTCTTCACCAGACCACAACATTTGTAATCAAAAGGTCTTACAAGCTTAAGAAAAACACTTTACCTCTTTCTGATTGGGTGTATCAGTTAATAGATGAAAATTAGCATTTTTTAAATCTTGCTGCAACATACTTAAGCACCGTGTATTGCCTCCAGAAAAATTCAAGACAGTGTGTTTGTAACTGTCTTAGTATAATAGGTACATTTGGTCACAATAACATATATTACTTCTAATTAAAATTCTTAAATGGTGCAGATAAGTAAAATTGGAAGGAAAAATTCTGTGACTTAGATTTGAACCAGGGACCATGAGTATCACATTCGTTGCCTCTACGTACTGGGCTATTGCAGACACGGGACAGCAAGGCTGTCTCCAAGTGTCCTAAAAACTACAAAGTAGTCAAGGTGGAAGCCCAATAAAAGGGCAGGAACTCGGCTCACAGTTCGGGAATTTCTCCTTCCCAAACCATCAGAAAGCTGTGAATACTCTTAAGAAGTTAATAAATGAAAACTGAAATTAATGCTTCAAGCATAAGGTAATGATATTACTTTTAATAAAAACTTTACTGTAGGTATTGTCTGTCAAACAAATGTGCAAATAATATTCCAACATTTTGTAATTATAACTTGAAGAATTACATGGTAATTGTGTTAGCAGTACATGTATTTTCTTTTTTTTTAAAAACATTGATGTCAATAACTGCAAGACAAATCAGTGCTCAATGTTGATATTGTCCCAATCTAAAGGAGTAAAATGCACATTAGCATAAATGAATGAGATCGTAAATATGAATATCATTCAATTTCCAATATTATCTTGAGATTTTCCAGAAGAAACCAATCACCTTTTATCAGATAAAATCACATTTAGGTGCTGTAGGTATCAAAAGCTACAAAACAGCATCCATAAAGGCTACTGGTATAGACAATTTCTTGCTAAACTTTTCATTAACCTTGTTAGCAGACAGACTGGTTCTATTTTCATCTATTCTGGCCATGCACAGTCTTCATTGAAAAAAAATAAGATCATTTACACTGATCAACTGATCATTTACACTTTATAATAAACTATAGCCAATTCCATGGATTCATACCGTGTAGTAATTTCGGTATAGTATATGTAACAGTATTTTTGCTCTTGATAATATACATATACATCATTCTACATAAAAAAAAGAGAGATAATAGTAAATATTATACTTACATGACAGACCCAAAACTATCCTCAGGATGTATCTGTTCATATGTGAAATAAATAGCATGTTGGAATTTTTTTGCAGCCCAATTAATAACATCTGAAGAGCTAAAATTTTTATCACAGTTAAAAATAAATTTTAAAATAAATCACAATTAAATAATAAAATTTTTATCACATACACTGGTAGCAATTGAAAAATGAACACCCAGAAGGAGTGATTTTACATAGACAGGACTTAAATAGGATTATTACCATATCATCAAATTTTCATGACTGTTGAGTAACACATTTTCAGTGCAGGGGGTACCAGATATTCATGATTCAAGAGTTTAAAAGAGCCTGCCAGGGCATTATGAATCTTAACACTAGCATTTGTTTAGGCTGTCCAGTACTGCTAAAGATCGTAGAACATGCCTGGAAATTGTCACTGTTCACATTTGTCCAGCTAATGAAGTTTGAACATGGTTGCATAGTTGTCCTTCAAGTGGTAGGATGGTCCTTTCAACAAATTGTGCAGATTCAGTTTGTTGAGTGGTGTCACGAGTACATGGCTGTTGGAGATGGTGGGAAGAGGAGCCACCCCTACATGTGATTCAGTAGAGCGCAGACATTCAGATGAACGTGAGGATTGGCGTATTCAAAGGGCTGCTCGGACAGAATGAACAATAACATCTACTCAAATCGGAGCCACAATCAAACATCTCTCAGCTTGGATCATCCACAATCATCTCCTGGAAGCAGGACTGTGGTTGTAGTTTCGGTGGCGAGGCTGTCACTTACACCATAACACAATGACATGTTCCTTCAATGGTGCCAAGACAAGCTACTTGGAGGAAAGAATGGAGGTCAGTGGTGTTCAGTGATGAAGTTCATTTCTGCGTGGGCATGAATGATAATCATATACATATCAATCGAAGGTAGGTGAGAGGCACATTCCATCATGTATATGCCTTCAACACACCAGGCCCACTCCTGATTTGAAGGTGCATTTTTGGACGACATGGGAGACATGCTATTCCAGCAGGAAAACACTCATCTACATGAGGCTCATTTAACTCAACATCTCTACAGCATATCTGTTAATTTCCATAGCCAGCACTCCAATCGAGATTGTGTTGGACAGATTAGATGACGTGTTATCAATGCCCATCAACCACCTAGGTCTCTTGTCCAGTTAAGCCTATATGTGGAATGAGGATGGAATGATATTCCACAAGATGATATTCATTATTTGGATGATCGAATGCACGTCAGAGTTTCAAGCTTGCATTGCAGCAAGGGTTTGGAAAGGGGGGGGGGGGTATACATATTAGCACATAAAGAAACTGACACCTTGTATTTCCAATAAACATTATTATAAGAGATTGTACTTGTGATCATAAGTGTTATTTCATTTGCAGGACTCTGAACATAAACTCTCAACAATGTGGCATCATTCCTTCTGGATATTTATTTTTCATTTGCCACCTGTGTATTAAGATAAATTCGAAATGCTAAATAATTCAAATAAATTTTTAAGTAGAAGAAAGGATTAAACTTCATCTTGTGATAGAAAAATAAAATATTCACTTAAGTGTAAAATACGAGGGGCATTCAAATTTGACCTGGACTTTATTTTTTATAAAATCAGGAAACAAAAAAAAAAAAACAAAAAAAAACCACAAACACACACACACCAGTTATTTCTTGCTTCTCTACACATTTTTTCCAGCGTTCTGGGAGCATCTGGATACCGGTTCTGTAGAAATCTTCAGGCTGATGTCGAAACCACGTCAAAACAGCCTTTTTCACTTCCTCATTTAAGCCGAACCTCTGCCCTCCCAAGAACTCTTTCAATGGTCCAAAAAGGTGATAGTCGCAAGGGGAGAGATCTCGGTTGTATGGAGATGTCTCATTTGAGTTCAGTCTGTGTGTCCATAGTCAGTTTGGCTAGGTGTGGTCTGGCATTGTCTTGCAGAAAACGAACACCACTGGTAAGGAGTCTTGTTCACTTTTTCCTTAGTGCCGGCTCCAGGGACATCCTCAAAATGTCAAAGTATTAGGGTGCATTTATAGTTTGCGTTCTTCCAAAAAATCAACATGAATGATACCCTTATTGTCCCAGAATACAGTCACCATCACTTTCGTTGCCAACGGTGTCATCTTGAATTACTTGGGTCGTGGTGGGTCAGTGCGTCACCCCTCCATGCTCGCACAATTGCTTTCAGAAGTACGGTGATGAATGCATGTCTCGTCAGTGGTCACAACACGCCTTAGGAAGCTGTCACCTTCCCTGTCCTATCGCTGCAGTAGCATGGAAATGATTTCCATATGGGTGGTTTTGTGATCCTCGGAGAGTTGCTTAGGGACCCATCTGGCACAGATCTTGTTGAATTTCAGCTTACTGTGGATGATGGTCTCCACACTCCCAGTGCTGATGTTCAGTATTGAAGCCAATTTTCGGACATGAATCTGCCTGTTGTCCCTCATCAGCTCATTTGTTCGTGCGATGATGCCATCATTGACAACAGTTGCTGGCCTAGCCTTATGAGGTTCATTGCTGGTGGATTCTCACCCTCCTTCAAACTTTTGGCACCAAGCAAAAATTTGATGATCGAGACAAACATGACTCGGTGAACGGTCTTTGAAGTCTCTGATGAATTTCAGACGCTTTCACACCTTCGTTGTGGAAAAATTTGATGATTATTCATTGTTCCACTTTGGAATACATCGCTGTTCGCCATTTTGTTTAAACAAACAAGTGGTTGTCATGGCAACCGGATGAGTGGTGCTGCATTTGCATGACAGGTGGTAGTTGCCATCCCAACAATGAAAGTTTAGATTTTTACAACAATGAAATTTACAAAAAATAAAATCCAGGTCAAATTTGAACCCCCCGTTGTATATATAGTATATATAATAGAATGAATGCCACGAGGTGGCCGAAATGCACATCTAGACAAGGAAATAAATATATGTGGGCAAGAAGTTTTATTTTCTGTATTATATTATCAATGTTTGTATAGATATCCATCTCAGAGTATAAGATGCTATTAAAAAGTTTCTGAACTAACCCCACAAAATAGCACACTTAATTGAAATTTTAGAGGCCTTCAAAGTAGTCTCCTTGAGAGTTAATGCAATGATCTCAGAGGTTCTGCCAATGGCAGAATGCCTTCTGAAAATCCTTTTTTTTTCCCTGGCTCTCTAGCACAGTTGTCATTTCCTCTTGAATCCACTCTATGGTGGCAAATCTGTATCCTTTCAGCTTAATTTAATTTCAGGAAAGAGGAAGAAGTCACAGACGGCCAAGTCCAGGGAGAGTGCAGGACTGTACTCATGTTGTTTCGGACTAAAAATTGATGCACTTAATGGATGCATGAGCTGGTGCATTGTCATGGTGATTCATTCAGTTTCCAACGGCCACAATTCTGATACTTGTTCCTCACATTGCCTTCAATTATCCTCATAAATTAATGCGTAACTTTCTTGGCATTTTCTTGTATGTTACTTGTCAAAATCCGTCCAGGATGTTCTTTGTGAATGCCACATTTGAAACATACATGCCATTCACAAATTTGTTTTTTGCGAAGAAGATTCTGTGTTTTGGAAGTATTTTTTACCAAGTTTAACACATAATTTGATGCACACGTTGTTCAAGTTGTGTTTTCAGTAGTGAGACAGCACTGCAACTCTTCACAAACAAAGCATTGCCATGCTACACAACATGAAGCCACGCAGTATCACTTAACATAGTGATTTTTAGAATAGTCGTATATCGCCATCCAGCAGCACAATGTTATACTGTTCTCTGTTCCTATGCAAAACCAAAGTTTGGAAACTTTTTGATAGCACCTCATAAAAGTGGGCGCTACTTAATGTAATCGTGGTTAATGCTATCAAATGGTTGTTATCATCAATGAACACAGATAAGGAAAAGAAGCCTCATAATCATATGCTACAGCTACAATGCATCCCAAACATTATTTTTTTGTTCAATTTGTTGCTGATCCCCTATTTGCTTCTGGACAAAACCTTTGCTGAAATATATGAGGTGTAACAAGCTCTTTACGCCACTGAAGTTTCAGGATAATTCGTCAAGTATTTTTCTAGATAATCGACAAAACGTCTACAATCAAAGGTGTTCATATTATTTTGTCCAACCCATGTATGTGTAGAATGCAACAATAAAGGCTCCATAGTTTTGTAAAGTTCCAACTTCCCTTTATTTCAATTTTGGTTATTGTTATTACTCGGCTACTGTTATCAATTTGGCTTGGTTCCAAACTGATTATATTAAGCGGTGCCCACTGTATAAACAAATATATACCATCTGAAATTTAAAAAATGCAATAAATACTTTTTAAAAATTCTTTACCTCTTTTCTTCTAAATATGTTAAAACACACTCTGTGATAATTAAAGTTGGAATGTCAAATTTTAACCCAGTTTCATCTAGCAATTGATCCAGTACATCTAAAGCTCTTAAATTGCAGCCAATCATTTTGTAGTTATCAGTCGATAGCACTAAAATTATAAACATATGGCTTTAAATATTCCTGAATCTTAATAGAGGCGAAAAAATGAATAGCGATGCTATAACCCATGGGTCTGCCTTTGATCCAAAGTCAGTAAAACAAGCATTGCAGAGGACCTTAAAAAGAGGGCACGAGCGAAAAAACTCAGAACAACTATCTTCTCTTGAATGCATTAAAGACGATTCCACCCATATCAAAAGAATTGGAAAAGGGATTCTCAGTTCTTTTTTTGACTAGCATAAGAACAAGATTAAGTGATCGATGTATTGACCATCTTTGTTTTTTGAACAGTAATAATTTTTTGGTTAAATTTATTGATGTTCTTTGTTTGAAGATAATTTTTATTTTTTCATTAAATTTTCTAAGCAATTCAAAGATGTTCTTTTTTTGTGTTCATTACAGTTTTCAATTAAACGGAGCAATTTTTTTGATTTGTGAATTTTTTGGAGAATGCAAAAGTATTTTTAATATGTATTTTCACAGAAATATTATTTTATTTTTCCCATCGCTGAGACTGCAGACCTTATTAAACGATTATAAAAAATAAGCAATAATTATACTTGCACTCTTTACTAGGTTAATTCAGTTTATAATATATTTTAAATAGAATTAAGTCTATCTAGGGAGAATCGCTTTTATCCCAGAATCCTGGGAAAAGCAAAAGTCTGGGAAATGAGAAAACCTATTATAGCGGCTAGGAACCAACCTGGTACGAGGAAAATATAATTCATAAAGTGGTTACTCAGTGCATATAAACATATACTCATTTAAGATAATGGATAAAGAATTAATAATGAAAATGGTATACAAAATGAGCATCATGGCAATAATTTATGTAAATTAGAACCAGTCTCATAAAATATTTGAGTAACCACATAAGAGGTGTTTACATTGTCCTTTTTAGCTTTGAAAAATATTCTAATAATAATGAATTTAAAACAAATTTCAGAACTTTAATTTACCTATATGATTATTGGAAAGAGGTTGATTTTCTTGAAAAGTGCTAAGGCAATTTTTCAATTTTTCATTATTCATGATTATATTGTATTTTCTTCTCATAACTTCTGGAAAATCAACCTAATTTGGAAAGGAAAAAAAAATATTTTATTTTATTGAATACTAAGACCTAAACAATTACTGGGGCAGAATTTCAAATTTGTTATAAAATTTTTCCTCATTAAATTTTAACCATCTCCCCAATTCCCTAAATTCATAATTTTGATTTTTATAAATGATGAGCAACAATAAATGTACTGAGCAACTGTCATTTAGAGCAGTGGCTTCTGCACATTTTTGTACAAACCTTGACTAATTATGCTTAAAATACCTATTCCTAAATAAAAGGCTTTTTTTTTTAATAAAAATAAACTATTGTTCAATATTAAATACAGGATTAGTCAAAATTATGTTAACACTGCTCCCTGCAAATCATGTGTCCAGGTTTTAACTGGTACTGTTGCTTGCAGAATATATTTGTGTGTTGAACACAATGGTGAACAGGTTGAGACCGTTGGTAAATTAGCTTTGTAAATTAAAGTTAGTAATTTTCCCCTTCATATACAGTGATAAGAAAATGGTCACAATTTTAATGCAGGCAGGAAGATACTTACTTCAAAGAAGATACAATTTGATGGAAGACTGTTTTCTTGTGACAAACGAAAATATGTTGGGTCAAATCCTGATCCAAGACATAGTATCTATAAGTAGAAAAGAACCAAATTCTGTAAGGTGTAATAATTTTTGTATTCTAATATAGGCTATTAAAAAACTTAATTTTACCTGACTCCCATTTGGATATTTGTTGAAAAACATGTGAAACGTTTTCTGCAAAGCCTTTGACCTTACATAATAGCCCCTATTTTCAATAAAGAGCAAAAAAAAATCTATACTAAAAATTGGATCTACAGTTAACTGGTCATTATTAGATCAGTTTCCTCATTTTGAATGTTAACTACCACAAAATCAGAGAAGGAAAAGCCAGAATTTTCAAACTAATATGAAAAAATAAAACCTCATTTTTTTCTTTAAATGAGAAAAACATGCAAATTTTTACAAACTGATTTTTAGTGTATGTAAAAGATTTGTTTTTATTTGCTACATATCAAACACATTTAAGATCTTCATACACTGAAAACTGTTGTACATTTTCATCTACGCTACTATTTGTGAAAATTGCAACACCACGAAGGAATTGCGTGAATGGAATAAATTATATATGACTTATGTTGCTAATAATGACGTACATAAGTGATTTAAAGTTTCAGACGAATGTCATTTTCAACAATATTACAATGACTGTTCAGTAAGCCCATGCAAAAACAAAGAAAACATGATTTTTTGAGACAAATATTTTTTAGTTTTCAATATAGTCAGTGTTCTCTCCAGAAATTTTTTCAGATGGGTGGAAAGATAAAATAGCCGAGCAGGCAAAAATTAAAAACAAATAAAATATTATGCTATAGTGTGCAGTTTTTCATGTATTCAGCCGGGCAGTCACCAAAATCACCTAGGCGGCGCAGCCATTCAAAAGGGCGTGGGGAGAACCCTGCATAGTCCAACATGCTTGAGTTTTTTGATCCCATCCATATAGTATGATTTGTCAAACACATCAAAATGTGCAGATGTCTCAGCAATCACCTCGTCATTTTATGAAATCTCTTTCCTGCCAGTCATTTTTTCATTAAAGAATAACTGATGAATGATCTTTGAGATTTATCTATACACCATATCTCAGATGTTTAAATTATAGGTGGAATGAGCCCAGGCTGTGGAATTTTCTTTCCTATTTTCAATTATCATTTTTTTCATGTTTGGAAACTGATAGTAGTCTGAGAGAGCCGAATCTGGAGAGTAGGGGAAGTGTAAAAGGATCTGGTAGCATAAAATGAACAATTTTGCAGTTAAAATTGCAGAAGAGTGAGCATGTGCATTGTTCTGGGTTTTCTCCTTTATTTCATTATTGAAATGATTCAGCAAATACTCGTGCATTATTGTAGACAATTCTGTCCTAGAAGTTGATGCCAGATTCGTGCTCTGAAGTTTCACTCAATGACATCCAACAGAATTTCAATTACACTGGGAAATTTGCAGGAAATTGGATGGTCCTGAACTTAAGATGAGTGTTCCTCAAGCCATGCCTGGATGGCAGCAGTTGAGTGGGGAGGTGTATTGGATTATTGAAACAGACCATCGCCAGCAAAATGAACAAAAGCCAAGAGTGTAAGTGACCAGCCAGCACATAATGATAACGTTCAGGATTTAAGGAACACATTAAGGGGTCTTGAGTTTCCTATGAAAAGATTCCCTAAACTATTACAGAGCCAAAACCTCCTTGGACCGTTGCTGACTTGGTAGGAATGGAACTATAGCTACATACCGTCTGAGGCACACATTTACTCTACCATCAGTTCATTGTAAACCAAAAACTAGATTCATCTGACCACATGACTCTTGCCAGTATGCAGAAATTCAATTTTGATGTTCTTGACATCAGAAAAGGCTGAGTTTCCAATGACAGGAAATCAATGATGGTATGCGGGTAAGGTGTCAGTTCATGTAATGTAAGATATGAAGTGTTCACTTTATTGTTTGCGTGTGGCACTGTTTGAGCTAGGGAGACCCATTTCACTGTTGCCCTCCAGTCATTTGGACATTTGAACAGAGGGCAGTCTAGAACAACCGTAATCATCGATGGCATGTAGGTGGTCACCATTTGCTCACTGGGTGCTGGTACACTGTTGATATATTCATAGTATATCCTTGATATGATTGTCAATAAGACCCTAGGTTTATTACCATCTGGACATTAGAATGACATACCTATCTTTTGCCAACTATGTATGCATGACCACAGTCACTAAAGTTACATCATGTACATTTACAGGAAGCTTAGATGCCCCCCCCTCCCCCCCATTTATTGTAGGAATTTAGTCTGAGCATGCTTCACTTCGTACAAGGGATGCCAATTAAAACTTTCCATCACGGCCATCTCTACTGTTTTGTATACCAGAACTCTAACCAAATCTTTTGTCTTTTTTTCCTTTCAATTCTAATCAAGTTTTGCAAAATTCAGTGTATATAGACCCTCCAAGGCCTCACACTTCTTCACTGGATACGATGAGTCAAATGCTGGACACAACAGGTCATTTGCTGGACATATCTTTTATAATGACCTGAAAGCATGACATTTTATTCGTGCTTGTGGGGCAGTGGGATTGCTGTAAAAAGAGTGGGTCTGTCCCGCAAAATGCATGACACTTTGTGGGAGTATCTATGTATAAACTGATAAATGCATTAATGGCAAATAAATTCTAAAGTTTGGAAAACTAAACTATTACAGTTACTTTCTGGCATTAGTAAATTAAATTATTAAGAATTAATAACTGATTATATTAATTATGTACAACTTTTTACCTATTAATCAAAGGAGAACGCCGCCTTTGTTTTTGTACAAAACTTGAAACAACTTCATCGTCAAAATAACCTTGTTTACTCATAGAGCACTTGCTTACAATACAGCTGTCGTTGGTTTTCTGCACTTGCACTTCATATGGGGGAGGGAAAAAAAAAAAAGCCTGCTTTAAAAGTGCCAACAAATTAAATACAAATACTCTACAAACTAAATACAAATTAAAAAATGACACTTTATTTTTTTTATTTTAACAATTATAGCAACAAATGCCTTTAAAACATATTTATTAATGCATTACAATTGAGATATTAGCAGGATAAAATAAGAGAGAGAGAAAATATGCAATGTTAGTGTGTGTGTGTGTGGGGGGGGGGGGGG